>JAREIK010002830.1:2451701-2611701 GCA_029783825.1 Sapria himalayana
TATAAGATTAAGAAGAATAAGAAGAATAAGAAGAATAAGAAGAATAATAAGAATAAGAAAAATAAGAAGAATAAGAAGAATAAGAAGAATATGATAAATAACTAAAATTAATGGCTATATATGTATATCATATGTACCATATCATTCAATTCATAATATATTGCTATTCATGTATCTAGTTATTGCATACAATATATTTTTAGGTCATGCTATCATTATATCATTCCTATTCAATAGTAAGATAATAAAATTAATCTTAGATATTTTTTTATATGTATAGGGATATAAACCAAGTTGATTATTTCTAGTATTCATGATTAAAGATTCATTATTTTATACAAATATGTTGGTATTTGTTTGAGGCCATATATAGATTTGTTCAAACTACAAACTAATCATTATTTTTATTTTTATTTAAAACATATTGGTTGTACTATATATATATATCTTCTTCAAGACTTACACCAAGAAACATATTTATCACATCCTACTTCTCTAATTATAAATCATATGTATCATACATTACTAGGACTTCTAAAAGTTTTGTAAGTCAAATAATATTAGAAAATAATTTGTTGAAGTCGACACTTTTCCTTATGACCATTTACTTTGACTACAAGTCATATAGGATACTACTCCACTTGATCATTATTATTACATTTGATCTTAAACCCCCATCTATTTTTAATGGTCTTTCTTCCGTTATGTAGATGTACAAGATCTCATGATTCATGGAAACTTTATAGTTCTTTATCCTATGTTAGTTGATAGTATGGAACATTTTTCTCTATAACATACTCTGAGTGTCAAGTTGGGGTTTTTATTTTTTAATTTGATCATCATGCTTTAAATATCTCATACTTATCTAGTATTTATTTATTATGCTTTAGTTATTCATATTTTGGCTTTGTATATCTATTGAAACTTATTGTTTCTATATTATCATTTTCTTTTCCTTATAACATATCTTCTTAAAACATAATATCTCTACTAATTATAAACTTGATTATAGTTGCATCATTTTTTATGTTACCATTTACTCCATCACCATATCCCACATATTTTATGGATTTTGGATTTCATTTTGATTTTAATGTGTATTATGAAAGTGAGAATAGTCATCTCTCTTACCCATCCCTCTTTCTATCAACATAAGCAAGTCAATCATAGTCGATGGTAACTGATTGATCACAAAACAAATAGTCTTGACTACTTTTATTCAAAATAACTCCTTCATCCCTTTAATTTCTAATATGACTTTTATTTGTTCTAATAATATTTTGTTGATCCACTCTATTATTCTATTTTGTGGTGGAGTAGTATATACCATTGTGTATTTTTTATTTATGTATTCTTGTTGATAATAATTATCAAATTCAATACTAGTATATTATATTTCATTAATAATCTTTGGACAGTTGACCTTATTTTCACATTCAAGTTCTACTTATTTTTTAAATATTAAAAAAAATGTATTTAACTATCTTTTGATTGGATACACTCGATATTTTATTGAGTAGTTAAAAATATAAGATATAAATTATCTTGCACCTTTCTAGTAAAAGAACAAATACTTCTCAAATATCAAAATAAATCAATTCTAAAATAAATTTACTTCTAGTATTTGAATTGATGAATTTCAATCTATTCTAATTAAAAGTAACACAATGCTGCGTATTACTAATGAAATGTTTTTGTGCCATAAAAAAATACTTTTCTAGCATGAATTTTCAAAACTTGTTCTGACATGAGGCAAATTATTCTATGAAATTTATTAAAACCATAGACACTTCTTCTTATTGTCTTTCTCCTCTAAGCATATATAAATTTGCAACTGTATTTTCTACTTTTAATTTTTATAAGCACTCTCTTGACTATTTTCAAGGTCCTTTTTACAAAATGGCTATGACACCCACTATTTTCTAATCAACCCGAATATAATAAATTTTTATTTAGGCCTTTCACATATCATACTCCTTTGTAAGAATTTTGATATGGTAATTTCGACATTCATTTAGAGAAAAAAACTCCTAAAGATAAAGCACACATCATATAAAAGAATAGGTGGGAAGAAAAGGTAGAACACATGAAAATCTCTTTAAACTAAATTAAAGTTAAAATATCACATCCATGTTACAACTTTTTCATGTTGCAATACTAAAGAAAAAGGTCATGACTTGAATCCTTAAGGCATCTAGTCGTAAAAACATAAGATAAGATGTTACATCATTTAAATCATGACTTCACATTTATGTCTTGACACAAAACATATGTTATGACATTGTTCAATCATAACTTCACAATTTAGTTCATGACACTAAACAAATATCTTCCAATCATAATAGCACAAATTCAAGTGTGATTCCAATTAGGTCATAACTATATAATTCAGATCATGATGCTGAACATAAGGTCTTCTAGTCAAAACAACATTAAAACGGTTATGATTTTGTTTAGGTCGTGACTTCATAATTCAAGTCACGATATTGAATGTAATTTATAGCTTTATAAGTATCAGCTAATTATAATATTCTCCTACTTGAAAAATACTTCTTCATCCTAGTCTCAGTTATGCATTATTGTATTTTTTTTTGGTACGAACTACCTTTGTCAAGTAATTTGTGTAGTTCTTCTTCGTGTGGTCTTTCTCCAATCAAATCATCTTTTGATCTACAACTTTCTGATAAAGAAGTACTGGATGTTGATATGCTTTATTTTAAAGGTGTCAACCGGGCCGGGCCGGCCCGTCCCGGCACGAGCCGTGTCGTGCCGTGCCTGACCCGACATGGTTCGGTGCCCGTGGCACGGCACGGCACGGCCCGCCGTGCCAGGCCTGACTTTTTTAAACCATGTCGGGCTAGGCACGACATGGTACAGTAAGGCCCGCCACGAAAGCATGCCCGTGCTCAAAAAAAAATGGGCCGGGCCGGCCCAGGCCGTTTGACACCTCTACTTTATTTGAGTATGAAATTTTGGAATCCTTGCTAAGTGAATACCATTCTTATTATCATATTTGAGCCTCGATTCCTTCTATTTGAAGTCAAGCTCTCCATGCAATCTCATTATCCAAATAGCTTCATTACTTGCATTTTGAGCAACATGTATTCTACTTTAATGGATGAAAGGAGAATAATAGTTTGCCTCTTGCTCATCTAGTTCACTGATCCATCATACAAAGTAAACATATACCTACTCGTGGATCTTTTGATGTCAACATCTCTACCCTAGTCTGCATCAACAACTCCAATAACTTTTAAAGTTTGCTTGTTATTATTTCTACCAAAATTCAATACAAAATGGGTTCTACATAGATACATGAGCATCCTATTAATAGCATTTCAATACTCATTCTTAGGATTGAACATATGCATGATTAGTACTACCACAACATATGAAATATTTGATTTCATACATATCATAACATATATCTAATTCTCAAAAACATTAGCATATGGAATGAGATTCATCTCCTCTTTCTTTAGCAAAATAGTATGTGATTGGCCTATTGTCAACTTCATCCTAGTAGCCATAGAATTTCTCACCAGCTTGTAATGTAATATATTGTACTTCTGAAATATACTCTCAACATACTTCAGCTACCCAAGACATAACAAATAATATTCTCCTTTTCTAAACTCTATAAATCTATATGCCTAGTATAAAGTTTACTATCTCAAAATATGTCATGTCAATCTTTTCTACTAGCAATCCTTTCACCACATTGATCATCTCTTTGGAATTTCAAACTAATAGTATATCATAAATATACATGGTTGAAATAACATCATTTTTACCTATCATTTTTTTTTTTGTATAATAGTTGTCTACCTCACATATAATAAATTTCAGTTGCAAGATATACGAACTAAAATTTTGAAATGATATTTTTAAAGACTACTTCAACCTATAAAGTGTTTTTTTCATCTTTCATACTATGTTTTTTTTTTTCATTTTCACCACAAAACTAATCCACTCCTTCATAAAGATTTCTTTCTCTATGTGTCCATGATGAAATGTCATCTTCACATCCAACTACTCAACCTCCAGATCATACCTAGCTATAATGGCCAACACCACCCGGATAGAGGTCATCTTCACTACTAGTGAGAAGATCTCATGATAGTCAATGCCTTCAACTTAAGAGTATACTATAGTAATCATACTTGTCTTGTACTTCTCAATTTTTTCATTAGTCTATATTTTTTATTTTGAATGCCTACTTACATCCTATTGCCTTTTGATTAGAAGGCAACTTCATAAGACTCTAAGTATTGTACTTCTCTAATGACTGAAGCTCCTCTTTTATGGAAAGCTTGCACTACTGTGATTTTTTGGATGCTCTTTACTCTTCACAGTATTGGGCTCACATCTTGTGATATAAATAACATGATATGTACTATCAACATACCTTTTAAGTGGATTTGTAATCCATGTAGATCTCCTCGATGAAGGTGGATCCTCGACTACTTCATCAACTAAATTTTTAAATTCTTTCTAAATAACCTCTTAATCATGAACACCGATGTTCGATGTTCGATGTTCATGATATCGCGACTTAAAGATACTTTCTTTCTAAATTTGTAATCTATGCCACTATTGGAATAGAGTTGTGATACATTCTAAGATGTCATGACTAAAAGATATTACAACATGTTTTATAATGTCATGGCAGGAGGATGTCACCACATGTTTTGTAATATCACAATAGGATGATATTGCAACTTAAAGCATGTTTGAAAAACTAAAAAAATTAAGCGCTGAAAAATAAGTGTTGAAAAATTAAGTGCTGAATTTCATAATTATTGAATCTGTATTATAAAAACTATTTGATAAATTACTGATAATTGAATGCTGAAGATAAATATATGATTTGATAGCTATAAATATTGAATGCTGAAAATGATGTATTTTACATATTTACTCTTATTATCATTGGATTACATATTGTCCAAAATAAATAGAGTTTCTAATGATTTTTTATATTTTACTATAATTATTAATTTTTTGTAGGTTACACCTACTCTATATTTGTAGCCATAGTAGAGGCGTAGCAGAGGAATCATGGGAGGTAGGGTCGATTTGGAGCTAGTTAGAGCCTAGGGTTTGTTTTTTGTTAATGGAAAAAAGTATATTATTTATAAAGGGTTTTTTTGTCCAATTTTTTTTTCATTTAAAAAAATATTTGTTGACCCTATTCTCCATTCTACATTAAGAAGGACTCTACCTACTTATAATTCTCAATAATTTTTTATTTAAAATTTTAAAATTAAGTGCTCCCAAAAATTTTGTTATCAAACATATTGAAAAATTAAAACTGTTGAAAATTTTCATTTTCAATAGTTTGAAAATTTTTAGTAGTTTGAAAATTTTCAATAGTTTATCAAACATGCCCTTAATTTTTCAATAAGAACATCCATGTTATGATTGACTATAATTTTTCCACTCTTGCACTATATGAACATGACATCTCTACTAAAATTGATTGTTCTTGATTATGAGTTCCAAAACTTGTGGTCTTTATCATATTCCTTATCACTAATGAACTTGCATTTCTCTGATTTGAAGTCTAGTTGATTTTTTATTTCCTTTGTCATGCATGTAGATATATGCATCACACCCCAATATTCAAATGCGAGCTATACAATGCTTCTTTCTATACAACACCTTAAATGATATCGGGTCCTTCACTGCCATTATTGTGATAACTACTTTAGCCCAAATTATTAGATACAAATCTACCCAGCTCCTCATGCACCTCACCTTCTCCATCAATATTTTGTTGTCTTTCAGATAGTCTATTATATTGTGGTGTCAACTTGATCATGTTATTTCTGGCATAGTTTCATGACTAATTTTTTAAAAATCAGCCTTGCAGGCTAACTAATAAATAATGACCTACTCTGGCATCCTTAGAGATTAAATCAATGATTTCATAGTAAGAGTATATATCCCCTTTGTCAACTAGACAATTATACCATTGGTCATTTTTTTATTTTATATATTAAATATAAAATATATAAAACACATGTCCTATCATATATTCATAAGGTAAGTGGACCAGATGATATTCAATTGAATCAAAGAAGCTATGAGAAAATATATGCTCAAGTCTGCATATAATTATGAGAATGTCATTTTGTTAGATGCATATCTATTAGGGAACTTGAACTTCTTCCACCATTTTCATAAAGTTTCCTTTGTATCATTGTCAACATTTTAATAAGCCTTAGTGAATTTATTCATTGATTCATTCATATGTAATTCTGAACATGAGTAGAACTCTTTCAAATCATTTCTTGATTTAATATTATCTTTTTTTTCTTTCATATTTAGCATAGTATTAAAAATATAATTTAAAAAGTTTTTGTCAATGTACATCACACCTAAGTTGCGTCTAATTAGGTTCATTTTCCAATAAGACAAATCTTAAAAGATAATTTGTTTCTCCCAATCACAGTGATAATTTTTTAAATTTTTGAATATTTATGCAATATATATCTATATCTATAAAATTTTTGAATTCATATCTTTAAATTAAATCTAATATTTTAGTACTTGACCTCAAAGATATTGCACATTTTGCAACTTTATAGTCTTTCCGAAATATATCAATATTCATCCGAAATGGATATTTCACATGTTAAAACTTATGATATTTATCAAACTAAGAAGTTTTTTCTTTTTTGCTCTAAGAAAATGCTTCTGAGTCTACCATATAATAATTAAGGACAAGCTAATTTTTCATGTAGTACTCAATCCTGATAATATTGAATATGTATGAATATCAATTATATTCTATATAAGTATTGGTCTCATTTTAAAGTTCAACCTTCTAAAGATATCATATGTTTTAACACTACCCTCCCATAATTTTTTGAGCACCACAATTATGGGATGCAAAAATATATTGAACCTATCTTTTGGGTTTCTCAGATCTTGAAATATAACACACAAAAAGATGTTCTTATCAGCCATTATGAGTATTATTGTCCTATTTGTCCAAATAGCTAAAATTAATATATGTAGAGCCCTAATTTAATATTTTGACTTTTATCTGCAAAAGATTGATGATAATCATCAAAATATTTCCAAGAAGGAGAATCTAAGCAATATTGCATCGCATTATCTTCAATAATATACTCTTAATTCCATCTCATGTCATTAGCAATAGCTTTAGATGTAAATAATATTTGTAAATGGGGAGTCAAACAAAAATAATATATCTTCTTATGAGGAATAATTATTTTCTGCCTTTTACATGCAGTATTTATTTTGTACCAAAGATAGTTATAGAAATTACATATAATTGCTTTACTGTCAATGCCCCCAATATATCATGTAGCCATTAATGCATCAATGTATTTTTTTCATAGACAAACCCAAATCTCTCATTAACTTTTTTTTGTAGTAAAAATTATCTGTTATGATATTATTCTATTGTAACAATTCATATAAAAAATGATATTATTCGTTTGACATATTTTATCAAAATACCTCTTTAAAAAAATGATATTTTGCCTTTAAATTCAACAGTCTAACAATCACAGATAATTTTGAGTGGATATATGGATTACCTGACCAAACCTCTTCTTTAGATACTTTTAGTATTTTATAAATTATTTTGTTGATGATATTGGGATGTCATCAGCGACACTCGGATTGAATGAAAGATTAATAATATTCTTTAATATTGCTTCATATGTATTATTGGGATTGACATATTCCATTGTAACTTTTTAATCAATAATTCTATGTAGATAATATTTTGATATTTGTGACATAATTATTTTTTAATATGTATACCAAACATAATAGTCTCTAACAATTCTATTTTTTGCAAGAAGATATCACACTTTATCAAAAGCCATAAGTTATAATTTTTTCATATACATAAAACTAAAAATTTGATATATATATATAAGATGACATTGCATTAGTTAAGCAAAAAATAAAAATTCATATTGTAATAATTCATGATTTCAAAATAAATAATCTATACTAACTACTTAGACAAAGATATTATAATAAAAATATTAAAATATTTGCAATACCAATGCATTTAAATTAATGAAAAAATGATAATAAAATGGTAATTAGCAATGAAGGACATTAATAAATTAATAGGTATTTTTACTAATCTATATGAAATATATACTATAAATAGTTATCTACCAGCCGTGATATGTGATGTATATTTTTTAAAAATATAAAATAATGAGTAGTGTTATTTATTGGACTACACCTTTAGTTAATTATAGATTAAGCAACTTTATAAATTTTGAAATGAGGTTCTAAATTTTTTTGGTTGTTCATTTGTTATTATGTTTCAACATTCATAT
This sequence comes from Sapria himalayana, assembly GCA_029783825.1. Classification (NCBI taxonomy): domain Eukaryota; kingdom Viridiplantae; phylum Streptophyta; class Magnoliopsida; order Malpighiales; family Rafflesiaceae; genus Sapria; species Sapria himalayana. The sequence goes on from JAREIK010002830.1 coordinate 2,460,041, forward strand.
TACACACCTTCAAAATTTTTTACTTTATTCATTACTAATATATTTCAACTTTTAGTATTTATTAAAATATTAAAATTTTTTTTTGTTAAAGTTTCACCATAAATTTAAGTTATTCATTTATAAATTATTATATTTCAAAAAAAAAAAAGCACAAAAAATACAATTCTTAAATACAACATATATGAGAATATATGAAAAACTAAAAGTGGTACATCAATTATGGATGATTACCATGATGAATACTAATAGGAGGAATGAAATTCCAAAAACAAAATGAATTAACTTAGAATCAAAATTTAAAACTCCCAAATCCTAATATTTTTTTCAAAGTTTCGGAGTGTTCTTCGACAAATTAATTATTATAATTTAGCAACAAAATTTTTTTATGTTTCTAAATTTGCAACGGAATAATATTCTATTGCTGAATTTTTTAAAATCAAATAACTACGAATGAGTAAGATGTTTCACATTTAGTGACAATACTAATTTGTATCACTAAATATAGAAATGAATAAGTATATCATTAATACATACACACACACGCACACACACACACACACACACACATATTTCTCTTGCTAAATGCCATGCAACCATATCTGCCCACAACATCACATCACAATTAGCGATGGAATTGAAAAAATTAAAAAAAAAAATCATCGTTAATTAGTGATGAATTTTTTGTCCGTTTCTAATTTTTGTATAATATGTTATTTTCGTTTCAAATTTTTTAAAATGGGATTGAACATTTCTATTTTCATTTTTAATTACGTCATTTCTTGTAGTGATATATATATATCAATAAATATAAAACATTTATAAATATATATAATTATATGTATGTAAACACACATAAATATAGGTTTATATATAAACATATATATTTATAGATCTAGTTATGTGTGTATGTGTGTATGTGTACATGTGTACATATGTGGATATATATATATACATATAACTTTTAATTTGAAAAATTAAAATTATTTTTCAGAGGTAAGAAAACTAACACTCCAACCATGGAGATAAAATTGGGTTTTAATTTTTGAGGTACCAAAAAATAATATTTTCCTATATTTGTAATATTGTTATTCCTTTTTAAAAAAAATATATTTTAGTTACTTGTTTTATCTTATAAAATATTTTTTTTTTTTTAATTGGCATTACGCCGGCGTTCCTGTTGGTGGTGGTAGCGATCGGGCGATCTCCCACATCCCGATGTAGCTAGTTGACGGCAGAATCAAAGTGCATTACATTTTCATATTCAATAAAATCGAGTGATCTCTGAATGTGTTCCCATTAAATGGTGGTGACCTAATTGCTTGGTTTATCTTATAAAATAACGTTTTAGATACCAGGAATTCAAGATAGTATTGCGCCAGCAATCAATATTTAAATTTTTTTAATTAATTTTCTAATTAAATTTCCCACTCCCCTCACTCCATTCTGTTGTTTGACAAGTCTTCACTACGAGTTATTATTCTTGTTATTTAATTCCTCTTTTTGCTATTTGTTTATGCATTTAATCCTGTATTTGTATTATCATTTGTTGTGGTGGGTTTAATTAATAAATATTCACATGAAATTCCATCTACATAATCCTGTCGTGATTTTTTGTTTAAATATTTTTTGTACTAACACTATCTTGTATATAGACATAAATTCACCCCTTATACGTATATATTGGTTGAAAATATGTATAGATTTGTTTGAATATATTTAATTCTGTGTAATACTTTATTATATTGTATGTGTATATAGGTACTAATATTTGTTTCATATTTTAAAAGCTTGTTAATGCAACATAGATTATTGATGTAATTCTTTGATAATATAAATATATTTGTGGAAATTATAATTATATATGAGTGATATTTTTTTAACTTAAACGATTTACATATTTGTGGTGATTATCTAGACAACAATATGTAACATAAATTATATAATCATAGATTCATCACAATATAATTATATTCACTAATCTTGTATCTCAATTTAGCTAGATATTAGGGAGAATCATGAGTTGTCTTGAAACATCTCATAGATTGAGGGCTTCTCAATGAACATTCAAAAATATAAATATATAATCCTAACTCTAGTTGAAGATTACTTGGATTTGTCTTATGATACATGAAATCATGTAGGGTTTTTGCTGTGTATGATTTATATATTTTCTTATTTTCTCCTTTTATCTTTATAAGTTGTGATATTAAAGCTGGCCTTGGTTTTGGTTGCGACTTTATGAGCAACATGTCATAATGATAAGTTTGATAGGAATAACTTAATTATTCTCTATAATTAATGTAATGACAATAGAATTTGTTGTAGCATTGATCTTAGACGTTTCAAGTATCATATCATTGAGATTGCAATGAATATGGCCTTTGATGTTTGAGTTACTTTTTGTAACTCAGCTCCGGCTCTAAAATTGGATGTGGATTTGGTCTTAGAAATTTTGAGCCAATCCCAACTTTTGTCGCATTGATTTGCTATCACTCGTGTATGTATTCTCAATATTATTACGTTATGAAATTAAAATAAGTTTGCATTAAAAAAAGATAACTAGTGTAGGTGATCTTTAGAACTAAACCATCATGACAAAATAATTAACTTGGTATTTGGTATTTTGGTTTTGGATCAAATAAGTTGCAACTGTGAAATTTTCCATGATTATTTGTTCTAGTGAAGTTATTGGCTATTACAATTGGAAAATAGTATTCATAAGTTTTTTAGATATAATGCATTTATGACTCAAGAAAATACAATGGTAACAAATGATTGTATTGCATAGTAAAATATTTGTCAACCACATCGAATAGGTGTGATGAGATACAGTGAACTATTTTTTATAAACTTATAATAAAGCATATCACATTTTTCAAGAATAAGTGTTGAAGGTGTACCAAAGTCGACAAATAGATTGTTGACTCCATATCTCTCCCCATTAATACTTTGCTCTACTAAGTCTTAATTTCACCTGAAATAACTATTTTTTTCATTAATATTTGTCAAAATTTTTTTAAATATAAACATAGTAAAATTTCATTAATAAATACTAGAATAAATATAAATACAATTAGATATACCTGTCAAATGACCTAAAAAATATGTATGTGGAGTGCCAAACAAGTATCATTTCAAAAATTGAAGTCTACTTAACTTGAGAAACTCGTAGTTCACTATTGGTTGATCAAACTTCATATATAATTTTTATGTGATCAATATTTATATCTATATCTATTTTATTATTTGTATGACCAATATGTTTTTAAACTATATTGAATGAGAAATAATTACCCAATGAGGTTTTAAACTATATTGAATGACAAATCTGTGGTTGTACTTAGTGCCACAACTTTTAGGCATACATGAAAAAAATGACAAAGAAATGTTTTAGTACAAAGTTACACTTGTATTCAGCATCATAAATTTGGAGAGTCAAGAAGAAAAGGAACAAGCCAATATAGAGAAGGAAATCCTGACATTTATTAAAATCATGACATCAAGTGAAGAAAAAAACCTAAGAAACAAGTAAAGATGAAAAAGACCAAAAGAAGGAACAAATAAACAAAATAATATAGTATACTGAGAAGGTAGAATGGACATCAAAGATCTTAGATAGAAGAAAATATATTTTGATGGGCTAGTTATAGATATTATATGTAACATTTCTTGTAAGATAACCCAACAACATTTTTTTCTTGTTTCATATAATTTTCATTTATATATATAATATTAATGATTGTACACATCTATTGACCCACAAGTAATGTCTTAGAAAACTCCATCACAATTATTAATATGTCTACTTAAACGTGTACCACTATTTTTAGATCATACAATACCAAAACATAATCATAAAATTTCTTAAAGATGTTAAAAAATTCTTTGTTATGGAGGGGAAGTAATTATTTGAGGATGAGCAATTATTTTATTATTGAGTTTAATTTGGTAATTAAACTACCCAAACATTATTATATATTTTGGCAAATTATAATGATGCATAGGCATAGAAATAGAATAAATAATGATCAACTTCGTGACTTAGAATATTTGATAAATTTTAATGAATAATCATAAAATCAATAGGTTTCTGGAAGAGTTTGGATGAGGGGCATGGTATAAAGTCTCGCATAGTTTAAATATCCAGTCATGATTAGAACTATACCTAATTAGTCAATATAATTTTTCTATGTCATAATCATATATCAACTCATTAGCATATTCTTTTTATTATTTAACATATTTGTTGTAGTTGTGATATTATCATTGAAACACAACTATAGTTTTCTAATAAATTAAAATGCATACAACATAAATTTTATGTCACAACAATCAAATACCCACTAATACTAAAACTAATGGTCATGTCTTATCAATGCAAGTTTATCTTTAAAATGGTTTGGTACCCTCAAGTATGAGTTATATCATTTTTACAAAGTTATGAATTTTGAGCTATAAAAAGTTATGTATCCAAAGGTGCTCGGGCCAAAACCTGAAAATAATGAAATACCACGGGTTTTGTGATACAAAATATTATAGAATGTATTACTCAAATATGTCATTCTCCAAGGTCATGACTCTTATAGTCAAAGGAATACAAAACTATGACATTTATATTTAGACTAATTGTTAGTGCTGCAATATCTATGAAGTGATATTATAATATGATATATGAAAAAATGAAGAGTCAGCGCAACTCAAAATGTTGTGGAGACTTAAGACATATGAAAGGCTAATTTTTGTGTCATGAATTTTTCTCACCACCATTGTGATAATTACACATGGGAAGCATTCTCAATGCCATGATTATTTTCCAATGCCCTGGCAATATAACAATCAAGAAAGGCTAATTCCAATGTCACAGATGTTAACTAAAGCCAGACAATATAATGATATGAAAGGTCATTCAAAATATCATGGACTTTTCTATTGCCTTGACCCTTTATAAAGATCAAAAAGGACGAATTCATGAAGCTATGATAATTTCATAGTACAATGACTTTGTGTTATATAAATATAAAGCTGAAATCAAGGCCATGCCTAATGCCACAACTCTGTTTTATAAAAAGATTGTGATACATTTTAGATCCATGATGATTTTTAAGAATCGTGACCTCAAACTTAAAAGATTAAGACTAAAGTTATAACTTTCTCCAAAAAATATGATTTCTTACTTTAAATAATATAGAATCTCTGAAGTATAAGAAGGAATAAAGAAGGGTTTTAAAAATTTATTCATTTCTTCTTCTTCCTCCAATCAATAAAAAAATTCACAATGCATCTATCAAATCTTAAGGGCAAATTTAACACTCCTTAGGAGTTTAACAAGAAAGCAAGAGATGAAAGACTTAATACTAATCCATATAGTTTGGGGCGTAACACTCAAACCCTCCCTCTAAGATATATTTGAATATTTTTATCAAAATAGCATATGATTTATGATTTGTGTAACTTTGTTTATGTGGTATGAGAATAGTTATAAGTTAATATATGTGTTTTGATTTATGTTGTGTTATGGATATAAATGGGTGGATGATTAAATATAACTTCAACTAATATTTTGATTGTTGGTAGTTTTATTTGAGATTATCATAGTGGTTGGTGATAGATAAATGATACCGCACACCTACGCATATATTAGGAAGGAAGTGACAACCCATCTAATTATGATGTTTGATATAAATTTATATGTTAAAATCCTAAATTTTGGTATTTTAAATATTGTGAGTACGGTACATTTAGCTGAAATTCAAAATATTTTTATTTGACAATTCATTGTACACATCTTAGAAGATTTATTTTTTGATTAGGATTAATAATATATGTATTATTCTATTAAGGGTTTCACTTTAGTATGGGAGTAGAATTATTCTTGATAAGGATGGTAATAGATAATAATTAAGAGATGTACAAGTATGTAATGACTCATAAGTTAATGATAGTCATTATGAGTTACTTTGATTCATTTGGTTCCAACCAGTAAAAATTAAGGAAACTTATTAATTGTTTGAGTAAATCACTTACAAAGCTAAAATACAAATATTTATAAACAATATCAATTACTAGTCTGTATGACACAAAAGACTATAAAATAAGAGTGTGTATAATAAGTAATTATCAAGAGAAATTACTGAGGTGGATAAAAAGTATATGATTGTGAATGAAACTCAAGTAGAAATATTTTATTATCTTAGTGGTGATATACCGAAAGTATAGCTACATGGAGACAAACCATTAGGTTGTGATCAATATTGTTAACAACATTTGATGCCATTAGATCAATGATTCATTGCACAACACCTTAATATTTATTTTGTGTCTAAACATAATATTATTTGAGTCAATTTGAATATATATCATATAAAATAATGAATAAACTCTTAGATCTAATATCGTTTCCATGATTAAAATATATATTTTACAAGAATTGAGTTATCTCACTTTTGAATAATTTAATTGTCAACATAATTTTTGTGTGATGTATAACTAGTTGAGTGTATTCTTTACTATTTTTATGACTTATATACTTGTGGATCTCTATTAACGATACACTTTTTTCAAAGAACTGTTGTGACACCACGTAACCAACAAAATTTGGTGACTAAACAAATACATAACATTCTCCACTATTTAAGCTGTCAATTCATGGTCATTATTCTCTGTACATGAGTAAATCTCCATCACATGGCTAGCAACTATTATAGAACTAGATAATGTTTATTGAACTTTATAACATAAAAAATTGTGGTATTAAAACATATTTATGTCTACCAATACAATCAATCATGCAAGAAGTGACAATAAAAGCTTCTTTTTTACCAACTCTATAGAAACTATGAATAAGTTTTAGCTATTGTTAATACAAAATGAAAAAGACAAAGTTAATGGATGACATTTTCTAGAAATTTCACGAGTTTTAATTTTTTTAAAAAAAAATTGGTCACTCTCCAACTCAATTGAAATGAGTTTATAATTTTAATAAATATGTTTGTAATGGGTTTGTAATTTTTTTAACTAAATATTAGTATGAAGGCTAGAAACCCTACCCAGCACCTCAATTATATTTAAATATAATTTTAAAAATTATTGTTTTTTTATTTTAATTTTGTTATTTTAAATGAATGTTTTTTATTTTAATAAAATATAATTCAAGTGATAAAAAAATATAATATTTTAAATGTTAATTATATATATTTTTTGCATCATAAAATGCTACTTTTTTATAAGAAAAATTAAAATTAAGTAAAGACAATGAGAGGATATGATTTTTATTTCTCCTAATCACTTAGTAATGTCTTATGGAAGAATATAATTAAAAATAAATTCGAGTTAGACAATAATCAATAAAAGGTTCATTACTAATATTATGATAATTTGATTGACAAAAAGAAACAAATTACTAAACCCTAGAGGACACGAGTTTGATCTATATGAATAATGGATATATGCTCGAGTGTGTCTTTAATGAGCATTCTATTTATACTGCTTGTACGAGACCTCACCTGCTCTGACCCTATGGCCCTAAGGCCCTGACATGGGGGCCTAGGGATAGTAGGGGATTGGTTGGAGGGGATAAAAAAAAGGCGACTTCATTATACAATGATGATACAACATATCACATTTTATTGGATAATTTAAAATCCAATTACATATGTTTTTAAACATTAATGGGAGAAAGTCATAGTGAGGAGAGAATATCTTTCATGATAGTCTTGGAAGTGGTGTAGCTATCAATATATTTGTAAATAATTTTCATGACACAAAAGAAGCTGAGATTATTTCCAATAATGAGCTTTGAAATTCTAGTTGGTTCAAGAAGTTCTTCAAATATAGCCTCCCATAAGTTATCCATTAAGTTCTTGAATTGATAAAATGTCCCTAATTGTGACATACCATGTTGATTCATGTAGCACTGAATAGCAGAAGTCACATGCACCCTTTTTTGCTCCAACGGCATATTGAAATTAAAAAATAAACTCTTAAGAAAAAAAAATCAAAATATTGAGTCTTAATATTTAAATTACTTTGAAATAAGCAAAAAAAAATGAAAAAAAAAAAGATTTTTTAATGATCAAAATTTCATCTTAAATAAAAAATTGAGATTTTGATTCACTTATTTTTCTATTAATTCTTTTTGGAAAAATTATACTTGTGATTTTGAAACAAATAACTGTGATTTTTAATGCTTTATAATTTTTAAAAAATAAAGCTTAATAAAAAATCAAGCTCATTCTCATCCCTAGCCATTTTTTTTTTTAATAAATAAATTTTAATTGTTTCGAAACTACTTTTTACTAGTGAATGAGAAGTAATATCCACAATGATATGCTAATTTGTTGTGAGAAGTTGCATCTTTCCACAAATGCCTCACACCTAAAGCTCTATCAACCCATTTACCTAGACAAGTCTCATGCTGCTTGACCAATATAATCAACCAAGATGCCAAATTCAACTTGACCAAATGCACCTAAAGATAATTTGGTAGGTCTGACTTAACCCAATGCACCTAAAGCTAACTTGGTAGGTCCAACTCAACCCAATGCAAATAAAGCTAATTTGGTAGGTTTGACTTTAACTAAAACTATAAAGGTGGGTTTTATTTCATGTGAGCAAAATTGAATGAGTTTTGATCTCATTAATTCTCTACATCAAGTGGTGAGTTTCATAAATTGATTGTTCATCATTGAATGAAATCATAAAATCTAGGCTAGTGCGATGTGAAGAGTTCAAACTACACTTGATCGTAATCAAAAAGCATAACCATAAGAAAAAAAAAGATTAACTCATTAGATTTTATATCATCCAAAAGCCTTGAGATAGTTGATATAGCATTGATAAACTTGTTGGGTTGAGCAAAAAGCCATTCGAAACTTTCTCACTAGCCCCTATGCCACATAAGAATATGAATATTCCAAAAAAAAAGATAACAATGCTAATTTTTGAAATTGGCAAGTATTCTTCAATGGATGGCACATAATTTGAATTCACCCATCTTGCTTTTGTGATATATGCTCTGATTTGTACCTTCATTTATCAACACATGAATCACAAACAAAAGATTACCTTAATGAAATAACTAATGTGAGTAGATTGTTACTTCATGTGCAAATAGATCAATAGGAATTGAAACCATGGATGTAATGGATGTAACAAAAAGTTAGAATTTAGTGATGCACACAAAAACCATATAATTACCACTTCTTTCGCAAACTGCACACAAAATGTTCTTCCTTCTTTATTGGGTTTTTGGTCATTTCATCAAAGATGTCTACCATTGCTTGAAAGCATAACTTCATATAATTTGGAAGTTCATCTTCCATGGCCATATCCCACCTTAAAGTAATTATACAAGAAGCAATGCAAGTTATATTTAGTCATCTTTGTGTTTTGTGCAGATAAGCAATCAATTAATTCGAAGGAGGGTAAAAAATACCTTTCAACTGCTCTTGTGAATAATTCAAGCTCATCAATTGTGGCATAGGCATCATACATGTCATCAAGAATAGATAAAAAAATATTCAACTTGGTTAACATTTTTCGTGCATAGACAAATTTGGGCACATGGAAGGCGCCCAATGCCCAAAAGTAGCATTCCACCAGCCTATCTTTTCCAAAGGGCAACTTTGTCATCAAGCCCAACTCAATCCACCACCTTAAATCAATACATAATTTAGAATGTCAATACAAATAACTCCAAAACAAATATGATAACGAACATGATAATATCATTTAATTATAATATGAATAGTTGGGACATTTTATTCCTCATTAGTCTCCATTCGTTTTGATCATGTCAAAATCAAACTAAAATAACAATATTTTTAGGTTTGACATTTGTATCCTTCTTTAATTTCCTTTAAGAACTTACACATTTCTCTTACAAAGACATAAAATTATTACTGCTACTCCTCTGAGTGCATGAATAAGGATATCCTTGCTCTCACCCTTTGATCCTGATGATTAGGTTTGTAAGCGGACTAGATTTATTGAAGAAATAAAATTAAACTTCTCTGAATGCATGAATATCATGATGATTAGATTTATTTTTATTAAATTTTTTATTCTTATAAATGATATAGTTCGACTTGACCTAACCCAACAATATCGAAGCTAAATAACCCAAAACAAATTGATCTAATTCGCAAAAGTTGCAGTCCTATGATTACAACATCAAGTTATATTATTTTTTAAAAATTATTGATCATGTATATTATAAATTTTGAATTTAAAATATTGAATTACAAATTTAAAATTTTATTAAGTTTATTTTAGTATATTATTATTTTTCAACTTCTAATAATTATTAATTGCATATATTATTTTTTTTTAAAAAATTTTGAATTTAAAATAAGTTTAATTTATTTGTTTAAATGAAAGTAGGAAATATAAATTCAAACAATTCTAATTTCTTACTTAGTGAGGATATTTAGTTCTTTCTAGTGCAACTTCTGTTTGATGTTGAAATCCAACTTTGCCAACTTCGAGACTTCTCGGATGTGCTCTTTATGCACGTAGATGATTGAGTAATCTATCGACTCTATAATTGGTAAGCTTCTACGCAGAGGCCACCTCAAAGCATGAGCAAATTCATTCGAAAAAGGAGATTCTAATTGCTTTACAATGGAAAGAAGGTGAGTTCTGGTGAAAATCTGGGCTTCATCGAATATGTTATTTTCATGAGCACTAAAATATGAAGCTTTTTACAAACTTAAGATGGCAGCTGTATCATGCACCAAATTTTCTTTAAAGTGATCATTCTCATCTTTGAACTTTCTGAACACATCTAGTTATTTACAACACGAAAAATATAAACATTATAACCTCAAACATGAAATCTCAGAAATTAACCTAAAGAACTCATTGGCCATCTTCATCTTGTCATAAATTTCCCTCTCAAAATAGGATTGCCATGGAGTCTCATCAAGCAAAAACACATGGAAGCAACATGGAGATCATCACTATCATATATTGTTTTAGCATTGTGAATTTGTTGCAGCTCTAGTTCAATTTCTTCTTGGTAATGGTAGCCAATTCCTAATCTTTGTATGCCATCTATCAAGCTTATTTTTTTGCAGGCTCCTCACAACCTACTATGAGCATTCTTCTAACCACTTCTTTCAAGATTTCATCTTTCTAATGCCAAACATTTACCATCTGCTCTAAATACAAAATTTATACGCACAAATAGATAATGTATGGAAATGGAAGGTTGCGTATTTAAAAGGAAGAAAGGAAAAGGTTATTATCTGTGTGCTTTGCACATACGTATGCCTACGTAAAATTACCTCATTAATATCAATGATATCTGTAAGAAAGTAGTCGCCCCAAACAGAAGGATGAAACACTGATTGAGTTTTGATAGTTTTTTTTTCCACCCTCCCCCCAATTAGCCCTTACCTAAACCCTAAACCCTAAACTCTTACCAACCCTCACATAGAAGCATATGACAAACTTTTACACTGGTCAATAATCTCAGTAGTGATCGTGACCAAGTACATTTAACTTTGGAGTCCTTATGAGATCTAATACATTGATAATAGTTTATATAATTATTGTTTGTTCAATATAAATAGATGATGATCTAAATCATATATGAAGTTGGTTTTTTATATAATTATTGTTTTTAATTGTTTTAAAAAAAAGTTGATTATGTAATTTTTCATAAATAATGAATTAATTTTAAATATTTATTATTTATAATAAATATCACATATTGAATATAAATTTATGAAGTACAAATTCTATTCTGTAAATAAATTTAATTATTAAACATTTATCTTTGTAAAATAAAACTATATCACACAGATATCTTAGCAAAATTTTTTAGAAGAAATAAAAATGTATTACACAAGAAATTTATTATCTGTTTTTATATTTACAACATAATGCTCAGCCAAATGAAATTTTATTAAAAGTGATTTTAGTTAAAATCAAAATCTCATTTTAATTATATATTAATTATACAATATCCAACAACAATACAAACATTCAACATGAATAAATGATAACGATTTAAATAGTATAGAATAAATACAAATATTAAACATGTATAAAAGATAATAAGTAAAAAAATATTCAACAAAAGCATGTTAGCAACAAAATGAAATAAATAATTGTTACAAAAGAGATATCATAACACAATAACAAAATTAAAATAATACATCAAAACATAAAATTTTTACAAGTATTTTTATTGTCATTCCTTATTGCATTTAGAATAAAATGACATCCTTTGTTCATTATTTGAGATTCAAGATATATATATTTTTGGTCTTCTAGGCAAACATTTGTTTATCTAGAATAATATCTAAACATTCACCATCATGTGTGTGTGTGTGTGTGTGTGTGTGTGTGAATATACACTACTCTACAATTATATATACACATGCATGTACATACTTTTGTACATTTGTATGTATATATACAAACATACATACATACATATATATATATACATACATACATATATGCGTGTACTTTTGAAAATAGTGTGTATATACATGTATACATGCATATTTAGATATATATATATATATATATATATATATATATATATATATATATATATATATATATATATATATATTATATACATACATACATGTACACACACACACACACATATTTTTAGAAAGGGCAAGATAGGAAGGGGTAGATTGAGAAGGGGTGAGAAAGGAAGGGGCAATGGTGATGGGGAAACAAAAATTGGGAGAGATGGACAAGAGGAGAGCAAGATGAATGGGGGAAAAGAATTACATTTTTTTTTGACGTGGAGTGAGTTAGGGGTGTAATGGTTTCAATATTTTGAGTACACCTAAAATTAATTTATTTAGAGTTTAGTGTACATATATGAAAGAGCAAGTTTGTGTCGCAATAATTTATTAGTGTCATGACCATAAAAATGTCAACTGGAATGGGTAGCCCACCCATGACATGTTGCATGATGAGGTTTAATTGTGCTTGGCATAACATGATATGGTTCAGAATCATGCCATGGGCTAGCCTGCAGTGTGGCTCATGTCGTGTCAGGCCAAACATTTTTGCATGTTAGGTGATACATGACACGATCATCCATGATGGTACATTTGGGCTAGTTTTGGCCTGAGTGGCCCAATCCATTTTCTAGGCTAGCCGCAAGCCTAGAATGAACAAGACAAGTTTGGTCTGACCCAAGCTAGCCTAGAATGAACTGGGATAGCCTTCAAGGGACGAGGCCTGATCAAGCAAAAATACATCCCAATGGGCCATGATAGACTACCCATTGTCAGAGCCGTGTCGGCATGAAATGACTCATGCTAAAATCCATGCTAGTGCATGCATGGTACGACTCATCTGAAACCTCTACATGGCCATAGAATACACACTAGAGGCCTTCTCAATGCCACCAACATATACCTATATCCTAGCCATGTAATGTTAAAGAGAGAAATGCTACCATCATGACCATTACCTAGTGTCATGATTGTAATTTAAAATCAAAGGGTATTCAAATTTCCATGGCCTATCCTACCATCATGATAATTTTTAAGAACAATAAAGGCAAATGAATGAAATTACACCCAGTTCATAGTTTTTGCACCTTAAGGTTAAAAAGATATTATACTCAAGTCATAGTCATTGCCTAGTATCAAGACTTTATTTTACAGAGAGATTAGAATAAAATCCAAAGTCACAATCATTTTCTAGAGATGCAATCTCAAACAAAAGTGATATATACCAAAGTTGTAACTTTCTTCTAAAGTCACAAATTCCTACTAAAAGAAATGCAAAATTGCTAGAGTGTAATATATTAATAGAGACAAATTTTAGATATCTCTCTTTTTCTTCATCTTCATATACAAAACATGCAAAGTCATAATATAGCTACCAAATTATAAGTATGAATTTTGGAATCTTTAGGGGTTTCATTAGCAAACAAGGGATATAAGACTTAATGAGGGGGGGAACATGGTCTCAAACTAAACTTTCTAGATTATATTCGATAATTTCTATCAAAATGACATGTTGTCTAGGGGTTGTATAACTTAGTTTATGTGATGTGATAATTGTTTTACTTGAAAGGATGTGTTTTGATTAATAGCATATTATGAATATTGATTGTTGAATGATTAGATAGAACTTGAAGGATGATTTTGTCTATTATTAAATTTGCACCAGATTATTATGATGAATTATGATAATTAAACTATAAGGCTCACTCATATATACATTAGGAAGTAAGTAATAATGCTTCCAATTGTCTATTGAGAGATAAAGCTACTATATGTTAAAATCAAACATTTAGGTATATTAATTATTGTGATTATGATGCTTACGAAGTTGAAAGTATGATTTATTTTATATATCAATCAATTATACATATCTTAGAAGAACTAGTTCTCATTTGGAATGAATATTATATAGAATATTCACCTAATGATTTCACTTTTAGTATGATATTTAAATTTTCACAGAAGAGGATGATGGCATGTAATCCTCGAGATATATGCTAGTATATTCTGCCTCATATGATTGTGATAATTTTTATCAGTTTCGTTCACTCTTATGATTTATATCGGTGAAACTTGAGGGAAACAAATGTTAATTATCCAAGTATAATAATTATGAAGTTTAAAGTTTAAATACTTATAAACCATATTAATTATTGATATTTATTTTACATTAAGCTGGAGAATAAGAGTTTGCATGTGAAGTAATCATCAAAAACAATTAATGAGTTATATAATAGGAATAAGATTGTGAATGAGTCTTAATTAGACATAATTTATTTTTTCACTAGTGAAGTACAAATGGAATAGTTTTTAGGGGAAAAGCACTAGGATGATCTCAATTATGATAACCTCCTTATATGATATTAGTGAATGAAGTAATAGAATAATATCCCAACTTTTATTCTATCTACATATAAAATAATTTGATCTAATTTGAACACATAAATTAAATGAATAAACATGTTTATCTATGATTGATCATGTAATAAAAATATTCGTTTTTCAAGAATTGAGTTATCTCATTATTTAATAATTGAACTGTAGATATAACCAAGATGTGATTGTTATCTTGATGAAAGTTCTCATTACTACTAATATCACACATACACTTATTGATCTCTATTGATGAGATATTAAAATCAATGACCTTTTGGGATATGATGTCATGGTTGATAGTGCTTCGACATTCTCAAAAGTCATGGTCGTGAATCAATTTTATCAAGAAGCCATGACCTCTACTAAAGAGAGCACAAATGATAAAGGAAATGATATCATGATACCTTACAAAGTTATGACTCCACAAATAGTATAATCCTAACTTTCAATTAAACATACGAATGAGGGAAATGAAGAAATATCGGAGCAAATGGAGATTACATGATGCTATAAAGATTAAAAAAATAAATAAAAATGAATAAAAATGAAACAAACGGTAAATTTTCGATGAATTTTTTAATTTCACAATGGTTTAGAAATGAGAAATTGGACCAATACTTCGAGAGGTTTTTTAATATATTATCAAAGCTATAAGATAATATATTATTTGCTAAAATTCTAGCCTAATTGTTGAACTACGTAACATTTATAATGGACATAATGAGTTATAAGAGAAAGTTAGAGACATATGTGATCATAAATATATCTTAAGAAGTATAATAAAATTATTCAAAGAAAACTTCCTAGAAAAATAAAAAACTTCGCAAATTTTACTATACCTTGCACTACTATAGTATTTACATTTCAAAAAGTATTATGCAATTTTATATTAAGTGTCAATTTGATAACCTTATCAATTGTATTAAGATTAAATCTCATTAAATTTACTACATATCTTTCACTCCAAATAGATGAATAGACTATCACTTTCCTTTAATATGATAATTGAAGTTATATTAGTTAAGGTGAATATATTTATTTTTCCATTAGATTTTATTATATTGGTATGAAGGAGTAGATTTATGTACTATTAATATTGTAATGGCCATTTTTGACATTAAGAAAACTCATTTTTTTGGTGTTAAGAAAGTGAAGTTCATTATTTGTGTCTATGAGGAGCAAGTAAAGTTCAATTTTTAAAATAACTTACAAAGTATAGATGATAATTTAATGGGTTGTTGATGAATAGACAATCTATTCCGTACTACAATGTAATAAAAAGTTAATTTCTAATGAAAGGATCTTATATAAGACTACTGATCAGATGAATATGAAGGAGATGAAGTGGAAAACCAATAATGGAGCTGTTAAAGTGATGGTGATGATAAATATGGAAAGTAAGGATTTTTTCAGTTGCAAAAAAACAAAAAAGAAGAAGATTACAATTATTATATCGCAACATTTTTTGAAGCCGTTACCTCAAAAAAATCTTGAGGTGAAATTCCAAGTAACCTAAGTGAATAATTTTAAATGACAAGATTAAGATAGAAATCATGGATTATCCAATCATAGACAATTCTGCATCCATACATAATACCATAAATTTTGAGATATATAACAAAAATTGCAAACAAAAGACTTAGTTAAAGTCATGGTTGTGCACAACACCATGACTTTTGGCGTTATAGAATAAAAATGGCTACTAAAATTTTAAAAACAAATTCATGGTTGTGCAAAATATCATTATTTTGGTGATAGGGAATAAATAAGTTCATTAGAAGCTTAATAATAAAACTGTGGCTATGTACATCACCATAACTTTGGAGTTGAAAAATTAAAAGGGCAAAAAAAAACATAAAAACAAAACGGTGTTGTGCACAATACCTAGCTTGGGAATTACAAAATGAAAAGGGAAAGTAAAAGCTTAATAAAAAATCTATGGTTGTAATAAATGCCACAACTCTTAAGGATACATGAAGAAAATGACAGAAAAGTTTTAGTAGAAAGTTATAGTTGTACTCAACATCATAACTTTGGAGTGTCAGGAAGAAAAGGAACAAGCCAATATGGAAAAATAAGTCATGACATTCATTAAAGTCATGACATATATTAAAGAAAAAACCTAAGAAACAAGTAAAGATGAAAATGAGCAAAAGAAGAAACAAATAAAAAAATAAAATAGTATACTAAGAAGGTAACATGGACATCAAAATCTCAAATAGAAGAAAAGATATCTTTATGGGCTAGTTATAGATATTAAATGTAGTATTTCTTGAGTGATAACCCAAGAACATTGTTTGCTTGTATCAAATAATAATCATTTATATATATAATATTAATGACTATACACATCTATTGACCCACAAGTAATGTTGTAGAACTCAAACTCCACCACACAATTATTAATATGTCTACTTAAAGTTGTTCCACTATTTTCAGACCATACAATACTAAAACATATTCATAAAGTTTCTTTAAAATGTTAAAAAAACTTTTGTTATGGAGGGGAACGAAAGTTAATATTCGAGGATGAGCAATTATTTTAATATTGAGTTAATTTGGTATTCAAACTACTCAAATATTGTTATATATTTTGGTAAATTATAATGATGTGTAGGCATAGAAATAGAATAATTATTTATTAACTTCGTGACTTTTGATATTTGGTAGATTTTGATAAATAATCATAAAATTAATAGGTTTCTGGAAGAGTTTGGATGAGGGGCATGGTAAAGAGTCTCGCATAGTTTAAATATACACACTTGATTGGAAGTCTACCTAATTAGTCAATATAAATTTTCTATGTCATAATCATATCAACTCATTAACATAATCTTTTTACTATGTAACCGATTCTTTGTAGTTGTGATATTATCATTGATTCACAACCATACTTTTCTTATAAATTTAAATGACAATGACATAAATTTTATGTCATGGCAATAAAATACACACTAGTACTAAAAGTAATGGTCATGTCTTATAAATGTAAGTTTATCTTTAAAATGGCTTAGCACCCTCAAGTCTGAGTTACATCATTTTTACAAAGTTATGAAGTTTGAGCTTAACAAAAAGTTATGTATCCAAAGCTACCCATGACAAAATATGAAAATAATAAAATACCATGGTTTTTGAGGCACAAAATATTATAGAGTGTATTACTCAAGTATGTCATTCTTCAAGGCCATGCCTCCTATAGTCGAAGGAATGTAAAACCATGACTTTTATATTCAGACTAATTTTCAATGCTACAATATCTTTGAAGTGACATTATAATATGATATATGAAAAAAATAAAGGCTAGTGTCAGAGCAACACAAAGTTTTGTGGAGATTTAAGACATATGTAAGACTAATTTTTGTGTCATGCATTTTTCTCACCACCATGGTCATAAATACACATGAGAGAAATTTTCAATGCCATGATTATTTTTCAATGCCCTAGTAATATAACAATAAAGAGAGGCTAATGCCAATGTCAAAGATGTTTCCCAATAGCCTGGTAATATTATGATATGAAAGGTCATTCATAATATCATGGACTATTCTATTGCCTTGACCATAAATAAAGATCAAAAAATAAAAATTCATGAGGATATCATAATTTCATAGTACAATAAATTTTTATTACAGAAACATTAAGCCAAAATCAGGGTGATGCCTAGTGCCACAACTTAGTGATCTAGACAAATTTTGATACAATCTAGATTTATAACCATTTTTAAGATCATGACCTCAAACTTAAGAGATGAAGGCTAAAGTTATAACTTTCTCCAAAAGTTTTGATTTCTTACTGAAAATAATATAGAATCTCTAAAGTATAAGAAGGAATAGAGAAGGGTTTTAAAAATATATTCATTTCTTCTTCTTCCTCCAATCAATATAAAAATTCACAATGCATCTATCAAAAATTAGGGGAAAATCTAACACTCTCTAGGGGTTCAACAAGAAAGCAAGAGATGCAAGACTTAATGATAATCCCTATAGTTGGTGGCGTAACCCTCAAACACTCCCTCTAAGATATATTTAAAAATTTCTATCGAAATAACATATGGTTTATGATTTGTGTAACTTTTTTTGTGGTTTATGATTTCTAAGTTAATATATGTCTTTTGATTTATGTTGTGTTATGGATATTAATGTGTGGATGATTAAATATAACTTCAACTAATATTTTGATTATTGGTAGTTTTGTTTGAGATTATCATAGTGGATGATGATAGGTAAATCATATGGCTCACCAACGCATATATTAGGAAGGAAGTGACAATCCATCTAACTATGATGTTTTAAATAAATTTATTTGTTAAAATTCTAAATTTTGGTATTATTAATATTGTGAGTACATTACTTATGTAGCTGAAAGTCAAAATATTTTTATATGATGATTCATTGTACACATCTTAGAAGAATTAGTTTTTGATTAAGATAAATAATATATGTAATATTCTATAAAGGGTTTCACTTTAGTATGAGAATAGAATTATTCGTGATAAGGATGGTAATAGATAATACTTGAGAAATGTACAAGTATGTTATGACTCATAAGGTAATGATAGCCATTGTGAGAATGTCACTTACATATTAATGAGTTGGATAGTACAACTCACTGATTGTGTTAATTGTGTGAGTATGTATTGTGGAAGTATGTATTGTGTGAGTATATCACTTAAGAGAATATGTTAATTGTGTGAGTATATCACTTACAAAGCTAAAATGTAAATATTTATAAACTATATCAATTATTGGTCTATATGACACTAAAGACTATAAAATAATAGAGTGTATATGAAGTAATCGTCAAGACAAATTAATAAGTTGGATAAAAAGTATATGATTGTGAATGAAATTCAAGTAGAGATGTTTTTTTATCTCAGTGATGATATACCAAAAGGATAGCTACAAGGAGACAAACCATTAGGTTGTGATCAATGTTGTTAACAACATTGGATGCCATTAGATCAATGATTCATTGCACAACACCTTTAATATTTATTTTGTGTCTAAACATAATATAATTTGAATCAATTTTAATATACATTATATAAAATAATGAATAACCTCTTAGATCTAATATTGTTTCCATGATTAAAATATATATTTTACAAGAATTGAGTCATCTCACATTTGAATAATTGAATTGTCAAACATAATTTTTGTGTGATGTATAACTAGTTGAGAGTATTCTTTACTATTTTTATGATTCATATCCTTGTGGATCTCTATTGATGATACACTTTTATCAATGAACTTTTGTGACACCACGTAACCAACAAAATTTGGTGACAAAATAAATTTATAACATTCTCCACTATTTAAGCTGTTAATTCATGGTCATTATTCTTTGTGCATGAGTAAATCTCCATCACATGGCTAGCAATTTTTATAGAACTTGATAATGTTTATTGAACTTCATAAGCTAACGAAATTGTGGTATTAAAGCATATATTTGTTTACCAATACAATCATTCATGCAAGAAGAGACCATACAAGCATTTTTCAGGGACTCTATAGAAGCTATGAACAAGTTTAAGTTAATGCGAATGCAAAATCAAAAAGACAATGTTCATGGATGGAAATTTCTAGAAATTTCATGAGTTTGAAGTTTTTTTGAAATTGATCACTCTCCAATTAAATTGTTATGAGTTTAAAATTTTTTAAATATGTTTGTTATGGGTTTGTAATTTTTTTAACTAGATATTGGAATGAAGGCGAGGAACCTTGCCTAGGACCTTAATTATATTTAAACATAATTTTAAAAATTATTGTTTTTTAATTTTAATTTTGATATTTTAAATGATTGATCATGATTTTAAATAAATATAATTCAAGTGATAGAAAAATATAATATTTTAAAAGTTAATTATATATATTTGTTGCCTCATAAAATGCTACTTTTTTTATAAGAAGAATTTAAACTAAATATAAACAATGAGAGAATATTATTTTTATTTCTCATAATCACTTAATCATGACTTATGGAAAAAATATAATTCAAAAAAAAATGTATTGAATTACACAATAATCAATAAATAGTTCATTACTAATAGTATTATAATCTGATAGACAAAAAAACAAGTTACTTAAACCCTAGAGAACACAAGTTTGATCCATATCAATTACTGAATACATGCCCGAGTGTGTCTTTAATGAGCATTCTATTTATACTGCTGGGACAAGACCTTACCTACTCTGACCCTATAGCCCTGAGGCCCTTACACGAGAGCCTAGGAATAGTAGGGGATTGGTTGGATGGGATACAAAAAAATAACGAGCTCATTATATAATGATGATGCAAAATAAAACATTTTATTGGATAATGATGCAATATAACTCATTATATAGTGTTGGAAGTGGTGTAGCTATCAATATCTTTGTAAACAAACTCTATGATAAAAAGAATCTAAGAATATATTCAAGAATGAGCTTTGAAATTTTAGTTGGTACAAGAAGTTCTTCATTTATATCCTTCCATAAGTTATCTATTACGTTCTTCAAATGATAAAATGCCTCTATTTGTGGCAAATCATCTTGATTCATGTAGCACTGAATAGCAGAAGCCACATGCTCCCTTTTTGCTCCAACTGCATATTGAAATTACAAAATGTTCTCCTAAGAAAAAAAATCAAAATAGTAATTTTAAATATTTAAAATACTAAGAAATTAGCAAAAAAAATTGAAAATAAAAGATTTATTCATGATCAAATTTTGATCTTAAATAAAAATTTGAGATTTTGGTTCACTTATTTTTCTTGTAATTTTTTTGGAGAAATTTTACTTGTTGATTTGAAACTAATAAATATAATTTCTAATGCTTTTTAATTTTTTAAAAAATAAAGCTTAATGAAAAATCAAGCTCATTCTAATCTCTAGTCAATTTCTTTAAAATAAAAAATACAACTTAATTGTTTCAAAACTACTTTTTACTAGTGAATGAGAAGTAATATACACAATGATATGCTAATTTGTTGCAAGAAGTTGCATCTTTCCACACATGCCTTGCACATAAAGCACTATCAACCCATTTACCTAGACAAATCTCATGTTGCATGACCAATATAGTCAACCAGGATGCCAAATTCGACTCAACCCTATGCACCTAAAGATAATTTGGTAGATCTGACTCGATCCATTGCACCTAAAGCTAACTCGGTAGGTTTGACTCGAACTAAAACTATAAAGGTGGGTTTTTTTCGTGTGAGCCAAATTGAATGAGTTTTGAGCTCATTCATTCACTACAACAAGTGGTGAGTTTTGTTAATTGATTGTTCATCATTGAATGTAATCATAAAATCTAGGCTAGTGCTATGTCAAGAGTTCAAACAATGCTTGATCATAATAAAAACGCATAATCAAAAGAAAAAAAAATGATTATCTCATTAGATTTTATATCATCCAAAATCCTTGAGATAGTTGATAGAGCATTTATAAACTTGTTGAGTTCAACAAAAAGCCATTTGAAACTTCCTCAGTAGCAATTTCTCTTATGGAACATAAAAGTATGGATATTCCAAAGAAATAACCAATGCTAAATTTTGCAATTGGCAAATATTCTTCAATGGTTGGCACATAATTTGAATTCACCTATCTTGCTTCTGTGATATATGCTCTAATTTGAACCTTCATAATTCAACACATGAATCACAAACAAAAGACTCACCTTAATGAAATAACTAAAGTGAATAGATAGATACTTCATGTGCAAATAGATCAATGGGAATCGAAACCATGGATGTAGTGGATGTAACAAAAAGTTAGAGCTTAGTGATACACACAAAAACAATATAAAACTGCTTCTTTCGCATACTGAACACAAAATGTTCTTCTTTCTTTACTGATTTTTTGGTCAATTTCATAAAAGATGACCACCATTGCTTGAAAGCATAACTTCATATAATTTGGAAGTTCATTTTCCAAGGTGATACCCCATCTTAAAGTCATTATACAAGAAGCAATGAAAGTTATATTTTTTCATCTTTATGTTTTGTGTAGAAAAGCAAACAATTAATTTGAGGGAGGGTAAAAAAATACATTTCAACTACTCTTGTGAATAATTCAAGCTCATCAATTGTGCCATAGGCATCATACATGTCATCAAAAACAGATAGAAGAACATTCACTTTGGTTAACATTCTTCGTGAAGAGACAAATTTGGGCTCATGTAAGGCTCCTAGTGCCCAAAAGTAGCACTCCACCAATTTTTCTCTTCCAAAGGGAAACTTTGTCATCAAGCCCAACTCAATCCACCACCTTAAATAAATACATAATTTAGAATGTCAATACAAATAACTCCAAAACAAATATGATCACAAACATTATAATATCATTAAATTAGAATATGAATAGTTGGGACATTTTATTCCTCATTAGTCACCATTAGTTTTGATCATGTAAAAATCAAACTAAAATAATAAAATTTGTTGGTCTGACATTTGTATCCATCTTTAATTTCTTTTAAGAACTTACACATTTCTTTAACAAATACATAAAATTGTTGCCGCTACTCCTTTGAGTGCATTAATAAGGATATCCATGCTCTCACCCTTTAATCTCGATGATTAGGTTTGTAAGCGGACTAGGTATACTCAAGTAAATAGAATCCAAACTAGAAAAAAAGTAGGTTGGGTATACAAATTTGCAGAACGAGTATAGAATTCTAGTTGTGTTCTATGTCTATTTGACACCCAGTGATATCCACCCCATCCAAGTTGTTATTGTAGTTCTTTTTATAAACATATCATCATAAAAATATGACATTGTTTTTTCAAATTCCTTATTCATATTGACTAATATTTTAGATTATTTCTTGTTATAGATATAGATATAAGATTTGATGGTTATAACCTATGTTTAAAATTGTGATTTTTTTCTATGTAGTTTAAATTTATTTTATAAAAATTTGAGGTTTCATAAAAAATTAAAATATTTAAAAATGAATATATATATATATATATCATTATTTTAAATTTTAAAATTATTTTATTTTGATTTATTTTTTTTATAATTTTTATTTTTATAAATGATATAATTCAACTTAACCTAACCCAACTATACCGAAGCTAAATAACCCAAAACAAATTGATCTAATTCGCAAAATTTGTAGTCCTATAATTACAACATCAAATTATATTATTTTTCAAAAATTATTGATCGTGTATATTATAAATTTTGATTTTAAAATTTTGAATTACATATTCAAAATTTAATTAAGTTTATTTTAGTATATTATTATTTCCAACTTCTAATTATTATTAATTGGGTATATTATTTTTTTTTGAAAATTTTAAATTTAAAATAAGTTTAATTTAGTTGTTTAAATTAAAGTAGGAAATATAAATTCAAACAATTCTAATTTCATACTTAGTGAAGATATTTAGTTCTTTCTGGTACAACTTATGTCTGATGTTGAAATCCAACTTTGCCAACTTAGGGACTTCTTGGATGTGCTCTTTATGCACTAGATGAACGAGTAATCTATATCCTCCAAAATTGGTAAGTTCCGTGCATAGGCAACCTCAAAGCATAAGCAACTTCATTCAAAGGATATTCCAATTGCTCTACAATGAAAAGAAGGTGAATTCTGGTGAATCTTTGAGCTTCATCAAATATGCTATCTTCATGAGCACTAAAATATGAAGCTTCATACAAACTTAGCATGCCAACCATATCATGCACCAAATCTTCTTTAAAGTGATTATTCTCATCTTTGAACTTTCTGAAAACATATGGTTATTAAGAACCACAAAAAATATAATCACTATAAGCCTCAAACATGAAATCTCAAAAATATAACTCATTGGTCATCTTCGTGTTGTCTTTAATTTACCACTCGATTAAGAACAACAATGGAGTCTCAGCAAGCAAAACTGGAGAGAACCAAGATTGAGATCATCACTATCATCAATTGTTTTAGCCTTTAGAATTTGTTCAAATTCAAGTTAAGTTTCTTCTTGGTAATGATAGCCAATTCCTATTCTTTGTATATCATCTTTCAATCTTAGTTTTTTTTTGTAGGCTCTTCACAACCCACTATGGGCATTATTCTAACATCTTCTTTCAGGAGTTCACCAAAAATATTTTGATTCATAAATAGATAATGTACAAAAATATAAGGTTTTGGATTTAAAAGGAAGAAAGGCTAGTATTTTCGCTATGCACATCCACATGCCTACAAAAAATTACCTCATCATCAAAGGCATTCATAAGAAAGTAGTTTACCCAAACATAAGGATGAAACACTACTATGAAGTGGATGCTCCTTAGGAGAAGATCTGCACTCTAATCAATCTTCATCTTCTTTTAACCTCAACGCTCACACACACACACACACATACACACACTCTCTCTCCCTCCCCCCCCCCCCCTCTCTCTCCCTCCCCCCCTCTCTCTCTCTACAGTCTAATTGTGTAAGATGACTACAGTTAAAGCCTGCATTATATAATTGATGCTTGCAAAAGTAGAATTGATTACTTATTCCATGGTTTGTCTATGGGGTCCAAGATTGTGATTTCAACATGGTTGTGTGGCCTTCCTGAGCTGGGTCATGTCCCATATGTGAGGAAAAAAAATAAGAAGATTTTTTATGTTTTATCTTTGATTTAACCACATAAACTAGAAGATATTCCCTCAATAAAAATACATAAACAAAAAAGACACCACTTAATAGAAAATACATGTGAAGGATTTTTTAAAATGAGGATACAAATGCTTTTTTACAAGTTAGAATATATAAAAGAAAAAGAATTGAGAAAGCTATTAATTTAGCCATTAATTCATCCTTTAACAAAGAAACAAAAATCAAAAAACTAAAAATAGAGGAACACGGAAGGATTCACGTAGCAGTAACTCCGTGTAGCACTTCTTCAATGTTTAGGGTTTTGTTTTTATTAAAACTAAAGCCCTATTGGGCTTAAGAGAGAATGGGCCACCTGATGTGAGCTAGACCCTTATTACAATCTCCCCTTCCAGCCCAACATAAAAAGAGATTACACTTTAACATCTTAGTTAGAGTCCATGCCGACTGACCTAGTACAAAACTTTAGTTTCTCTCTAGTAACAGATTTTGTCATCATATTAGAAGAATTAAAATCTATGTGAATCTTTTTGAGCTTCATAAGCTTTTTTTCAATGACATCTCATATCCAATGATATTTCACATCAATGAGCATTGAACGAAAATGATACAAAATATTCTTGCTCAAGTCCATAGCACTCTGACTATCACAAAACACAACATACTCATCTTGCATCAAGCCTAGCTCTTGGATAAATTTCTTCATCCATAACATCTCCTTTTCTGCTTCAGTTGCTGATATATATTCTGACTCAATAGTAGACAAAGCGACATACTTCTATAACTCATACTACCATGAAACAGCTCCCCCTGCAAGAGTGAATAAAAAACCATAAGTCGACTTTCTACCATCTAGGTAACCTGCCATATCAGCATCTATAAAGCCTTTTAACACTGGTTTTGAACCCCCAAAACTCAAATACAATTTTGAAGTACCCCTCAAATATTTGAATATCCATATCATAGCTTCCCAATGCATCTTTCCTAGATTTTAGAGAAATCTACTCACTATATAAACAACATGTGTAATATTAGGCATTTTACAAATCATACAATACATAAGACTCCCCACTGTTGAGGAGTAAGGAATAGAGGCCATTTTTTTTCATATGTTGTAGTAGGGCACAAGCTTCTGCTAAGCTTAAAGTGATTGGCTAGAGGTGTGCTATCTGACTTCACATCTTTCATATTGAATCTTTCAAGTACGCATTCAACATTCTTTTCTTGTGACAACCACAGCTTCTTTGACTTTCTGTCTCAAGTAATTCGCATGCCCAACATTTGTTTTGCAAGCCCTATGTCTTTCATGTCAAAAGATTTGAACAAACTCTCTTTCAACTTTCCCAATCAATCTTGAATCATTCTGCTATAAAATATCATCAACATAAAGTAAAAGAATAATGAAATTACCATCTTTAAACTTCTTGAAATAAACACAATGATCTGCATATGTCCTCTTATACTTGTGGCTCACCATAAAAGAATCAAACTTCTTGTACCACTATCTTGGTGATTGTTTAAGCCCATAAAGACTTTTCTTTAATTTTCAAATCATGTGCTCCTTACATTTTACTTCAAACCCCTCGAGTTGTGACATATAAATTTCTTCATTCAAATCACCATAAAAAATAGTCTTCACATCTAACTGTTCAAGCTCAAGGTCTAAAGTGGTAGTCAAACCCAAAATAACTCAAATAGAAGGCCTTTTCACAACTGTAAAAAATATCTCATCAAAATCAATACCCTTTTTCTGCCCAAAACCTTTTACTACCAACTGAGCTTTATATTACTGCAATTTTTCATCACTATCTTTCTTCAACTTGAACACCCATTTGTTCTTTAATTCCTTTCTACTATTTGGAAGTTCCACCACTCATAAGAGTCATTCTTTAACAAAGAATAGATTTCTTCCTGCATAACTTTCTTCCAACTTACCTTATCTGTATGAGTCTGTACTTCTTGAAAGTTCTCTGGCTCCCCCTCATCAGTAATAAACACATACTATGAAAGAGGATACTTGGATGATGGATGACTTTTCCTATTAGTCCTTCTAATTGAGGTTCAGAAATGACTCGTTGAGGAGGCTGCTCCCCCTGCTCAACAGCTTGATCACTCTCTGGTATCTCATCATCATTCACTGTCTATGGTGCTTCACCACCAGTCATCTCTGCTTCTCCATCTATAATATGCTGCAAAGAAAAATGAATGACTGTAGGATCAATAATGATATTACTGATAGCTTTCACCTTTTCAGTCTTCTCACAATCTGAAATAGTCTGATCTTCATAAAATATCACATCTCTACTTTAGAAAATCTTCTTTTTCATTGGATCCCATAATTTGTACCCTAACTCTTCATTCCCAAAACTAACAAGGATACATGGAAAAGCTTTGTTATCAAGCTTTGATCTTTGCTCTTTAGGTATATGTGCAAAAGCCTTACACCCAAAAACCTTAAGATGTTTGTAAACAACACCTTTTCCTATCCATACCTTATCTAGGATGTCAAACTCCAAAGGAACTGAGAGAGACTTATTTATCAAATAATAAGCAATATGAATAGCTTCACCCCAAAACACTTTGGGTAGCTTTGCCATTTTAAGCATGTATCTTACCTTCTCAACAATAGTACGTTTCATCCTTTATGCAACACCATTATGCCATGGAGTACCAGGGACTATCTTTTCATGTATAATACCATGTGCTGGGTAGTAATTTCTAAACTCCTTTGATGTATACTCACCTTCATTGTTAGTATGAAGACACTTCAAAAGTTTTCATGTCTTTCTTTCAACTGCATCATGAAATTTCTAGAAAAATTGATACACTTGATCTTTGGCATTCAACAGATAAACTTACACATTTCTTGATTCATCATCAATGAATGTGACAAAATATTTATTTTCACCCAAGGACTCCACCTCAAAGGGACTACAAATATCAAAATAAAATAATTCCAAAATATCAGATGTCCTTTTTGAAGATTAAGAAAATGAAACTCTATGATGTTTTCAAAATAAACAATAATCACAAGGGTTATGACTGTTACCTTTAGTAAAAGGAATGAGAGCTTTTTTAGCTAGAATATTTAACTCTTTCTTACTCATGTGACCCAATCTTTTATGCCATAAATTTGGGGAGGAACCATCTTCAGCTACATTCAATTCATCTCCACAAATTTTCACAACTATCCTATAAAGTGTGCTTCTAATCTTGCTTCTAGCAGTTACTAATGAATCTTTGGTAAGCTTCCATTTACCATTACTAAAGTAATTCACATATCCTTCATGATCCAAGGCAACTCTAGAAATAAGATTAAGACGTAAGCCAGGAACATACCACATATTTCTCAGAGTCAATGAACTACCACATTTGTCTATATGCAAACATCACCAATACCTACAATCTTTGAGTAGCTGGTGTTACCTATCTTTATAGTACCAAAGTCTCTTGGCTTGTACGATGTGAAGAACTCATTATTAGGAGAAGGATGATAAGAGGTTGTTGTATCAATAATCCACTCAACCTCATTATCTTTTACAAGAAAATATTCTACATCTCCAAAAAATAGAACTGCTAAATCTTCTTCAAATAAAATAGTTGTAGTATTTTCATTTTCATCTTTCCTCTGATTTTTGCCTTTTTTTTGTTCTCATTTCCAAGCATAACAGTTTCTTCTGAGTTTTCTTTCCTTACAACAATTATAACATTTTCCTCTTTCACTATACTTTCCTCTGGATTGCGACTTGCCTTTGGATTTACCACATCCTTTGTTCTCTACGACAAGAGCCTCAATCTCAGAAAATATTCTTTGTTCCTTCCTTTCGGCTTCTTCATTTAACAAACTGTCATTTACCATATCCATGGTTAACTTGCCATTAGTAGCAGAGTTACTAAGTGAGATAACTTAAGTATCCCAACTATCTAGCAAAGAACTCAAGGGTAACAGTGCTTGCAACTCATCTTCAATCTTCATCTTCATAGTATTTAACAGGTTCACTAATCCTTGAAAGTCACTAGGTATGCTCTGCCATGTTGTTCCCTTTTCTATACTTCAAATTTACTAACCTTCTAATCAATGTGGCTTTATTCTATGCAGTCTTTTATTCATACATGGATTCTAATTTTTTCAAAAGCTCGGTAGCATCAATCTCTTGTGATACATGATGAAACACACTCTGGTCTACCCACGGTCTGATTAGGGTTACTATTTTTCTATGCATGATATTTCATTCTGCTTCTGACATATTTTTGGGTTTACTTTAATCATAATTAATAGGTGCATATAAATCTTTACAATAAAGAATATCTTATATTCTTGACTTCCAAATAGAATAATTAGATGATGTTAGTCTAATAAAGCAACCATTTCAACCACAATATCTAAGCAACATAACCTACTTTGATACCACTTGTGAGGAAATAAAGCAAGAAGATTCGTTATGATTTATCATTGATTTAACCACATAAATTAGAAGATATTCTCTCAAACGAACATAAACAAGAAAAAACCACTTGGTAGAAAATACATGAGAAGTATTCTTTAAAATGAGGATACATATGTTGTTTTACAAGTTAGAATATATAGAAGAAAAAGAATAGAGAAAGCCATTAATTTAGCCATTAATTCAATCATTAACAAAGAAACACAAACCAAAAAAAAACTGAAAACAGAGGAACATGGATGGATTCAAGCAACAGTAACTCCGTGCGATGCTTCTTCAATATTTAGGGTTTTTTTTTTATTAAAACTAAAGTCCTAATGGGCTTAAGAGAGAGTGGGCTGCCTTATGTGAGATGGACCATCATTACACCATACTAGTACAGTTGTACTTTACCCCCCCTTCTTGGATAAAAAATAATACAATGTAGCTGTTTGTGAGTGGTTATTGGATTAATTTGGACATGTTATACAAGCTATATGTATCTCTTTACCTTCCTTAGGTGGAACATGGAGTAGTAAATTGGTACATGAACTATTAAATCGGGACATTTGTGGTTGGGGCACTAAAATAGGCCCAATGAATTCTAAATAAATTCTAAACATGTGTGTGTGTGTGTGTGTGTGTGAGTGTGTGTGTGTAAAGTATATTAGTATGTATAATATGTGCTATAATTTGTTAAAAATAAAAAATGTATAAAATTTTGAATATATATAATTTGTTTTATGATTTGAATCTGAGAAAACAAATATTAATAAAATATATGAGTTTGGATTTTTATCTAAATAATTTTTTTAAAAAGATTTATATTGAAAATAAACAGATGATCATATAGATATGTGAGTATTTTATTTTCAAATAATTAATTTTCGTTAATTGTGTTTAATATAAATAGATTAGGATAAACATCATATATGAATTTACTTTTTTTAAATAATTATTGTTTTCAAATTTCTTCAAAAAAATTACCATGTAATTTTTTTAATTAATGAATTAAATTTAAATATTTATTATTTATAATAAATATCAAGTATTGCATATAAATATATGAAGTACAAATTTTATTTTCTAAATATATTTTATTCATAAAGATTTATCTTTGTAAAATAAAACTATATCACATAGATATTTCAGCAAATTTAGAAGAAATAAAAATATATTACACAAATATATTATTATTTATTTTAAAATTTACAACATATATTTCAACCAATTGAAATTTTTTTAAAAGTGATTTCTTGTTAAAATTAAAATCTCATTTTCATAATTTATGAATGATACAATATCCTACAACAATACAATGAATAAATGATAATGAACTAAATAATATGCAAAAAAAAAAATACAAATATAATATGCATGAATAATTATAATTGAAACAATATCCAACAAAAGCATGTTAATAATATAATGACATAAATAAAAGTTACAAAAATCAAATCATTATACAACAATGAAAATAAAATAATACATCAAACCATATAATCCCCGCAAGTCTTTTTATTATGTCATTCCTTGTTGCATCTAGAATAATATATCGCCTGTTTGTTCATTATTTGAGATTCAAGATATTTTTTTGTTATCTTCTAGGCAAATATATATGTGTGAGTATGTGTGTGTGTGTGTGTGTGTGTGTGTACATATACACTACTTTACAATTATATATACATATGCATACACACTTTGTACATTATTATGTATACGCACACGCGCGCGCGCACACACACACACACACATATAAATAATTATATATTTGTATTTTGAAAATAGTGTGCATATACATGTATACATGCATATTTAGATACACACACACACATACCCACCCACCCACCTACACGTATATATCCACATGTACATAAAGAGACACACACACACAGACATGTACATCTAAATCTCCCATTATGTATTAAATGTTTGGAGTATACCTAAAATATATTTTTTTAGAGTTTAATGCACATATTTATATATACATTACAAGAAAAAAATCAATTAGAAATGGAAAATATAAACGCCCAATTCCATTTCTAAAATAAGGAATATAATATAAATAGTTAGAAACGGAATTAATTTTTTTTCCTCCTAGCTTTTTCGACTCCATGAAACATCTCCAAGTACACTTGCCTTATGAATCCATGATGGCAGACACTGTGCAAACAATATAGATGGATGTATACATTTGAGAGGTTATATATTTTTCATTTGTTATTCTAAAAATTTTAATGTATTTGATGCATATTTTTTTATATCTTATTCATATATTATAGAAAATTGAAAGATAATGTTCTAAATAAAGCTTAGTCATAGGATCAATATGCAATGCCTACTTGTTTGAAGCGACTTCGGTATTTTGTGTACTACTTTTGGTCATAATTATATAATCAGTATAACAAATTATCACTAAATAATATATATGATATGGGGGATTGATTAAAAAAATGACATGCTTTCAATTTTTAGACATGTTGGTCGATCATATGGTAGAAAAACATCAAGAAATTTTTTGGATGACTTGGACTATCATGCTGTGCACACATATATTTTGTCGAACTACAAGCAAGTTACACCTTATATTGAGTAAGATTTATAAAAATTTAATATTTTCATTTATTTGTCATTGTATGTA
The DNA here is from genome assembly GCA_029783825.1 of Sapria himalayana. NCBI lineage: Eukaryota > Viridiplantae > Streptophyta > Magnoliopsida > Malpighiales > Rafflesiaceae > Sapria > Sapria himalayana. Next base: position 2,492,545 of record JAREIK010002830.1, read on the forward strand.
TTATAACATTTTAATAATTCAAAATATCTTCAATGTTGTTTTTGAAGAATAAATTCTAAAGAATTATGGTAAAGAGAAGCACATATTGATGACTCTATAATTGATACAAAGCTTGAAATGGATTTCACAAATTGGTTTGAAAGATTTTTCATTATATAACTTATCATTCTTGGTTCTAAACATTTACATGTAATATTATATATGTATGAATTTATCCTATATCATTTTGTAGGTACAATTTTCTTTATCAAATATATGTAACAGATAAATGAAGGATATTGTAAAATGACATTTATGAAGTTCACACACATTTTCCATCTATTATTAAAATATATATATATTTCACACTTTAAAAACATGGTTCAAATAGAGTTGTAATGAACATTGGCGTTTGCATCATGAGTCTAACTATATTGTATCTACTATTGATTTTCACGGTCGACTAACTGAAATTCTACATGTGGAGTATCTTGCTTTACTAATTAAGAGGATAATTCTATTTAAGTGTAGATGGTTTAATCATATTTCAAATATGGGTACTAGAATTCATCATCAATATAACCTAGCTTGATGATGTGCACCATAAATAATATTATCATAAGTACGAGCCATTTAATCTTGAGGTACAAGCCAAACAAGTGTGTTACACAACTGGTCCAACCACAAAAGAAATCTCATGCCACTAGTGAGAAATATGTAAAATAAAACTTAGATCAGTAATTGAAGTTATTGAAAATGTTATTGTCACTCCATCACATGTATTAACATTTCAAGAGAATAATTAGAAACTTCATTCAATCATTCATAGGGTAGATGATGAGCTACAAACATTACTTGGTAAATGTGAAAATTATTTGGACATTGATGATGACCATGTTGAAGAAGATAATGAGGAATTAATTGTAGAATCTGATGATGATGAATATGTTGATATAAATGATTTGCTAGAAATTTCTAATGATGACTAGAAATTCATTGAGTGCCTTATTATTTTATCATTCTCATTTTGTAATCATTATAATGCGGATGTTAAATTAAAATATTTTAATTGTTTTTTTTTATTAATATGTTCATCATTATGTTTTTTTATTATGACATTTTCATAATATGTTTTTTTTCCCTTGTATACTTTGATGATTATGAAACTTGATTTAGGTATGAGATCTAATCATTCAAGTAGCCGAGGATATCAATATGTCAGGAGTGGTAGAAGAAGTCAACTAATAATTCATGGAGGAGAAAATCTATTTGTATTTAGTTATGACAATACTACAAATATTTCTCTATATTCTCCTACACGTACGTAGGAAACTTTGGCATTACTTCATCATGATATACATGGATTTACTATCACATATATTTCATCTTCATCTCATTTTGCACATAAAGATACTAATAGTTCCGTCTCACCTATCTTAGGAGGCTCATGCATTGGTAGTTCAGTAGTAGCGCTAGAAGAATATTCACATTCCATAATTTGCATGCAAACTTATGAGAGAATCTTTATTCAGCCCACAATTGATAATAAATAGTACATAAGTTTCTTAAATTTACTACATGCATTCTTTATCAATTTTTATTATTTTCTTTTTAATTAAATATTAAATAATATGTGAATGAAATTATAAGTATATTAAAATATTTAAAGTTTGGTATTTTAAAATTATAATGGATGATATTGCTACTTATTGAACATTATCATTTATAATTAAAATAAATTTTTCATTACAAAGCCTTGAATAATAAATATAAATGAAATAAATTTTAACTTAGTAGTTGAAAAATTTGTGTATTTTGTTTATATATTAATGTACTTACTGATATTAACACCCATAGATTAATTCATTCTGCTTCTAGTACAATCGAGAAGATATTTAAGAAGTAACTAGTTTCGGAGGGTATAAAGGGAACTAAGTGCCCACAAGTATGAAAAAACTTTTTTGGAAAGAATTTGAGCTACATCTTTCATGTATTTACTTATTTTTCAATTTGGTATAGAATCATTTACTATTAAAATAAATAAATTATTATATATTATTGTTTTATTTGGTTTTTGCAAAAAAAATATAAATAGAATAATACTTTAGTGGTATCAATGAAGAATACATGGAAACATGTGGAAAATATGAGATACAATGACAAGCTTGGCAAATAAAAAAAAAAGTATGGTAAAGATACAAAGCCTAATAATGTCCTTCTTATTATTTGTATAAAATTATGAAAATATTGAAATAGTGAGGAGTTTAAAGCCTTGTCCTAGTTAGCCTCACACAATTGGCAATCAGAGAAAGCAAGTGAAGAATCAAGACCTTCAAGACATATTGGAGGTTCAAAGCAACCTACTAATATTCAGTAGATTTGGTATACTTGTTTTATTTGTTGTTATTATTTATTTATTTTTTTTTGAATCCAAAGGATAATATCTGTATGATAATGAATGAAGTACCTTGATAGTAACTAATATTTATTTTCACAATGTTGAGTTGAGATGTTCATCAATTCTATTTGAGGTATTCAAGTGAATATACAAGAAGAAGGATGAGTTATTTGTGTACAAGCACTCAAATGTTATAAATTTGGGTTTTTGGTTTTGTATTTTTTATTTCATTTGACTATTACAAATAATAAAAGAAAACAAATTAAAAATTGATTATTTAGCATTATCTATAATACAATGCAAACTCAAGTATATTTTTTTATCATAACTAGAGGTGTCAAACGGGCCGTGCCGGGCCGGCCTGGCATGTTTTTTCCAGGCCCAACCGGGCTTTCGTGCCAGGCCAGGCACGACACAGAATAGTAACCGTGCCGTGCCTGTCCCGGCACGGTTTTTTGGGGGTTTAGCCCGGCACGGCCCGTGGCACGATTCGCCGGGTTCGGCCCGGTCGGGCCGAACCCTAAATTAAAAAAAAATTAGGGTTTCGGCGCGCGGCATCGCGCCGAACCCTAATTCTAAAAAAAAATAGGGATTGGGCGCGCCCGAAACCCTAATTCTAAAAAAAATTAGGAATTGCGCACGCCCGAAACCCTAATTTCAAAAAAAATTAGGGTTTCGGCGCCCAGTAACCCTAATTTAAAAAAAAATTAAGCAAGCTACCATGCCAACGAGCCACGGTACCGTGTCGAGCCAAGCACGGCACGAGGCCCGGTTGGCCTCGGCACGACACGGCACGATTGTGCCGTGGTCGGGCATGGCACGAGCCCGGGCACGTGAAATTCCCGTGCCATGCCGGCCCAGGCACGGCTGAATCGTGCCATGCCTCGTGCCGGTCCGGGCCGGCCTCTAATCATAACTAATGATTTATTATTTATGAATTCATTAAATGTAATTATTAACTTCTTTTTAAAAATATTTTATAGTAGTGAGATGATAATTTATTGTGTTGGTATACAATTTATTTTAATATAGTAATTGATTAAATATGTTGTATTTTAAAAATTATAGAAAACTATTGAATATGGTTGTAATTACTTCTAAGTTGATAGATCCTTCTATCGAGACACAAGAGATTGATGTTGCATATATTTACCTTCAGGCTATCATAGTAAAGCCAAAAAATTGGTGAGAATAAGGTCTTGGTATCCATGCATCTACATTTATCCATGTTACGTTTGGAGTTCTTCTTCATCTTCTAATTACAATAACAAATTTAATGAGAAGTCGTATGAGGAGATACAGAAAATTCATGATACATTGCAAAAGAAAAATGAGAAGTTACAACAAAAGAATAAAGAGATGAAATAAAAGAATAAAGAAATACAAAGGAAAATGAAGAAATCAAAAAAAGAGAGACTGAAAAATTGAAAAAAAGAGTATGAAATGAAAATAAGATTTTAAAGATGGATAAAATAATATGTAAGTTGGCAGAAACATCATCTATTTTTCATCATTCTAAAGATGAAAAATACTCATCAGGATTCATAGTTGTTTGTGATATATTATTAATTTGTGATGTATACTCATCATGTCAAAGACTCCGAAGGATAATACTCATCAGGATAATGACTCGAAATTATTTTTGATATATTTTAAATTTTTTGCAATGAATATTTTTGATGTGAAATTATGGATCTTGTGTTAATATTTTTTAATTAGGTTATAAATTATGGATTGAAATTTATGGATATTTATGTTTTTCATCTAACTTTTTATTCTGTATTAGATATTATGTGAATGTTATTTGATGAATAATATATGGATGTACTTATTTAGTTGCAAGTCATAATGTTTTTGTATGTAATTATTTATTATATACAACATATAGAAACTTCACAAATGGAACATATTCCTATTGCAGATAATAGAAATGAAAAATTCTATCTCTAAATCCATTTCTAAATCGAAATAGATCATGTGTTTTTTTAAAAATCCATCGCTCATTTAGAAATGAGTAATTTGTTTCTATTTTCTCTATTGCTCAATTAGGGACGGAATCCAAGATTACTTTGTCGTCGCAACTTTTAGTGATAGAAAAAAATTATCACTATTTCTAGAAACATTATTGTGTTATCCATTTCTAAAAATTTAGAGAGGAGGGATTTAAGAAATAGATTCTTTTAGTTTCTAATCACGTCGTTATTTGACCATATCAATGGAATTACATATGAAATAAGAAAATTCTAATTCTATATTTTCTTGTAGTGGTAAATGAGTATTTGTATACGTATGTATATATGTGTGTATTTGTATGTATTTGTGAGTGTATGTGTACATGCGTATATATAAATGCATGTAGACATGTATATACACTATTTTCAAAATGTACATATATATGCAAATATGTGCACTAAACTCTAAAAAAATATATAATCATGTACACACACACGCACGCACGTATTTTAAGATATCTCTCTCTAATAAACCTCATTATCCTCATTCTCGTCAATTTGAGACCAGAAAACATGATATTTTGATGCAAAGAATAATTTTTTGTATGCCAAAAAAGTATGTGTATGTCTTTGTATGTGTATGTGTTTATCTTCTCAAAATTAATATTGATATATACAAGTATATGAGTATTATAATTGATGTATGTTAATAATTATATATGCAAATATATATATATATATATGCACATATACACTACTCCACAATTATATACACATGCAAACATACTTTTGTACATTTGTATGTAATATATATATATGTATGTATGTATGTATTTTGAACATAGTGTATATATACATGTATACATCCATATAGATACACACACACACACACACACATATATACACATGTGTGTGTGTGTTTAGACACACATATAGACACACATACATACACACATGTACATAAATATCTCCATATATATTGAAGCTTTGAGTGGACCTAAAATTAATTTTGTTTAGAATGTAATGCATATATTTACATGTAAATGAGTATTTGAATGAGTATGTGTATGTGTTTAGTATGTGTATGTATTTGTGTGTGTATGTGTGCATGTGTATACATACATACATACATACATACATATATATATATGCATGTAGATATGTATGTACACTATTTTCTAAATGTACATATATATGTAATTTGTGCACTAAACTATAAACAAATAAATACACATGTACACACATCTTTCTATTTTTTTTCCATCCACAAAATAAGCAAAACATTAGTACAATTACAAAATACGAGAAATGAATTTCATAATCTCAAGGAGCTCTAAAAGCAAACAAGAGACATAAGACTTAATTCTAATCAATATAGTCAGAGGCATGACTATCATACCCCAATCTCTAGGATCGAATTGGGAATTTCTATTTAAATGGTATGTGGTAAAGTATTTTTGTAACTTACTTTAAGTGATGTGATAAAAGTTTTATGTTGTGTAATGGACATTGATGGATAAATGATTATGTAAAACTTGAACTATGATTTTGACTATTAGTATGTTTTTATAAGATTATCATGATATATACTGAAAGATATGTCATGAGGCGTACTCACACATACAGTAGGAAGGAATAGACAGTACTCCTAATTAAGAAATGCAAGATGAACCTTAATGTTAAAATCCAATATTTGAATATATTTATCATTGTGAGTATGGTGATTACTAAGGTATAAGTACGAATAATTTTACATGCCAATACTTTGTATATTTCTTACCAAAGCTAATAATTGATTGAATAAAAATTATATAGAATATTTTGCTAATAGTTTTACCTTTAGCGTGTGATTCTTATCATCATCAAAGAGAATAGTGATAGACAAACATTAGGATATGCACAAGTATATTAAGATTCATAAGGTTGTGAATGTTTTATTACCAAGTTAAAAGTAGAAAAACTTGTACAATTATCAATTATTGATCTTTATAAAACATAAGACTAGAGAATAAAAGTATGTATATGAAGTAACTATCAAGTATAGTTAATTAGTTACACAAAAGATATGAGATTCTGAATGACTATCAAGCATAGATAATTTTTGTTTTGGTTGGGATGTACAAAGAAGACAACTATGAGGGGAATACCATTGAGACGAACTCAATGGTAATCACTACCTTGTATGTCATTAAAGAAATGAGTCATTGCACAATATCCTAACATTTATTATGTGTATAAACATAATATAATTTAAGCCAATTTGAATACATATCAAATAAATTAAATGAATAAATTCATGGATCTAAGATAGATCATACAATCAAAATATATATTTTACTAGAATTTAGTTATCTCATTATTAAAAAATTAAACTATTGATATAATTTCTGAGAGATTGATTTATAGATGAAAGTAATAACTACTTCTATTACCCAAATACTAACAAATCTCTATTGATGAGATATTCATACCAACTAGATTTTGGGTTACTACCTAATTAACAAAATTGGGCAGCATAATAAAGTACCACCAAGTTTTTTATGCTCTTTTCAAGGATTATAGTTTGATAAGTCAATGTGAGTTGACATGATTATCCTTGAAAAAGGATAATTATTTTTTATTAGTTTACATAACAATGAGTTTAATAAATATTTTTGAATCCAAATGCTATGTCTTGTTAAATTGTTTGGGGTGAATAGTTATATTTTAGTACTTTCTTTGTATCATTCTTATTTTTTTTTCTTTTTAAAACCCCTCTTATGAGCTCGAGCTCTATGACTAAGTTAATACCTTTAGACTCAAAAAAAGAAAGAACTAGAAGTGCAATTGTCATACTAGAATTGATAAAGAACCAATATAAAAAATTGGTATTAATCACCATACCTTAGAAGACTATTAGAGGCCTATGATGATAGACATTTATTCTAGTATTTGATCATAATTATTGGAAGAAAACTACTTAGAGTTGAAGTTAAGTCTTATACCTATGGTTCAGCAGCACCAGCATAGTGGAAGGACATTAAATGATCCTCATTGACAATATATTTTTGGAGCTATGTGATATGATAAAAATGAATAAGACACTAAGTTGGGTTTAATGTTTATGTCATTGCTCTATTTAATGTTTGGATAAACTAGTGAGGACCTTTCTCACTAAGTTTCTCTTGCTTAAAAATAATTTTTAATTATGGAGTGACATAAGTCAATTCCAACAAGATGAGCTTTAGACTTTATAAAATATTTGAAACCATTTTAAGGAGATGTTGTAGAGACATCCTTAGCATGGATTTGAGTTGTGGTTAGAAGTCCTAACTTTATATAATTAGATGAACTATATGATGAGGTTCATGATTGATGCGGATACTTGAGGATTGATTGTATATAAATTAGTAGAGGAGGCATATTATTTATTTGAAAAGCTAGTAAAAAATAACAACCAAACTTCAATAAATCATTTATTAGGGAGAAATCAATCTAAAATATTAGAATTTGATTAATTTACTAAACTTAAAGTGAAGATAGAAGTACTTTTAAAGTAATCTGATACTCAATAGTAAAATAGAAGAGTATAATGGGAGATCATCATTTCACATCCACATGAACCGATGGACTTAAATCCCATTTATCAAATAAAAGAAGGCAACCAAATGAAATGTAAATGGTATGCATTTTGGTACAATAACAATGTCACAATGCATTACAATCTCAATATGAGAAATTATGAGAATTTTTCATTTCAAAGATATGGAAGTGCACAAAAAATATTGTGCAATTCTCAAGAAATATTGAGAATAATACATTGAGCTACAATAATCAATAAAACTCAAGCTTTAATTATTAATCATCATGAATAGAAGAGAAGACCATCATGGAAAAAGGTATGCACACTATCTTAGTATAATTGAAAAATAAGAATGATTCCTAAAATAATTGGATTGGGATGCTTGAAGCAAGAATGGATCAAATCACTTAAGTGGCAATAAATATAGATAGCTAAATTGAAAAATTAGTAATATAAATGAAAGGAAAATAAGTAAATGAATTGCTAAGTGATCCTAAAGTAAATTTAAAGAATTTATTGTCTTTATTGGTTAGAAGTGGGAAAGAGATACAAAGATATTGCATTGGACAGGAAGATTCTAGAATGGTTGGAGCTGATATTGCCATAACTTTCTCAAATGTCTTGGTTCTGATCAAAATTTTTAAAGAAGCCATGACCCCAAATAAAAATAGCTTGAAGGATGAAGGATATGATATCATGAAAGCTAAAAAATTGTGCCCCCATTAAAAATATAAGGTCAAATTTCACTCAAAGATACACAATTAGAAAATAAAAAAAAATCTATGAGAAAATGGATATAATCCAAAGCTAGAAAGATAGATAAATAAATGAATGATAATAAAGCTAAGGATAACTTTTTAATCAATCTTCCATTTTCACAATGGTTTAAACTTAGAGCATTAGAATAACTTAATGAGAAGTATCTCAATAAATTTTGGAAGTTAGAAGTAATTATATTATTTGTTAAAGTTTTTGCCTAAATATTAAAATACATGGAATTTATGACAAACATAATAAGTAGTAAGAGGAAGTTAGAAATATATAGGACTCAGAATATAACGAAGAAGTATAATGTAATTAATCAAAGAAGATTTTTAAGAAATTAAAGAACTTAAAAAATTTTACTATACCTTGTATTATTGAGGACTACATATTTCAGAAAGTATTGTGTAACTTGAGATCAAATATGAAGTTGATGTTCTTATTAATTACATAAAGAATGAATCTTGATAAAATTACTTTAACTTTTCTTTCACTCTAAATAGTTGATCAAACTATCAAGTGCCTTGATGGATCTACCAAAGATATATTGGTTAAGGTGGGTATGATTATTTTCACAATAGACTTCATTTAATTGGAGATGGAAGAGCAAAATTATGTTATATTAATATTAGGATGACCATTTTTAGTCATAGTACTAACATTTTTTGTCATGGCACATGTTCTTAACATCAAAAATAAAGATTTCACTCTTTATTTTGGTGTGGAGTAAGTAAAGTTTAATATTGACCATGTCTTGTAAGGTCTAGGTGATAATAAAATGAGATGTTGTAGAATAGACATTCTCTTCTGTATCATAATGCAACAAAAAAGTAAAGTTCTAATGAAAGAATTTTGTAGAACACTACGGGTCGAATGAAGACAAAAGATATGAAGTGAAAGAATATCTGGATTTTAATATATAAGTTTATCTCACATATCATGGTTATAAGGTGTTATAAAATAAAACTAAACCCACAATAATTTGAAAGATAGAAAATTCAAAAGTAAAGTAATAAATTACATCAGGAAATAAAATACATTCAAAAGAAAATGAGAAATTGGAATACATGGGAATGAATTTCAAAGAAATAGAAAAGTCCTTTATATAGGAAAAAGTTTGGAAATCTCCAAACAATTTTCCAATGTGGGCAAGGTGATTTTCACCTACCCCCATATTAAAATAACATTCTCCCACTTGAAAATCACTTTCTTTGCTTGTCAATACTTGCTTCCAATCTTGTTAAGCCACATGAAGTTCTACACCATTCAAACTTATCATTGCTGATTGGTTTGGTTAAAAGATCCGCTATGTTTTCTTCGGTATCAATCTTTTGCAAATCCATACTTTCTTCTTCTACTTTCTCTCGTACAAAATGATATTGTACCCTGATGTGTTTTGTCTTGGAGTGAAATACTAGATTTCTTGCTAAGTGTAGAGCACTTTGACTATCACAAAATAAAGTAACATTATCTTGTTTATATCCAAGCTCTTCCAACAGTATTTGCAACCAGATTGCTTCTTTACTGGCTTGTGTAGCTGCAACATACTATGCTTCTGTCGTAGAAGTAGATACAATAGGCTGCAATTTCAAAACCCAATTTACAGCTCCTCTAGCAAGATAAAAAATATAACCTGTTGTAGACTTGCTATTATCAACATTTCCAGCATAGTCTGCATCAACATAACCTCAGACAATAAAATATGAACTTCCATAGCATATTGTAGTATTTGAGATTCCTTTCAGATATCTGAAAATCCTCTTCACAGTACTCCAATGTTCTAAGCCCGGATTTGCCATGAATCGACTAACCACTCCCACTGCTTGTGCAATATCTGGTCTTGTACAAATCATTGCAAACATTAAACTCCCCACTGCTGATGCATACGGTACTTGAGACATTTTCATCATCTCTTCTTTCGAGCTAGGACACATACTTGAGGATAATTTGAAATTAATAGGAAGATGGGTAGAAATTGGCTTACTATCTTGCATGTTGAAGCGACACAAGATTTTGTTAAAATAATTTTGTTGAGAAAGCCAAATCTTCTTATTATTTCTATCTCGGTAAATCTGTATCCCTAGAATCTTGTTTGCTAGTCCCAAGTCCTTCATATCAAATTCCCTAGCCAACAGTGCCTTCAATTCTTAGATTCGATATTTGTTTGGGCATGCTACCAACATGTCATCCACATATAATAGTAAAATGATGAAATCATTTTCTTCAAACCTTTTGCAGTATTTACAATGGTCTGAACTGAGTCTATTATATCCAAGGCTCATGATGAAGGAATCAAATCTCTTATACCAACACCTCGGTGCTTGTTTCAAACCGTATAGAGATTTGTTCAACTTACAAACCAAGTTCTCCTTACCAATTTCAACAAATCCTTCTGGCTAGAACATATAAATTTCTTCTTCAATTTCTCCATGAAGAAAAGTAGTTTTAACATCTAACTGCTCCAAATACAAATCAAGTGTAGCACAGAGTCATTATTACTCTAATTGTGGTAAGATGAACCACCGGAGAAAAAATTTCATTGAAGTCAATACATTCTTTCTGAGCATACCCCTTTATCACCAATTTTGCACGATACCGTTCTACTTAATCATTGCTATCCCACTTTATCTTGTAAACCCATTTGTTGCCAATAGATTTTCTTCCGATTGGTAACGGTACTAGCTTTCAAGTCTTGTTCTTGTGTAGAGCTTCAATTTCTTCCACCATTACTATCATCCACAGAGATGCATCTGAATTATTTGAAGCTTCTTGAAATGTTGAAGGTTCTCTATCTTCTGTTAGGAGACAATATGCGATGTTGCTCTCCGTAACATACTCCAAGTGCCAAGCTGGCAGTCTTTTATTACGAATTGGCCGACTAACCCCTTGAGCCTCAGACACGACTTGTTTTTGTGCTTCATGTTCTAATTCTTTCTCCATTGACTTTGGAACATCTTGTATCTAATCATTTTGTACATGAACAGTGGTAGTTTCTGAAACTTCTTTAAATGTGCTATAATCTTCAATTTTTTCTTTAAAAATTACATCTCTTCTGATAATTACCTTGTGGTCAGTGGGTTCCCACAGGCGATACCCCTTTACTCCTTCAGCATACCCTAAGAATATGCATTTTCTGGATTTTGGATCCAGCTTTGCCCTTTCTTGGGTGTTGTACATTACATATGCAGGACATCCAAAATAATGTAAAGTAGAGTAGTCTACTGGCTTACCCGTCCACATCTCCATCGGTGTCTTCAAATCAATCGATGTTGATGGTGATCAATTTATCACATAGCATGCAGTTTTTGCTACTTCCGCCCAAAAGAACTTGGGTAGTCTTGCAGTTGTTAACATTGCTCTCATTCTTTCTGCAAGAGTTCTGTTCAACCGTTCTGCTACTCCATTTTGTTGTGGCATGCATGTGACAGTGAACTGTCATTTGATACCTTCTTGCTTACAAAAAATATGAAATTCACCAACTGTATACTCACTTCCATTATCTGTCTGCAAATACTTAATTCTTTTCCCAGATTCAAGTTTCACCCATGCTTTGAATTCTTTAAAAGTTAAAAATACATCTGACTTTTTCTTGATTGGATATACCCAACATCTCCTTGAATAATCATCAATGAATGATACAAAATACTTTGCTCCTCCATAAGATATTTCAGGTGATTCCCATATATCAGAATATATCAAGTCTAGCATATTTTTACTTCTTACATTTGATCTTTTAAATGCCAATCTATTCTGCTTACTAGTAACACAATGCTCACAACAAGGTAAATTTACTATTTTGAGCCCCAGAAATAACTTTTTATTAGAGAGAATCTTCAATCCTTGTTCTGACATGTGACATAGTTTAAGATGTCATGTCATTGTTGATTCTTCTTCCTTAGTAATTGATGCAACACATGCATCTACTTCCTGTACTGTTTCTCCTTTAAGCATGAATAAATTTGTTGTGATCTTTTCTCCCTTCATTACCACGAGTGAACCTCTCACAATTTTTATCATCTCATTTTCAATATGAGTTTTGCATCCAAGACTATCTATTTATCCCAAAGACAATAGATTTTTCTTCAAGTCAATCACATGTCGTACATCTTGAATGATACGAATCATACCATCAAACATTTTAATTTTGATAGTACCCACCCCAATAATTTTCAAAGTATGATCATCACCCATGTGCACTGACCCACCTGAGATTGATTCATATTTTTGAAACCAATCTCTCCGAGAAGTCATATGTCACGATGCTCCTGAGTCTAGCAACCATACATCGCTAAATTGTTTTTTACTTTCAACTATTGTTGTTACCTCACTATACAAAATACTATCTTTATCATTGATGCTTGCAATATTCCCTTGTGTCTTAGATAACTCATCATCTATATTTCTTTTCTTAAACCAACAATCTCTTTTTAAGTGTCCTTTCTTACTACAGTTATAACATTTAATATTTTTCTTACTTCGAGATTTTGATCTACCATAATTCTGACTCCCACTAGGGCCACGCTCCGTTGATCTCCCTCGTATCATCGTCAAAGCATCTATTTGTTGTGCATTTACATATATATCCTCTTTGTTTTTATGTCTATTTTCTTCTTCTAAGATGGCAGAGGCAATATTATTAAAAATTAAACTATCAGTCAATGCACCATTCGTTAGATTGATGACGAGTTGATCATACGAATCAGGTAAACTCTGAAGTAAAATCTCAGCACGTTCAACTTCTTCTATCTTATGACTCAACGTAGTAAGTTGCGAAAATAAAGTATTCAGAGTATTGATATGATCAGTTACCGTAACAGATTCCATCATTCGTAAAGTGTACAGTCTTCTTTTTAAGAAGATCTTGTTGTGAAGTGATTTTGCCTCGTACAACCTTGTGAGAGTATCCCAAATTTCTTTTGCCGTATTCTTTTCTGCCACACTCGATAATACTCCATCAGCAAGTGTCAAATGCAGGTCAGATACTATCCATCTCATTCCACTTGTCGTCAGGAATTCTGGTGAGCCTTTTTCCAATTGCATCTAAGCAATTATCATTCCTCAAAATTGCCTTAATTTTCATTTTCCACAATAAAAAATTACTTCCATTGAATTTTTCTATGTCAAATTTTGCTGCCATGTTTCACTTTTACAGTGAACAGTAACCGAGAATAATAATAACAATTTGCGTTATTACACTAAAAAAGTTCCCAGGTAAGTGGAGGGGCGCAATTACCCTCTTAAAAACCACAAACCTTGAGGCTCTTATCGCCCTTTTGACCGAACTTTTCTAAAATGCACTAACTACAAAAGTTACTAACTAACCTCCCTCCGATACTACTTTTATAAAATAAAACTAAACCAACAATAATTTGAAAGATAGAAAATTCAAAAGTAAAGCAATAAATTACATCAGGAAATAAAATACATTCAAAAGAAAATGAGAAATTGGAATACATGGGAATGAATTTCAAAGAAATAGAAAAGTCCTTTATATAGGAAAAAGTTTGGAAATCTCCAAACAATTTTCCAATGTGGGCAAGGTGATTTTCACCTACCCCCATATTAAAATAACATAAGGATTGTTACTTCCTTCCTACCATATGCATGAGTAAGACTCATGATTTACTTGTCAGCATTTACCATGATAATCTTACACAAATCCACCAATAGTAAAAAATCTAATTTAAGTTATATTTAATCACTGATCCATTAATTTCTATAATACAACATAAATCAAAATTTATTCATTAATATAAATCCATTTATACATCATACAAACAAAGTTCAACAATGTCCCCTATACCATGTGCTATTTTTATAGAAATTTCTAAATCTATCCTAGAAGGGATTTGAAATTCATGCCTCCAAACTCTATGGATTAGCTTGTCTTTCATTGTTTGCTAGCTTATGGAGCCCTTAGAAAGTGCAAAATTTGCTTTTAGGGTTTGCTAGTTATGCATTGGCTTTTGCTTAGTGTGTATAAGAAGAATGATAGTGAAGATATCTTTCAATTTCTATCTCTTTCTATTTTATACTCAAATGATTTTATATTACTTTAAGTAGAAAGTCATGACTTTCAAAATAAAGATATTGGTCTTTATCTCTTAAACTTGATGTTGTGATACTAGAAAGTAGCTATGACTCTAGAATATATCCTTATCTTTCTATAACACAAAGTCATTATGCTGGGTAATATCCATGAATTGGGCCTAATATCTCTATAATACAAAGTCATGACATTATAAATAACCATGGATTTGGCATTTTTCTTTATTATTCATTATATGACAATGGTTTTGGGAATTACCATAATATTATGAATGACCTCTCATATCATAATATGGCCACGACACTAGAAAAATATCATGATATTGGTATTGATCTCTCTTTATCATCATATGGTTCTAGTACTAGAAAATAGTTATGATATTAAGAATGTCTCTTATGTGTCTCATATAACTATGAAATTAGGAAATAGTTGTTATACAAGAAATAGCCTTTCTGGTTCTCAAGTGGCCATAGCATTGTGAATGGCCATGACACTAGCATTGACTTCTTTTATATGTCATATGGTTATGATGCTACAAAGATATTGCAATATTGACTATTCGACCAAACATGAAAGTCATGTATTTACATTCTCTTGAGGATAAGAATTGTGACCTTGTGGAATGACCATACTCATGTAAATGCCCTCTACATCATTTTGTATCTAAAAATCATGATGATGAGTCATTGTTTTGGCTTTGTCATATATAGTTTTGGTTTGTAATTATGTATCAAAAGTCATGGCTTTATAAAAAGGCTATAACTCTAACTT
This sequence comes from Sapria himalayana, assembly GCA_029783825.1. Taxonomy (NCBI): domain Eukaryota; kingdom Viridiplantae; phylum Streptophyta; class Magnoliopsida; order Malpighiales; family Rafflesiaceae; genus Sapria; species Sapria himalayana. The sequence goes on from JAREIK010002830.1 coordinate 2,508,018, forward strand.
GAGACTACCGAGTCATTTCAAGGATAAAGACATAGTGCTAGGACATGATCTTGGCTTTTAGCACTAGTGATGTACTTGATTACTATGATATGAAATATTATATATATATTATTTATTTATTTATCTATCCATAAATGTATATAATGTTATTGATAAACATTTATATATGCATATATATTATTACATATAATTGTTATTTATATAAACATTATGTTTGAATGATATACATAGGTCTAAAATAGAGGTGTCTACTGGGCCGGGCCGGCCCGGCATGGAAATTTCCCGTGCCCAAGTTCGTGACGTGCCCGACCACGGAACTATCATGCCATGCCGTGCTGAGGGTAATCGGGCCTCGTGCCGTGCCTGGCACGGCACGGTACCGTGTCGAAACCAAATTTTTTTTAAAATTAGGGTTACGAGAACGCCTAAACCCTAATTTTTTAAAAAATTAGGATTTCAGGCACACTAAATTCTAATTTATTTTAAAATTAGGGTTTTTGGCGTGCTGAAACCCTAATTTTTTTTAAATTAGGGTTTCGGGCATGCCTAAACACGAATTTTTTAAAAAAATTAGGGTTCCGGGCACACCGTAACCCTAATTTTTTAAAATTACGGGTTCGGCGCGGCAGCCCGTGCCGAAATCCTAATTTTTTTTTTTAATGTAAGGTTCGGCCCGACTAGGCCGAACCCCGGCGGATCGTTCCGCGGGCTCATGCCGGGCTAAACTCCACAAAACCGTGCCGAGCCATGTACGATATGGTACAGTACTTGTGTTGGGCCGGGCAAAGCACGGCACAGTATAATAACTGTTTCGTGCCTGTCCCTGCACAAAAGCACGATCGGGCCTGGAAAAAATGGGCCGAGCCGGCCCGGCACGTCTCGTTTTACACCTCTAGTCTAAAACTCACACACACACACATATTTATTTATATGCTGACATATGATAATAACTTTATTTGCTCAATGGATCATAAGTCTTAAGTTAGAGACTATTCAGTATGTAAACTATCAAGTATTATTGTGTATTTTTGGTGATATTTGATTATATGTAAGTTTGAAAATGGGCTATAATTAGATCAATTTCATAACTTTAGAGTTTTAGTGAATTTTGATGAGTAGTCATAAAATCAGTATGTTTTTGGAGGTATTTGACAACTTGGAAATGTGTGGCTCATCAAGTAGTTTCGATGTCCATTTTTGGATGAAACTCTGTTTATTTAATTATAACAATCATTGTACACGACGACTCTACCACCTCATTAGCTGAATCATTTAATTGTGCAATATATTTTTTTGGCCATGATATTCTCGTTGAGTTATAGCCATATTTACCTCATAATAATTAAATAATTATAATATTAATTTCATAACAAAGTAAACCAAGTACCCCATTTGTGCTATAAGTTGCGGTGACTTCCTACCATCATAACTTTATATTTACCAAATTTTTATATTCTCAGGTCAGAGCCATAGTTTTTTTCCCAAAGTCATGGCTTCTGAGTTACAGGAAGCCAGAAAGCTAAAATTACTTAGGCCACCAAAGCTATGACAATTATCTAGCACTATAACTTTTAAATATATTATGTTATAGAGGGCATTGCTAAAGCACAGCCATTTCCCATGACCGTGACTTTTAGCCCAAGAGAAGGCAAAGTTGAGACTTGAATGTACATGCTAATTTCCAAAGTCGATGTCATTCCTAGCATCGTGGTCATTTGATACATGACAAATATCGAGAACCAAATTAGATAATTGGCATTATCGATGAAAAAACAAGAAGTTAATAAACTACCAAGTAATACCGAGGCAAACCTAAAGAAATACTTATCTATATTTCTTTGAAGTAGAAAAGAGCTAGAGCATCAATGCATGGAGCAAGATGATTCTAAGAGACCATGAATATGACTAAGAAATATAGTACAATAATTCAATGAATACTTCCAAGAAAATTAAATGATCTGAAATGTTTTTCTAGATCATTTATAATAGAGGATCACACATTTCAAAAGATATTATATGTTGATTGTATGAGATTGACTCTTGCAAAAATTATCTCAACATCTATCTCACTCCAAATGGTTGATCGATCAATCAAACACTCAAATAATATTATTTATTAGTTAAGGTCACTATCTTTGTTTTTCTAGTAGATTTTATTGTATTAGGTATGGAGGAAAATCATTATATACGATTGGTATATGGGTGGCCATTTTGACCACTAGACAAGCCCTAATAACATCAAGAAAGATAGTTCACTCTCTATGTTGGCAAAGAGTAAGTAAAGTTTAATCTTTATAAAAACTTAAGGAGTCCAAATTATGATTAGACAAGTATTGGAGAGTCAATAATCTCCTCCATATGGCAAAGCAACAAAAGGCCAACTTTTGCTAGAAAGAATTTGTAGAGGACTAATGGCCAGATGAAGATGAGAAAAATAATGTATTAGAATAACTTTGAAGTTGTGAAAGTGATCAAGATTAGAAAGATGAAGAGGAAGAACTACTTTGGAGCTACAAAAGTGAGAAAAATAAAGAAGCTAACTACTATGAGGTTACAACATTCTTCAAAGATATGAATTTAAAGGAATATAACATAAACAATTTTAAGGAAATTATGAAAACAATTAAGGAAGACAAAGCTCTGATGAAATTTCTTAAAAATCCAATCAATAACATAATCATAGCTGAGTATAACACTATGACTTTGGTATTACATAATGAAGTTGCTCATCATGAGATCAATGACAAAGCTGAGGCTTTACTTATCACTGCTACTTTGGATTTACAAAAAGAAATGATTCAAGATAAGCTGAAAGACAAAGCCATAGCATCATGCACACCATCATAACTTTGAAGTTGTAAAAGAAAATTGACAATGAGAGACTGAGAGAAAAAACCATGGTCATGCTCAGTAGTCAACACCATGACTTTAGGGTTACAAAAAAAAATAGCCAAGAGAAGCTAATAGACAAAACTATAGTTGTGCTCAGCACCATGACTTGAGGGATACAAGAAAAAAATTACTAGGCTAGGATGTGACATTTAAGGAAGATAAGGCTAAAGATAGAATTATAGTTGATTTAAGATAGAAGAACAAGAAAGATGGAAGTAAAACCATACACTGAAAAGTTAGTAAGGATGGCATGAATCACCCATAGAGGTGAGGAGGTATTGAAGGTATAGCTATGGATATTAAAAATATTACTTCTTGGAAGGCAAACAAAATCTTTTTTTTCATACATGTGATATAATAAATAACTTATTCTCATCACATAAATGATTATATATACTCAATTTACTCTAAGGATTGTTTTAGAAATCAAACCCACCATGACTATCAACATATCCATAAGAAGTTGTATTACTATTTTGAGACACTACGACACTCAAACCTAGTCATAGGAAAAAATATTTTTTGTGATAATGTATAATTTTATTTTTATTGAGGGGGAGCTCATAACTCAAGAATGAGTAATATTTTTTTGTGTGGGAGTTTATTTGGTATTCAAATTTCTAAACATTATTGAGTTTTCTTGGTGCTATTAAATAATATGTACAGATAGAATGAGTCATAATTAGAATAATTTCATGATTTTGAAATTTTAGTTACTTTTGATGAATAATCTTGAAATTAATATATTTTTGGAGATATTTGGCGACTTAGTGATTTATGGGTCTTCAAGTAGTTTTGCTGTCCAATCTAATCTAAAACTCTACTTATTTAGTCATGATAATCTTTATATACTATAACTATTACCTTTTTAACATAATCATTTAACTATGCTATATATTTTTTTTAGTTATGATTATATCAGAGTTGTAGTTTTGATGTCCAATCTAATCTAAAACTCTACTTATAGAAAGTCAATAACAAAGTTACTCAAGTCAAAGGCATAATAATTATCCAGTTCCATGAGTTTTCAACACAAAATATTATAGAGGGAATTACTCGAGCATGACAACTTTCTAAGGTTGTGACTCTTACCCTCAAGAAAAGACAATGATATGACTTTTAGGTATAGGCTAATTGCTAGTATCATAATCATGCCCTAAGATGTGGCCATTATTAACTCCATGGCCATTCATAAGTACAACCATGTACAAGAGATGGTATTCCAAGCACCACGACCAATCATAAGCAGCATAGCTATTTTACATAGAAGAAAGACTATGACTAATATCACAACCATTCCTAGCTCTGACCATTCCTAGTACCATAATCATTTGATGTATAATAGAGAACAATGCTGATGTCATTATAATTCCTAGTACCATGACTTTGTATTATAGAGATAGACAAAAGTAGCATACATTCATAGGGTTATGACTTTGTGTTAAAAAAAATCAGATAAATCACAAAGCCATGGTTACTTTCTAGAGTCTCAACCTCAACCTTAAGAGACCAAGGCCAAAATCACGAAAGCTTCTAAAATTTGAAATTTTCTACTTATAGAAATACCAAAATTATAGAATATAAAAAATGAAAGAGAATTTTAAAGCTTCTACTTCTTTTTCTCCACACACCAAGCCAAAGCAAAGCACAACAAATAATCCCAGGGATAAATTTTTGCACTCTCTAGGTGATATAAGAACAAGCAAAGGATGCAAGGCATAGACTAAACTTTAGAGTTAGGGGCATGGCTCTTAAACTTGCTCCTCTTTGTGGTAAATTTGGAAAAATAAACTAAAATTGTATGAGATTATGATTTGTATTCTTGATTCTATTTGGGACTATTATTAGGAATATGAGTTTCATGAGACTTCTTCTCTTGTACCTCATGAATCTCTCCCTAATATGATGCTAAATTGAGGTCTAGTGTTATGTAATTGTGGTTTATGTGATATATAGATGATTTTTTGATTAATTATTATGTTTGATATGTTATAGAATGAAATTTGATAGATATGGTAATTAAAAAGAACATATATTAAAATTTTAACTTTTTATGGGTTTGTGTGCGTTGTCATGGTAGATGGTGAGAGGTGAACCATGAAGTTTACTTGTGCATATAATAGAAAAGAAGTGATAGCCCTTCTAACCATGATGGATAAAACAAACCTATACATTAACACCCAAAATTTAAATATATTAATCATTGCAAATATGATACTCATGAAGCCAAAAGTATGATACTTACAAGAGTTTTATCTTAATTATAAAGTCATATCATCATTATGGAGAATGATAATAAGTAATCTATAGAACATACACAAATATATGGTGTCTCATAAGGTCGTGATAGCCTTTTAAGTTGTTTTCTCTCAATTAGTTCCTACTAGTGAGATTTGAGTGAAGCATATATTACTTGTGTAAGTATGATACTTATGAAGCTAAATGTATAAATGCTTATAAACCACATTAGTTCTTGGTCTTTATGATACCTAAGGTCAGAGAATAATAATGTATATATGAAGAAATAATCAAACATAGTTGATGAGTCACCTAAAATGTATAAACTTGTGGATAAACCTAGAGTAGAGATAATTTTTTGTCTTGATAATTAAATACCAAGGGGATAACTATGAAGTGAGCATTGTTGGGATGGACTCAATGGTAATAACCACCTTGTATGTTATTATGTCAAAGAGTTATTCTACAATAATTCAACCTTTGTTCAATATTTTTACTCAATATAAATCAAACTATTTGAACATGTATCATACATATCAAGTGGAAAAATCCTAGCATCTATGAGTCATACCAACATCCCTAAATATATCCCCTATTAGAATTATGTTGTCTCATTATTGGCTGACTGAATTGTTGATACAAAATAAGTGAGATCGGTATCTAGATGAAAGTCATTTTTATTATTTGTATTACTCATATACTCATATATTTTTAGATCTTTTTTGGTGAGATATTTTACTAATGAGCATTTGGGATACTATCTAACTAAAAAGATTGAGTAGTATAACAAATTCACAATAATATGTTAGTTTTAAAAGGGGTTAGTGGATCTTGTGCTATCTTAGATAGTACAGCATATATGGATTCATATAATTTTAACTAACTCAATATTTCTACATTCATATTATCAATATATAATAGAATAGAATAGTAATAAGTATCTAAGTATTAAGACAATTTATTCTAATTTAATAGATCACCTCATTATTTGTCCCTAGCTAGTGGAATGATAGAGTCATCATATCTGAATATGATATCCATGTCCATACTTGGAGGTTCGCTAAAACTACTATTTTTAGTATTATAATATATAAACATGTTATCTAATTTTCCATTAATCTAACCATCTGGTTCTTCTGCATGATCCATGAAGCTAATATATATTTTAATATATTTTCTACCCCTTCCACCTTAATCTTATGATCCAAACAGGTAGCCAACCAATATATAAATAAAATAAGAGACCAATATTTTAAATATTCAATTTTTATCTTAATAGTCATAACACTAATATTAAGACATCCTCTATACTTGCTAAACATATTACTAATATTGCGTGTGTACTTTGGTATAATACACATGGTGAAAGTGTATTCAAATAATTATATATTCATCATATCATAAAAAAAATCTTTAAAATTTTTAAAAATATCATACTTTTCTACTAGTTTGAATCATCAATAATAAGTTTATTACTCTTACTCTTGATATAATTAGATATCACATGTTGGTAATTAACACATGACTCTAACATTATGCAAGTATAATTCATGTGGTGTCAAACACTCATTTAGAATTTTATCTTTTTTAGGCCTACTGATAAATATAGAGTGTTAAACTTCTATTGTCCACTAGGTATCCTAAGATATTTTAGTAAATTTCTTATAATTTTTAAGGTGAGAAATAATTTCATTCATGCTTGTATTATTAGGTTAATTATGTGACACATATATCAATCATACAAAACATCAGCCAAAGGCTTATCGCTAATGGTTCTGACCAAGATGTTGATTGAAACATTATAATTAGAAGTATTATTGAATATAATACTAAAAATTTTATTTTGAATATTATATTCACTAAAAATCCTTTTTAGAGACTCATATATGGTGGAGTCATCATGAAGATAGAAGATCTTAAGAAATTTTATTTTTTATATTTAGTTTTTACTTAGAATCGATATAGTTGGTGGTGAGGCTTGTGAATAAAACATTATCATGGGTAATCTAGATGTCGAACATCATATACATCACTCTGCTATTTTTACTAAGTTTGTTATTATTAATTATATTTCTAATTTAAAATATTTTATTATGTCAATCCTACTAGTGGACCTATAAATTTTATGATAAGCATGCCGAAAATAGATTTGTATAATTTGAACAACTCTATAATCTTTAGAAAATTTAATTAAAAGACTCATGCAAGTAATTAATTTCATTATGCCTTCTCTTCTAAAGTCATTGTAATAAATGATATGGGTCAATAAACTTAAATTTAATCCAACCTCAAAAATTTCATTATTATGTTAGATTTACTTGAGATCAAATACACTGTGTTTTTTAGTGCAATGATCAACATGTCTATTATTGTAATTAGTACTATCATTACTTTTACATGTAGATATTTTTTAATATATATATTATAATAACTTTCCTTTTATATCCATAGTATTTTAAATTTTAATTATGTTAATGTGAATCCAAAGTACTGAAGCTCACTTATTTTTAAGTTTTTTAGGCATATAGATAGAGACCATGAGATAAAACTCAATTTTATCCTTTGACTTTTTGATTGAGTTATCATATTATCTATGTTTATGTCTAATTTATTTTTATTAAATTTATTATTTGTCTTTTTTTAATTGTATGACATTGACGTTGTGCTGGAATTTTGAGAAAGCAAGAAGAATTTTGAGAAGGCGAGAAGAATTTTATATATTACTAATTTTTTAATTTATGTATTAATCTAATCATTACTAAATAAAAATAAATTTAACATAATCGTAATATGTTCCTTAACTTTATGTGTGTAGCACATTTTAGATTCCACCTTGCTTGCTTGAGCATGACAATTATTACTCGTCACTAAACAAACAATAGTACTCCTTGATATTAAAATTACAAATTATTTAAAAAAAAATGAGCACAAAAGACCAAAATCAATTTTAAATTGAGGAAAGTAGTTTATAGATTAACTATGAAAAAAAAATATTAATATACTAATTATAGAAAAAATAAATATATATTTTTATTATTATTTAGAGTATAAATCTGATATCCATCGGATTTTTGCAAATAAATTATATAAATATTTTTTTATTAGACTCAACATGATAATGATAGGTGGTGTATTATCATGTGTTCTCATGGCACCCAAACAGAAAAATAAAATACTATCATTTTTAAAAACTACATATTTTTTAAAAAATTATGCACTGCCAAGAGTCATGCCTAGCCTAGCAATCCACTAGGCCCATGCGACTCTTCCCTAGCAAGACACATTTCGTGCCTTAGGCTGGCACGACATCAATCTAGGCATAGCTATTGACGATATCATGTTGGGCTAGGCATGACTAAATTATACCATGCCATGTGATGTATATGGGTTGTATGACCCACTTGATACTCTAAGCTTAATCTCTTTTTGAAAGTTACTATTCATATATAAAAATAGTTTTATTCTTGATTTTAAATCACAAAGTTGTTTCTAAATTCAAAACATCAGCTTTTGAAATTTGAACTTGAAAATTAATTTTTGATATTTAATTTGTATTAAACTTTTGCGACCAAAATCAAGTTGATGAAATCAGTACCCTAAAATTTAATAATTTTTAAATTTGATGTATTTTTTAAAAAATATTGAAAAAAAATTCTTTATTTTTTATTTTTTGTTTGGTACTACAAAACAAAAATTCCACTAAAATCGCAAACTTGTAAGATTGAAATCAGGAATAATTTATTAACATTTTTTTGCTAGTATCCAAAAATTTTTGGCTAAAGAAATGAAAATCTTAAGCAAACTGTCTCTGCCTTCCGATGAGGAGACAATATGCATCCATGAATCTACCAGGTTTCTGCCCGCCATTGTTAAATGTTGTTTGCTTGCGCACCTCATCTTCATCTTGCACATCTATTATCTCAGCGTCCGATTGTAGCGCTGAGAATTTCACACTGAACTAGAAGGATCAAAATCTTCTTGGTTTTTCATCTCTTTCTCCGTCGTCTCGTCCATGTTTATGGGTTCGTACCACCTGGAACAGATTATGTACACGCCAAAATCAAGAGCTGTGAGCACGGCAATGAGGAAGTAGAATCTATCCATATGGCCCATGTTTAAGTCATGCGGGATCCATCCTGGGTTTTTCCCTCTAGCGGTGATCAGCGTCACCATGTTAACCAAGAAGCTGCTGATGTAGTTACCAAGCGAGATGGAGGCCATGCACAACGAACTGCCAAAGCTTTTTACGCCATCTGGTGTTTGACTATTAAAGAATTCTAGTTGCCCAACGTACATGAAAACTTCAGACGCACCCACGAGAGCGTACTGTGGAATTTGCCAGAATATGCTCAACGAGCTCACCTTTTCACCATTGACAACATGCTTAAGCCTCTCGATTTCAACCACTCCTGCGACCACCATCGCAAAGAAGCCAATCACTAACCCGATTCCCATCCTTTGTAGCTCTGTTAAGCCCTTTGGATTTCTAGTCACCCTTTCTGCCATTGGCACGAGGACCTGTCGATATATCCCAGTGCATATAAGAACGCTGCAAATGTCGAATGCAGACATGCTCGCCGCCGGCAAGTGAAATCTGTGAATGCTAGATTTCATCACGTCTCCTTGTTCCACAAACAAAGAGGCCATCTGGGTGAAGATCACGGAGTAAATTATAGTGCACAGCCATATTGGTAATATCTTTATAACACATTTCGCTTCTTCAACTTGTGTTACTGTACAAAGCCGCCATTGATTCTTCCCATTAGATTCTTCATTTTCTATTTTTGTTGCTGCTTTATCCAAGAACCTTGTGAATTTAAAACATTTTGTTTGTTTCATATAATCAACGTGCATAATTTAAGACAATGTTAAAGCCTACAAATAAATTCATAACTTTACAAATATGGGTGACTAACATAATGGTATTATATGTACCCTGGGACGTTGAATATGCTCCCAAGATACATGTATTAAATTATGTGTGTGTGTGTGCCTGCGCGTGCGCAACAATTTCATATGAATAAATTGTTTTTAATTTTATTTATATGATGATAATTATTATTTTTTCTATTGAGAATATCCGTATTAATTTTCCTCAAATTACAAATTATCATTATTCATATTCATATTAATCTGGCTGTAAATAGTTACTATCAACATAAATTACCCATCAGACACCTGATAAAAATTAATGAGATGATATAATGGTTAGAACAAAAATGACATGTGAAAAACATCAAAATTTTATGAGGTCCAATAAAAGCCTATGCCTTCACTATCAATTTTTGAAAATAAATTAGGTACAAGACCCAAAGATTGGAGATTATGAATGCTCCAAAAAATCGGAACTACAAACTCATTTTTTTGGCTATCAGTTATTCACCCTTATCTTGCACTTCTCTCTTTACTGATTCTCTCATCCTACTTACTTTTAGATTGATGTCGAGCTTCTACTTATAGGAGAGGGTTTGTCTCCTCTCCGTAAAATAAAGGTTGATAGATAAAAAAAAAATCTACAAAAGAGACTTGGTGGCTTGTCACCAACAAAAAGCCTTACCGCTAACCATAAAAAAATGAGTGGTAAGACTTGATTGAACTTGAAATGAGCCACTTGTTATCAAATGTCTGCCTTGATGAATTTTATCATCCATATTGAAAAGGTGCCACAAATACACTAATTGGGATCATCAGACTTAAAAAGTATGGATTATCATTAGTCTTGATTATCAGAATGTATTTGGATAAATATAGTTCAAGCAATACACTAATTGCTTTAACTTACCCCCTTAGCCAACATATATGTATGATTATCATTAGTTTTGATATTTTGAACTATTATTATATCTTCAATAATTTCTCATAAAAAATAATATGCCATATCAATATACTTCATTCATGCATGATAGACTTGCTTGTTTGCTAAATGAATAATGTTTTGATTATTAGAATATACTGTAATGTATTTCTTACCAACTCTAATGTCTTCAAGCACAGGCAACCCTTGTAGCCATATCATGTATTATATCTTTGTTGTAGGCAAGATAATTGTTGATTATAAAGTAGGCTTTTCACCAACTAATACTTTTGTAAGAGTAAACACATAACTAGTAGTTGAACAAAATTTATCCAAATCACCAGCATAATTTGAATCAAAATATCAAACAATATGCTGATCAATTAACATCATCTTTCTTAAATATCAAACTAATATCTAAGGTTTTTTGAATGTACCTTAGAACCCATTTAACAACTTGCCAATGTTCCTTTCTAGGATTATGCATGTACTTGCTCATTGTTCTAACTACATATGATCAAATACTAGGCCTTGCACACATCATAACATATATCAAACTATCCAATATATTTGAATAAGAAATATTTGACATATATTATTGTTCCTCTTTTATTTTTAGACATTGTAGAGCAACAAGCTTGAAATGGGCAGCAAACATGGTACTTTCAAATTTGGTCTTCTCAATCACACAAAAATGTTAGTGCCTTTTCTAAATATTAAGTATAAGTTAAACAAGTATGCTCCTCTTTTTATCTCTCATTATTTATATACCAAGAATCTTCTCAGCTTCACTCAAATCTTTTATTTCAAATTCATTACTCAATTGAGCTTTCAATCTTCTTATCCCCTCTTGATTCCTTGATGCTACCAGCATGTCATCAATATACAATATAAGATATATAAAGATACATCCTGTAACTTGAGGAAATACATACACTAATCAAAATTGCTTCTGGTGTAATTATAGCTTATCATGAAATAATCAAATTTGTTATGCCATTTACTTAGTGATTACTTCAAATCATATAATGATTTGCTCAATTTATAAACTAATTCTTCTTTTTTAGCCACTTTGAAACTATTTGGTTGATTCATATAAATTTTCTCCGCCAAAACACTATGCAAGAATGCTATCTTCACATATCATTGAACTAGTTCCAAATTAAATTGTGATATCAAGGCTAATAGAATACATACATAGGAATATTTTATAACGGAAGAAAATATCTCATTATAGTCAATTTCTTCTTCTAAGCATAGTCTTTAGCTAATAGTCTTGCCTTGTGGTAAACATCATTCTTGCTTGAAAATTATTCTTTCTAAACAAAAACCCATTTGTAGTCAATTGTTTTTTTCCCTTCAGTAGTCTAGCAAGCTTCTAAGTGTGATTCTTCTCAAGTGATTGTATTTCCTCATCAACTTTCTTTATATGGACTTGTTTTCTTTATATGACTTCCATTTTTCTAAGCATAGATTTTAGCTACTAGTCTTTATTGTAATAAACATCATTCTTGCATGAAAATTAATCTTTTTGAATATAAATCCATTTGTAGTTAATTGTCTTCTTTCCCTTTGATAGTATAACTAGCTTTCAAGTGTGATTCTTCTCAATAGATTATATTTCCTCATCGACTTTATTCCATTTTTCTTTATATGGCCTTGTTTTCTTCAAGAAGAGTATGCGATATACCTTTTTCTATGGATAGAAATGCATATGCCATAATATCTTTAAAACGAGTAGGCTTATAGATCTCTCCTCTTAACCAACTAATGTTAATTGGTAAATCATGTTGATGTTGAGATTCTTGGATTGAAGCCTCTTCTAGTCTAGTAATTTCTTCATGTTCTAATTATTGGTCTTCTACTAGTTTAGTTGAAGTCATCTCAAACACAAACTTTTTCGAAGTACCCTCCATCAATAACCATCAACTTTTTGGATGTTGAAAAGTGTTGTCTACACTTTATCATCTATTATTATGTTTTTTTAACATGGAAAATTTATTAAATGTAATAATATGCTTGCTAGAAATAAATTTTTCAGAGATAGATACCAAAAATAGTATCCTTTTACACTAGAAGTAACTCTCATAAACAATTGCTTTTTCACCCTTGAATCTAACTTAGACCATACCTCCAAGATAGAGTATCATAATCATTTGTAGATTTTCTAAACCATACCTCCAAGAGTGTTTTGCCCCTGAGTATTGTTGATGGTAGTTGGTTAATAAAATGATTGCTTATGTGATAGCCTTAGCCCATAACTATTTTCCAAAACCAACATTGTACAACATACACCAATCTTTCTCCAATGAGGTTTGGTTCAAGCATTATGTTACCTCATTCTATTGTGGTGTATGTCTAATTGTAAAGTGTAGAGATAAGCATTCCTTCTTACAAAAATTAAAAAATGGATCATTTTGATTGTATCATTGTTATATAGAAATACTCATTTTGATTGTATGCACCTAAACTATTCTTGAAAATTCATCAACAAATGTAATAAAGTAATTTTTACCTCCAAAGGAATCTATCTTGGTAGGTCCCCATATGTTTATATAAATATAATCTAATATACCTTTAGTATTATGGATTGCAATGTCAAATTTCCCTCTTGTTTTTTTTATATAAGACAATGCTCACAAAATCCAACTTGCAAGTCTTTGTATCATTCAATAACTCTTGCTTTGTCAAATATTACAAAGATTTATTCCTAGATGTCAATATCTTATATGTCATAATTTGGACATCTTAGCTAGTCTATCTATCTCTAAAATTGTTGATGTTGTACCCCTAGTTATATTGTCTTGATAAAGATACACGTTGATCTTCCTGATACTTTTCATCACAATGAATATTCTTGAAATAGCTTTTAAAATTCTATTTTATACAATGATAGTGAAACCTTTTGACTCCAAGGTTCCCAAAGATATGAAATTCTTTTCAAGCTTCAAAATATATGAAACATTTGATGACTCCATGGTTGACCTATCATGATTCTTCAAGCTAATCAAATCGATCCCAACTATCTTGCAAGGTTGATTGTCAGCGAGATAGACAACACTACCATCAGGTCATTTAAAATTGAAGAATCACTCTTCTAAAAATACATATGAGATAAGCATGTTGAATTACAAAACCTCTCATTATTACATGTTCTTGATGAAGCAGAAGCTAGTGAAAAATCTAACTTGTCATTTTCAGCAATACAATTTCAGATGAAACTTTTTCTTTATTTTTTTGCAGCTACGAATAATCTTTTTCCAATGTACTCTTTTGTGACAAAAGACATATTCAACTTTTGCAATATGGATTTTTGATGAGATTTTTATATTCTTCCTGGTTTATGGCTTTGACTAAGACCTAGAATAGTGTAGGCTTCTCCAGCTAAGTTCCTATATTCTAATTTATCTTTCTTTGTGATCTCATTAGAATAGAGTAGTTATTTTTTTAAAAATTATTATTTCATTTCCACTCAACATACTGATGATAAGATATTCATACACATCAGGAATACAAGCTAATATTATCATAACCTTAACAACATCACTAACTTTGTCATCTAAATTTAAAAAATCAATTACTAACGAATTAAATTCCATGATGTCATCATTCATAATGGTACTTGGTTTATACTATAAATGATATAACTTTGTTCTCATATAAAGTTTATTCTTCGTGCACTTCTTTATAAACTTACCTTTAAATTCCTTCCGCAATTTGCTTGTTGATGTCTCTCTCATAAATAGATATTTCAACTCCTTGGAAAAACAATCATATCCTACCACTTGCTAAACAATTAATTCTTGACCAATCTTTTACATTAACACAATAATAATTTATCTTCTTCCATAATATAACATCAAGTTCTTGTTGGTAAAGTACATCTAATACCTCACACTTCCACATGAAAAAGTTGTTGGTATCACAAAATTTCTACACAAAAAAATTAGTGTTAATCATAATTCTTAATGAAGATTCTTATCAGTGTAGAGGTTGATCATGCATTAGATTCATATTATGACATCTCTATTATAAATATTTAACTGGTGTAATGCCAATATTTCAATAGAATATTTTTTTGATATGGAAGATCAGTCAAAATGGTAATCCCAGAGTATAATGAGAAACTACCAAGCAGGATACCGCTAGCCCAAATATTTTTTTTGTCTAATTTTTAAGATCGGATAAAATTGCAACCACAACTCAACACTATTCATGTGAATAATTTTATTATTCTTGTGAATAGTATCCAATCATGAATAGTGACTTCCGACATAAATTACATAGAAAATACATGATACAAAATTAAAGATAAATTATTATGTGTAAAGTAAAAATAAACAAGCAAAAAATACCAAAAATTTATGAGGTTCTACAAAAGGCTACATCCTCAAGCACTCACATCACTTCATTATTAAATGAAGAAAAATACAAATTGGGTAAAATACCCATAGATAGAAAATTACCAATGTTTCAAAATTTTGGAACTACAAAATCTCAATGATTTTTTAGCTCTCAATTGTTAATTGTTGGCTTGCGCATCTACCTCTAGTAGCTCTCTCTTTCTGCCTACATTAGATTGATGTTGAGACCTATGTTTATAGAAGATGATTTTGCTCATTCTCTCCATAAAATACAAGTTTTATAGACAAAAAATTAGCAAAATAAGCTTTTAGTGAATGAACTTACTTGAAAAATGAGTTAGGTAAGGCTTTTGGCGGGTTGTCACTACCAAAAGCCTTACCTAACTCATTTTTACTCTACCCATAATAATTTATCTTAGAAAGAATTCCACTTATCTTAGAAAATCCTTACTTACTTATCTTATAAAAGCCTTACTTACTTATCTTATAAAAGCCTTACTCTACCCACCAAAAGCTAACATTTATTAATTGTTAGCTTGCATCATCAAAACTTACCACTTATCTTAGAAAAATGAGCAACTTTTAACCAATTTTTTCAATTTTTTGTTATCATATATATGTTGATGAATGAACTTACTTGAAATTAGTACTGTGATGAATCTTTCTTGTTCCTTTGATAGCAGATTCAAGTCCTTCAACTTCATAAAGAT
Source organism: Sapria himalayana (assembly GCA_029783825.1). Lineage (NCBI taxonomy): Eukaryota > Viridiplantae > Streptophyta > Magnoliopsida > Malpighiales > Rafflesiaceae > Sapria > Sapria himalayana. The sequence continues at coordinate 2,524,016 of JAREIK010002830.1, forward strand.
CAGCACCATCACCAGGGATAGTATTCCACTTTCTAGCAGCAGCAATGAATACTTGAACAACACGAGTTAATGGGTTGCCACATGGTTTAAAGTATCTATACATGGATGATCCAAGGAGGAAGGAGACTAATGCCAATATAGTAGAACCTAGAGAGGTTAGAAACCCTAATGTCCACCTACCAGTATCTTCATAATACACTAAAATGGTATTTGAGAAGAGAGATCCAACGTTTAAGGCAAAGTAAAAATAACAGAAGAAAGCTGCTTTTGAATCTCTCCCTTTGGGCTTGCCCTCATCAAATTGATCAGCTCCAAAAGTGGCTATGGTGGGTTGGTGGCCTCCATATCCAAAAGCCACTAAGTATATTGATAGGTAGAAGATAACTTCTCCTGCCGATGTTGTTGGATTGCAACTTGTATGTCTATCACCACATCCTTTTGGTTTCATCAAGAATAACCAAGAACATATTGTCATAAGCCCCAATCCCTAGAGAAAACACATTCACCTAGAATATTATCAATTAATATCATGAAATAACTAGCAGCTCGTTGATTTTTATTTATGTATGCTCACATCAATCATATATATATATATATATATATGTATATATGTATGTATGTATGTATATATGTATGTATGTATGTCTCCACATATGCATGTATATCCACACACATTCATGTACATACTAATATATTCATACATATACATATGCATGTATGCACCTACACTTACACTTAAACATGCATAAACATATTTTCATACATACATGCTCATATTCACTCACACACACACACACACCTAGACATCTATTCATGTGCATGTACATTCATACACATGCATATACATGCATATATCTATATGCATGTGCATAATATAACCACATGCATGTTCATGCATAATACACACATATGCAGTTACACATCCACACACATGCAACACACATACATACACATGTAAGTATACTTCCATAGAAGTGCATGCCTATTCATGCACCTCCTTGTACATTCATATACATACATATGCATATATGTACATACATGCACATGCAATTACACATAATATACATGCATGTATATCATATATATATATATATATATATATATATATATATATATATATATATATAATTCATATAGATCCATGTATTTACATTTATACATGCATGTAAATATTTACACATATCTAATCTATATCCATATGCATGCATGTATATACATATATATACACATCCACATTCCACACACACACACACACCTAGACATCTATTCATGTGCATGTACATTCATACACATGCATATACATGCATATATCTATATGCATGTGCATAATATAACCACATGCATGTTCATGCATAATACACACATATGCAGTAACACATCCACACACATGCAACACACATACATACACATGTAAGTATACTTCCATAGAAGTGCATGCCTATTCATGCACCTCCTTGTACATTCATATACATACATATGCATATATGTACATACATGCACATGCAATTACACATAATATACATGCATGTATATCATATATATATATATATATAATTCATATAGATCCATGTATTTACATTTATACATGCATGTAAATATTTACACATATCTAATCTATATCCATATGCATGTATGTATATACATATATATACACATCCACATTCCACACACACACACACACACACACACATATTCTTTTCTATACTTACACATTATGAGATTCATGAGATGTATTTGTGCATGTGATGTCATAGGGAACGATTCTTACCGATGCCAATATTGCTTGAAAGACCATGCAGGTGATATAACGACTCCAATATGAATCACTAAGGAAAGCACCGATGAGAGAGCATAGATACACGGTGCCAGTCCATTTCATCACATTGTTGGCAGCATCTGCATTGTTCTGTCCAAGAACTCTTGTTAAGAATAATACCAAATTTACTCCTACTCCAAAGAATGCTAATGTGGCCAGTCCTTGATTTACTGCCCTCAAAAAAAAATTAAAATAAGATAAACATCCAAAAAAATAAATATTCTCTAATATATTCTTAATTAAAGATTATGTTATACAAAAAAAATCATGAATATAAGCCTAAGTGCTATGATCTTTACCTTAAATTAGTTGGCCATAATCACAAGAGTTTGACTTTTAGTTTGATTGGTTTGGCATGATAATCTTATAGGCATTTGGACTGCTCGCAACAAGGCTCATTTCTTATTGATAGATGGGTTTACCCATCACCAACGACATGATAGTCTAGTTAGCACATGTTAGATTCACTTATTCTGTGATCACGAATTCAATCTTCATGGATATTGAATATGCTCTCTGGCCCTAGGGTGTGATTAACTTGCTCTGATTAAATCAAGCCACTATGATACTGGAACGTATGCCTTTCCTACTCTGACCTCAGGATGCCAAGGCCCATATATCAGCTTTTGGATTAAAAAAAAACTAGCCCAAAAAAAATAAATGGCCCATCATGATGGGGTGGCTGGCAATTTGTCAATGCTCATCCCCGGCCAAACTTGATCTAGACCATGCTCCTTATGCCCATACATGTTCATATTGGGGTTGTCTTGGTGCCCTGCATCATGTTGAACTTGATCATGCATAATTTGGATTAGGGTTCATATGGAATGTGCTCAGATACATGTATCGTCGATGACTTGGTGTACCAGATACATGGTGTCATGTCAAGGTAGTATAGGATACGTTACCATCCTCATGTGCTTCTCACCTAGTGCCCAACACTTGGGCATGGGTAGTGCTAGGTCATGCTAGTTTCTAGGCTAGCATAATATGTTTGATACCTTTAGTTAGGATAAAATTGAGAATTTAAATTTTAAAAATTTTAAAAATAATTAATAGAATGTAAATTACCTAACAAGAAGGATGCACCTTTCCAACCACCTACACTTTTACTACTAGCTTCACCATGGTAAATTGATACGCAATAATTTTCCTCTTCATCCTGCAAATTAAATAGAAATGTATTATTTTCATATTTTTAGTTGCATCTCTAAATTATTTTTATTTTATTTTTGGATTTTTATAATTTGAATTACACTTAATATTTATACAAATCGTTAAAAACTACTTTAATTTTCCAATTTAGATATTATCAAAAATTCCAAGAAAATAGATAAAAACCTTAAGCACGATCTCCTTTTCGTCGCTGATAGAATTCATCGAACTAAATTAATTCCCTGCACAAAAAAAAAATCTATCTAAAATATAGCTCAAAAAAATTTAAAAATTAAAACATTTTATTCATTCATGCACCGAAGATATTTTTAAAATTATATATTTTATTTTTTTGTTATCATTCACTTATGTATATATATGTTTTATATATCATATTAAAAATTACAGTTCTCAATATATGATAATTTCAATTCATTGAATTTGTATATTTGATAATATAATTTATATTTATTTTATCTATGAGCGTAGTTTAGAAATGATTGATAAGTATGTCATACATAATCATCTTAACTCTATCACTTTATATCATGTTTTAATAAATAAAAAACCAATAAGCAAAACCTAAAAATCTAGTTATTTCATTAATTGAAATAATTTTGAATATCAACTTTGTGTCAGTTATATAATCAATAGTTAAACTCAATTTATTTAATATTGAAGAACATAATAAATTATAAAAATATTATTTTTTTTTCATTACCCAAAAATAAGGTTCATTATTTTGAATGATTTGAATAGATGATTGCAAAAAAATTTATGAAACTGTAGAAATATTTTACGACATTACAATTGCTTTGTAATATTACAATATATTACAACCTGTGTATGTCTTACCTTGATTATTCCCATGAGAAAACATATAATCACATGTAGTCTCGCCTCTAGAAAAGTTGAGAGGGCAAGTGTATTTGAGATTCAAATTCATTATATTGTGTCTTGATTATTGTAATGTCAAATGTAAGCATTAATGTGGGTAGGTGAACTTCACCTTGCCCACATCGGAAATCTCTCGTGATTTTCTAATAATTTCTCAATAAAAAGAGATCTTGCCTTCTCTTGTTATCAACCAAATCCTAAGTATATTTAGTTTGTATTTCATTTTATTGTCTAATTTATTTTAAAATAGTACTAGTAGAATTTTCTATTTAAGATCATTATTATGTGTTTTATTTTAATAAAACTAATATCATCCTTACCCATAGTTTTAAAAATTGAATCGGACCAACAAATCCCACTAGTTGGTCATGCATACCCATGTGTTTCATTTTTATTGTCTTTAATTGTCCAAACTAGTGGTCATACATGTGAACTAGTACTAAATGGTTCATTGGCTTTTCTTTTTTTTATTTAAAATAAAATCAATTAGACAATTTTGGATTTAAGATGATGTTGTTTTAAGTAGTATGGAGATGACATATTTTCTTTAAATGTCACTTCTCTAGAAGTTTATGGGAGCATTTAAAATGCTGGACATCAATGGAGAACCCATGGAATCCATCACCACCAAGAATTACATAAGGAAATCTATATTTGCTATTGCCGTTTACTATATATGAAAAGAAAGAAATCAAAGATGACATTAAGAAAAGTTCCAGAATTTAAATTTAATTCTTATGAAGATAAAAATAGAAATTTATATTGTTTTTAACTTGGGATGATTGTATTAGTTTTGAACTTGTTTAGGTTGTACAGATTTTAATTTTGCTTTTTATTACTTATCAAAAAAAAAAAAGTAATATGGAGATGGAGATCATATCATACTCAGTGCATCATGATTTATATGAGAGATTAATATCTTGATAAACTTATTTTCACTCTTGCACAAAACTACTCGTCATTACACCAAAGAATGAACTCTTATATAGGTATGCAATTTGAGAATTTTCCAAATAATCAACTTTAGAGTTATGATGAGATTTAGTGTGTGAATAATAGTATTCAAAAAAATAATTAGTTTTTTATTATATGTATTTTTTATTTTATAATTTATTATTTATTTTGCTAGTTCAATCACTAGTTAGACAAGTGAACTATGAACCAATAATTTTTCTAGTTCATTGACTGTTTTGATTTTGAAAACAATATCAATACCAATCGGACTGGCCCATGCGACCATATATGATATGATCAATATTAATAATAATATAATTCATAGTCTATTTTATAAAGCATCAATTGTATTAATAATATATTTGTTATATATAAAGATAGATAACTAATTATTTGAACCTATTATATTAAAAAAAAGATAATTTATGAGATCTTACTACAAAATTTTGCCTACCCAATTATGATATATAATGTTTATATTTAATAATTTTTATCAATTAATATATAATGTTGTAAATTTTTATCAATAATTTTTAAAAAAATTTATATTTAATAAATTTTAAAATGATCAATTATTCCAAGATCACTTATCCCAATGACCATTATTTCTATAATAAGCCTTATATATATATATAGCAAACAAGTCGGGAGGCAAATAACAAACCTCGAGAGTATGGAGAACCAACTCGGGGAGGAGCGCCGGCGACGACGTAAAGAACGCTTGGGGATGAATATAACCAACTCCGGCGACGGCGAAGATTGTTGTGTGAGTGATGCGATTGGTTGAATAAACTTCAGATTTCCAGGAAAACGTAGCAGGTTAATGATTTCTTTTCTCATTTATATATGTTGAGAATAAGATTGAAGAAGAACTGAGCACTTGATATCACCACCTAAAAATAACAGAGGAAAACTTACAATTCATGGTTTCGCTTTCCCTTGGCTCTTCTTTCAAAAAACTTTATTTGATCGTTTACACGTAAAAATCAAGAACTCATACAATTAGTTCATATAACCCACATGTTCATGGGTCTTTCTTTTTTTTTGCGGTACATATGCATTATATATATACACACCGCTATGAACGTACAGCACAATAGTTTACTATGTGACGGAGAAAAAAAAGATTCAGAAAGTGAAAGAAGATGAAGTTTGAATTCATGAATTATTGATCCAAAGAATTATTGACAATTTTCTTGATTTAGCTCTTAACAATGGCGTTAGATCTCAATGCGATTTATTTATAGATATACAGAAGAAACATAATGATGGACGCCCAAAAAGTTATAATTGACATATCTGTAAATAATTTAAAAATATAACGAGACTACGTTTTAAAGTTTAAGCCAACGAACCTGAAGAAGAAAGCAGCGACGACTAGTATGGCCAGCTCTGGCGACGGCAAGGCGAGCTTGGTGGTGAACTGAACGGATTCCAACGAGGATAAGGAATGTATCTTGACGAACATAGAACAGAGAATGGTAAAAAATAGTTTTATCATTAATTTGTATCGGAGAAGAAGATCGAACAGTTTACCTTCAAAAAAGGATATCAATGTCTAAATATATCATAATAAAAATAGATCACCCATCTCTCTTTCATGGATCATAGTAATACGTGAACGTGATAAACCTAGATAGATGGATATAGATAGAGAGAGAGAGAGAGAGAGTTTGGAGAGAGAGAGAGTTTGGAGAGAGTATTCTATTCCCACATATGCCGGTGGGGAAGTTTAGATGGGAGACAAACTAACAAATTACTAATAGAACGCCTATTTTTACTCTTTTCCCACTTTAAATTTTAAATATTTTAAACATTTGTAACAAACATTTGATAGTTTGAATGGTAGCTACTCTCTAAGATCATAAATGTCCTTATGTATATGTATATATATACACGTACACACACACACACACATATATATATATATATATTTAGATATCTACATGCATACACACACACACACACACACACACACACACATATATATATATATATATATATATATATATCGACATACATACATACATATATATATATACACACACACACACACACACAATATATATATATATATACATAGATATCTACACACACATATACATAAATATCCACACACACACACACACACACACATATATATATTATTGTATTGTATCAACATATCCTTGATTCAACAAGGATTATAGAGAAGATACTTAGAATAAGAAGAAATCGCGACAACAGCAACAAACCAACAGAATGATATAAGAATCCCAAACCAACAGAATTAAAGCCCATGTCAACAGAATTCTGCAGTACATACATACATATATATACATACACACACACACACACATATATACATAGATACATACATACACACACACACACACACACTTACATACATACATATACATATAAATAAATACTTGGGAAAAAATATAGGTTTAAATGCAAATTATAATGGCCAAATATCTAAATTTAGAATGATTGGTTTAGTTTTAGCAATAAGTTACCAAAACATACATCCACTAAAAAGGGAAGCCAGAATTTTGCATTAAGTTGGCTGTCAAAAGAAATAGAAAAATAGTTCTATCTTCTAGCATCTCCACCATCCAGATGGGCAACATTGGGATAATAACAAAACTTATCCTCTACCAAAAGCATCATCCTCTTTAATTATTGTTTCATGATCTTCACGCACATTTTAGAAGTCTATAACTTTCTATTGAACACGTACGAGATGAACCGTCGAGGACGATGACGACATGCTTCAGCGTGGTTAAAAACAAAAAAAATTGGGTCGAATTGACAATAATCTCATGTTTTCAGCTGGCGTCCATGCTCGAAGCCAAGATCAAACTTCCAGCATGAATGAACTTGAAAAAAGCAGAATTTTGGCCCAACGAGGAGCGTTTTACAAAGATGGGCTTCTGTCGTGCTTTCATCTTTTTCAGAAAGAACTAACACAAGTGACGTGGGCATTGGGCAAGCTGAATAAATAGGTGTTTGCTGGCTATTCGATTAGTTGAGCGGGATTTGATTGAATTTAATCTTATGCCCTTAATGAATATTTATTAAAACGTGCAGCTGTAAAATATTTTTTTTATTTATTTTTTACTTCAATTATTAGAGTCATATATAAACTCTAATTTTCTTTTGACCTAGAGTGCTGAACATTTTTTGATAATTGATGCTTTGGTTTTCTCTACTGCGCGTCTCTCTCTTCTTCTCTTCTACTCATTATTTTCTATGCTTCTCTGCTTCTTAAGAAATCCTTGTTTTAATAAGGAATTGTTGTTATTAAACAACATTCTGATATCAAAGATTCGTTTTCTAACTGAGATTGAGATTATCTTTGAACATTGTTCGAATTTAATTTCTCCATATTAGGCGATCTCTGAAAAATCTAATTATTTTCACGAATTCCTTAAGATCTAGAACAGATCTGACCAGATCTACTAAGATCTGAAGGTTTTGTGGTGTTTAAAACTAATTTTTTACAAAACCTTAACATTATGTTCAAAGTTTTTTCAAGTTGTTCTTTAAAATAAATATATTTTCAAAAAGTCAAATCTCATCAAACTCGGGATCAATTCTTATTCCCTTGTTTGATGGTGAAAATTTTGATTACTGGCTTGTTAAAATACGAACATTATTTATCTCTCAAGATATATGAGAAATTATGGTTTCTAGATATGTAGAAGCCTCAAATTTCTCTATTCTAGAGGGTAAAGAATTGTTACAAGAGAAGCAATTAAGGAAATTAAATGCGAAAGCATTACTTTTCATCCAACATGGTGTAAGTAATGCTATATTCTCCCTATTACTTGGCTGTACTCAAGCCAAGGAGGTATGAGACCTCCTAATCGAGGAATATCAAGGAGATAAGAAGGCTCGAGGAGCTCTTCTGCACTCCTTGAGAAAAGATTTCGAAAATCTGAGTAAGAAAAACTCGGATTCACTTACTGAGTTTTTAACTCAGTTCCTTGATATAATTAATCAACTTAAGATTCATGGAGAAGACATCTCTGAGACTCGATTAGTTGAAAAATTACTAAACTGTATACCTGATAAATTTGATGTCATTGTGGTAGTGATAGAGGAAACCAAAGATTTATCAAAGCTGACAATCCAGCAAGTTCTGAGTTCATTAAAATCATATGAAAGTCGATTATTGAAGAAGGCAGAAGTTTCTGGAGAAACTGCAATGTAGTCAAGATGGGAGGACAATTCTAACAAGGATGAATCTCAATCCAGAGACATGAGGATTAAAAGAAACAATCAAAGGTATGGTTTTTAAAATAAAAATAAAAATAAAATAAAACTTGGCTCTTCTTCTACTTTCTCTAATGACTCACTTAGGAACCAACATGTCTCTTGCAATATATCCAAGAGATCAAACCACACTGCGACTGAGTGTTGGTTTCGAAAACAGAATCAATGCCTAAACTGTAAAAGGTTTAGGCATAATTCAAAGAACTGTAAAAGTATCTCTAAACAGAATGCTGACTTTACAGAGCGAGTAGTCTCTGTAGAGCATCTGTTTTATGCAAATGAAACAGAAAATATACCTTCAACAAATACCTGGTTTTTGGATAGTGGCTGCTCAAACCACATGTCTGGAAATAAGGAAATATTTGTGGATTTACTTCTAGTAGTAAATTCACAAGTTAAATTAGGTAATGGTGAATTAGTTCAGGCGCAAGCCAAGGGCAGAGTGGCAGTACCCACTTGCACTGGAACTAAATTCATAAAAGATGTGCTTCTGGTTCCTGCCTTGGACCATAATTTATTAAGTGTTGGTTAGTTAATTGAAAAAGGCTACAAACTGTCATTTGAGAATAATACATGTGAAATATTTGATCATGGAAGTGATCAACCCTCAAGGACAGTAAAAATGTCAAGTGAAAGAAGCTTTCCGCTGACATTTGCTGAGAGAGCAGACATGACATTATCAATAAATGTCCAGTCTGTAGCTTCTCTTTGGCACGGAAGGTTTGGGCACTTAAATTATTTAAACCTAAAAAATATTTTTCAAAATAATTTGGTGAAAGGAGTGCCTTCAAACCTTGTTATTCCTACTTCTGTTTGTGAGGAGTGCTCACTGGGAAAACAAACTAGGAAGAGCTTTCCGAAGCACTCTACCTGGAAAGCCTCCGAACCTTTAGAACTATTGCATGCTGATATATGTGGTCCCATGTCAGTGAAATCATTAGGTAACAGTAGTTATTTTCTACTGTTTATTGATGATTGCACAAGACACATATGAGTGTTCTTCTTGAAGCACAAGTCTGAGTCACTTGAATGCTTCATGAAGCTCCTGTCCCTTGTCGAAAGACAATATGGACTAAGTGTAAAAACACTTAGAACAGATAGAGGAGGTGAATTTCTCTCTCAAAAATTCAAAAATTTTTGTGAACTTAAAGGTATAGCTAGGTAGTTGACCACTGCCTACTTACCACAACAAAATGGAGTTGTAGAGAGGAAAAACAGAACAGTAATAGAAATGGTCAGATCACTATTGAATGAGAAATGTTTACCAAAAACCTTTTGGGCAGAAGCAATGAATACATCAGTGTATCTGCTCAATAGGTGCCCCACCAAAGCACTGGACAACCTTACACCAGTGCAAGCCTGGACTGGGAGAAAATCAAATGTCAAACATCTAAGGGTATTCGGGAGTGTGTGTTACTCTCATATACTAAAAGCACAAAGGACCAAAATAGACTCGAAGAGTCTAAAGTGCATCTTAGTTAGATACAGTCTACAATCCAAGGGTTACAGACTATATTCACCATAAACTAAGTTATTTCTGGTGAGTATAGATATACTGATTGATGAAAACAATAAATGGGGTAAAAGTTTAAATGAAGCAAATTCTGGAACTAAAAATGGCTATACATAAGCTACTGTAACTAGCAATAAATTAATAAGCACTCCAATGTATGATTTCAACCTTACCTCTGATTTTTCTTCTGAATGTGGTTCTGAATGCAAGTCAAAATATGTTTCTGAATGTAGTTGTGTGTTTGTACCCAATTCTGAATCTATGTTTGTCTTGACTGAACCAAATAAAATAACTCCTATTAAATATAAAGACTTGTCGGATATTTACCAGAGATGTAATTATGCCTCAGTTGAATCACTCAACTATGAAGATGCTATAAAACATCAATTCTGGATTAAGGCAATGCAGACAGAAATGTATGTCATTGAAAAAAATGACATATGGACTCTAGTTGACTTACCCCCAAATAAACACAGTATAGGTGTAAAATGGATCTATAGGATTAAGACTAAATCAAATTCAAATCAGCCTGTATATAAGGCTCGGTTAGCAGCTAAAGGCTACTCACAAAAACCCGGAACAGATTATCATGAAACCTTTGCTCCAGTAGCAAAGTTAGAAACTATAAGGCTTTTAATAGTCTTAGCTGGTCAAAAGGGTTAGAATTTATTCCAATTAGACATAAAGTCAGCCTTCCTAAATGGAAAACTAAAGGAAAAAATCTATGTAAAGCAACCCCCTAGGTTTGTAAAAAAAGGGAGTGAACACTATGTTTATAAATTAAATAAGGTCTTGTATGGGTTGAAACAAATTCCTCGTGCTTGGTATCAACAAATTAATTCCTACTTTCTGAATCAAGGATTCAGCAGAAATAAGAGTGAGCCTACACTCTATATTAAGAGAGATAAACATTCTGGAATTTTAATTGTCTCAATATATGTAGTCGATATTATCTTTACAAGCAATAAAATTGAGTTAATTAATAACTTTAGAAGAAAAATGGAAACTAGGTATGAAATGTCGGACCTAGGAAACCTAAGACAATTCTTAGGACTTGAAATAACTCAAGACACAAGTGGCATGTTCATTTCTCAAGTTACATACATTAAACTATTGCTGAAAAATGTTGGAATGAGTGACTGCAAACCTATCTCTACCCCCTTAGAAGTAAATCAAAAGTTACTTTCTGCCAAATGAAAACTAGTAAATGGAAAGACATACAGAATCTTAATTTGAAGCTTGTTGTATGCATCAGCAACTAGACCTGATATTGTGTATTTTGTCCACTTATTGTCACGATTTATGCATGCTCCAAACCACATACATTTAAGTGGTGCCAAAAGAATATTGAGGTATCTTAAAGGCACAATTAATTTAGGTCTGAAATACACTAAAATTAACCACATAGAAATTATTGGTTACTGCGATAGTGACTGGGAGGAAGTCCAGAGGATTACAAAAGTAACTCTGGATATGTATTCAACTTGGGAACTGTGGCTGTTTCTTGGCAGTCCAAGAAACAATCCACAGTCATCCTGTCTACCACTGAAGCTGGATATGTTTCAGCTTCAGTTGCAACTTCCCAAGCCCTATGGCTTAGAAAACTTTTGGGTGATCTAGATAAACCACAAAACTGTCCAACTAAAATTCAGTATGATAATCAATCGACTATATCTATTGCTAGTGATGTGGTTATGCATAGTCAAACTAAACATATAGGCTTGAAATATCACTTCATTAAGGTTGAAATTGAATCTAATGAAGTTAAATTGGTTTTTTACATGACAGAAGAACAAGTGGACGATATATTTACAAAATCACTACCTAGAGAAAAGCTGGTTTATTTGAGAGAAAAGCTTGGACTGACTTCAACTATATCAAATGGGGAGACTGTTGACGGGCTATTTGATTAGTTGAGCGGGCTTTGAGTGAATTTACTCTTATGCCCTTAATGAATAATTATTAAAACGTGCAGCTGTAAAATATTTTCTTTATTTATTTTTTACTTCAATTATTAGAGTCATATATATACTCTAATTTTCTTTTGACCTAAAGTGTTGAACATTTTTTGATAATTGATGCTTTAGTTTTCTCTGCTGCGCGGCTCTCCCTTCTTCTTCTCTTCTACTCATTCTCTTCTGTGCTTCTCTGATTCTTAAGAAACCCTTGTTTTAATAAGGAATTGTTGTTATTAAACAACAATAGGCTTGTTATCTCGAAGAAGTTTGCGGTTAAGTACTTTCCAACGATCCATGATGACGCCATTGCCAAGGATGAAGGCAATAGTAAAGAACTCGTGTTCTTTGACAAGCTCATGAAATATTGGAGATTTAGATATAGATTTTGGAAAAGTAGCCAGAGTTATGTGTTTACAAGAAGATGGAGCGAGGTTGATCGCCTTGGCACAATTGATGCAAATTACGAAAATACCCCTATTAGGCAAAGTGTTGACATATTCGATGATGAGCATGAAGAACATGATTACGAAAATGCCCCTATTGGCTCAGTACCACCATGATTGGACCTGCGGCTAACCATGAGGAGGGATTGCAAAAAGAAGAAGAAGTGTTGGGAGAGAAGAACTTTAAGGGACAAACAAAGTGTTCATGTTTTTTGGAGTGAAAAATTAGTTGACACCATGCCCTACATTATCCAAGAGCTTTTTCATGTACCCACACTAGCAATTTCATCAATGGTGAATTGGGGCTTGTATTGTCATTTTTAAAAATTGGTGTTTCCTAGAGCCAAATTGACGCCTCGAACAGTTAGTGGGACTTTGGAATGAGAGCAGGGTCATCCCCGTGCCCACACTCAGAGGTGTGGCCCATAAAGATCGAACTCACCTCACGCCCTGAGAAAGTGCAAATTCATCATCCCTACCAGTTGGACTATATGAGAGACATATAGACAATGTTGTTATTATTGTTGAACAAAGCATATTGATAATCAATACCATGATAGTTATATTGGTAAAAGGGCAAGATTGTCCATTTATGTGGCCCAGGGGGTATATTTGTCAAATGCTCTATTCATACTACTGGTACAGAGATCTTCTTGCCTGCTCATACCCCAAGACCCTAAGACTTACACGTGAGAGACCAAGGAACAACATGGGATGAGTTAGAGGATACCCTACGATCTATTTTTAGGGTAATGTTTTTGATTTTTTGAGAATTATAGGACTTACCCTAATATTGCACAACACTACGACCACAATACAACCCTAGGTAATAAATTTTTTCTTACCCAACACAACACGAGCCCTTGGCTAACTTGTTTTTCAATCGAGCTAGCCCAGGCTTTGGCTTGACTGTGATCTTGGGTTTCTTCAGGTCTAGCCAATTGCAAATTCAAATGAACCCATTAACTCTAATATGCTTATATTTATAATGTCATTATAAACACACACACACCACACACACATACACACCGCACGCGTGGGCCATTTATGTACACAACAATACTTGTGGAGCAACACATACATATGATGCCTACAAATAAAAGCAATAAAATCATTAATTTCATTTTTTATAATAGAAATTCAAATTAATCCATGTAAAAAAAAATTGCATTACTAATGAATTCAAAAAACACTATTCGAAAATAGAATTTTTAAATTAATAAAAAAAAAAACTCCAATTCAAAATGCAATAAATGGTATCGATAATAATAATAATTAATAAACTGATTTAATTTTCAAAATATTAATAATAACAAAATGAATCTGAAATTAATTTAATTTAAAAAAAACATTAATTTATTTTTTTTTAATAGAAATTCATATTAATCCGACCAGAAAAAAAAACAAAAAAATGCAATGCATTACCAATGATATCAAAAAACAGTATTCAAAATTAAAATAATTATATAAAAAAAAATAATCCAATTCAAAAAATAATAAAATGATATTAATAATTAATAATATTATAATAGTAACAAGCTAATTGTGCTTTCAGAATATTAATAATAAGAATAAAAATCCTGACTAATTTATTTTTTTTTTAATAGAAAATCATATTAATCCAACTAAGAAATCAAAACATTACCAATGATGCCAAAAATAATTAAATTAAATTAAATACTAATTGAACATACAGAATATAAATAATAACAAAATAAATCTCAAATTAATTAAATTTTTTTAAAAATATAGAAATTCATATAAATGCAGTAGAAGAAAAACAAGCCAAACACTGCAAAACAAATGCTACCAAAAACCATTATTTAAATTAAAATAATTAAATTAAAAAAATAATCAGTAAAAATGTTTAATGTTAATAAACTAGCAGCATTAAAAAATTAATTTAATTTTTAAAAAATTATATCATCTAAAAACTAAGATAATTAAATTACAAAAAACTCTAATCCCTAAATAAGATCTTAACAAACCACAGGTGACAATTTGGGACAATAACAAACCCAACATTTCTAGCCCAACCTAGCCCAGCCCAGCCCTGCCCAATTTAAGGACACAATCCAAGCCCACTACTACCAGTGCACCCAACCTAGCCGTGCAAGACCAGACAGGCCATATAAGAGCCAATACCTCACCAGCAAAGTCACAAAAATCCAGCTAAAGATAACACAACAGTCCATACAAAACAAAGCATTTTCACAAACACTAAGGGTGCGCGAAGAAACAAAAAAAAAAAAAGGCCAACTTAGAGCGAGCTTTTCGGGATATCAAGATCTTTGAGAGCTGGACTATCCAAGCCAATAGCCATAGCATGGAGGCCATTGTCGACATACAAAACAGTGCCTGTGATAGCAGAGGCTAGAGGCGATGCTAAGAAGGCAGCCGCATTGCCCACCTCGGCTGCAGCCAGAAACCATGTGTTTATGTGCTCATCAAGAGCAAGACCCAAGGAGGAGGAAGATGCAAAATAAGAGCTAAAACAGACTTATATTGAACCTGCTGATAGGTCCTTCTGCAGAGGAGAATTAGCAAATGAATATTCGATCATGGTGTCGATGAATCCTATTGCCCTTGCCGCACGGCTTCGTAACGGGCCTATTACAAAGATAATAATAACAATAATTGCCCCCAAAACCCATGTGTTAAAACTCCTAGATAGGACTTAAATTAACATTTTCTAGTTACTTAACAATTCTAATCAACTTATAGCAAACATTAATTTCTCATTTGATTCCACACACAAATATATGCATATCTATCTATCTATTTGTGTCTATGTGTGTGTGCGTGTGCGTGTGTGTGTGTGCGCGTGTGTATCTATATATCTATACATATATATGCATGTGTTTTGTGCGTGTATGTGTATATATATAGACATACTCATATAGCACACACACATAAATATATATATACATATTTGATATATCTAATCTTTGTGCATATCTATATGTGTGTGTGTGTGTGTGTGTGCATGTGTGTGTGCATGTGTGTGTGTGTGTGCATGTGTGTGTTTGTACATATATATATATATATATATATATATATATATATATATATATATATATATATATATGCATGTGTTATGTACGTCAGTGCATGTATGTGTATTTGTATATATAGACATATACTCACATAACACACACACACACACACACATATATATATATATATATATATTTGATATATCTAATACTTGTGCATATCTAGATGTGTGTGTGTGTGTGTGTGTGTGTATGCATGTGTGTGAGTGAGTGAGTGTGTGTCACGACAATTTGGAACTCATGGTCAAACACAACCAAGTTATGCTGACACAAGAGTGCACAGAACCAAGATAATATTGAGATATTTGATCATCTGAAAAATATTTGTATTACATGCATACTTACACACAAACACACACACACACACATATATATACACATATACACACACGCACACACACACAAACACACATATATATAATCTTTGAGTGATAGATCTCAAGTTCGACACTTATTAGACATAAGAACTTCAATTTTGAGAAATAAGAATGTCAAGGTATTAACCTCTCACATGCCCTACTAAAATGTGAGTCATGTGCAGTAAGTACGATCTCCATCTCTATGCAATCCAATTGATAAGATCATGGGTCACACATGATATGCGACACATGGCATGCATATGCTATACTTAAAACAAAAAAAAAAATGCAAAATTCGAAAGTAAGATTACCGGCAGATATTGTATTGACCCGAATTTTACGCTTCCTTCCAGCTTCGAAAGCAAGAACCTTGAAAATTTCATGCAAAGCCAAGGGCAACCTAATGTCGATCACAAAAAAACGCAGGGCATATATCCAAAAGTACGGGGGAGAAAGAGGAGGAGAGTATTCATACTCGGGTATCACTCTCGAGCGCAGCTTTAGCAGAACTCATGCCTCCGCCATATCTGCGTAATGCACAATCAAATGGCCACCCGGATCGAGTTCAAGGGACGCGACAATAAGGAAGGAGACGCGTACCCGGGAATGATCCTCTCCGAAGCAAAATATGTGAGAGAAATTGAGGAGCCACCTACGGCAGCAGAAAGCAAATTAGTTCAGCTATGAGAATCGGCCCGTAAGCATCGCAGGTAGTTGAGAATAGGGAGCTTGCCCGGATTCATTATGGGAAGGAAATTCTTAAGAAGAGACACGTGTGAATAGCTCGATGCGGACACGGCTGCAAGATATCCATTTCTCGATGTCTCCAACAATGGCTTACTAACCTACTAAAAGTAATCATTTGGGACCAGAAAAAAGAATACTACAGAAACAAAGGCATGCCACGTACTAACAAAAAAAAAAAAATTTTAACCTCGGGCCCATTGGCAAGCGAATGCACGAGAATATCAATACTTCCAAAATCATGCCCGACAGATTCGGAAACTTCCTGTGGAAAGCACAGCCCTCGTAAAAATTCGGATTGAAGATTTCAATGGGCCAGACATTCTAACATGGCCCGTGACCCATTGCCCATCTTTCCAATGCCCAGCCCGCCCAGATTTGATATAGGCCATGTCAGGCTTCCTGCGACACGCGCCTAAACAGAAGTCAGGCTCGGGTCTTGCTCGGCCACTCATGACCAGTGCCTGCGTGGTTCATGCCGATGAGTACTAGGCTAGGCTCAGTTCGTGCTTGGTCAACCATGGCTCGTGAATCAGCTCGTGTCCCGCCTGGTTGCCACTAGGCACCAGGGTTCCATAGGCCAAGGGCAACGTGTTCAAGCAGTTCCCAAGCCTATTTCCGCCCAGCCCATCTCTCCAGTCTCAGATCATCCAACATGTTCACCACAAAACTTAATACAAAGGAGGAGAGGAAAAGAGTGAACCTGAACAGTCCAATTACGAAATTCTGCATACCGTTTATTAGTTTTTACCTGAAAAAAAATATAGCATGATGAGAGAATCTTTTCTTGAATTTAGACACACCACATATGAGGCTTTAACACACTCACTTACACACATGCATGGATATGAACATAACAATGTATGTAAGTATAACATGTACTTACACAAAACACACACACACACACATATATATATATAGACACACACACACACACACACAAATATATAAGCCTGACTTGTATGTACTATATCACATTCACACCACATGATAAGTGATATAGCACACACCCAAAGAAAGCGCATATGGCATCTATGGACATGTAATATACACGTGTGTACACCTAAATCACACACATGCATTTATATATGGAAATGTTATACATGTACAATTGTGTGTGCCTCAAGCACACAAATAGACACACACACACACACACACACATATATATATATATATAAACACTCACATACACATGCATACATACAAGTGTATAAATGTGTATGTAATATATGTATGTGTCACATGACATACATACAAATGTAAGCATAACATGTACTTACACAAAACACACTTATATCCATATATGGATCTATATATATACACACACACATATATATATACATATATATATATACATACATACATACATACATACATATATATATATGAGCCTATACTCTCCCTTGGCCCATATATGAGCCTCATGTCCCTGAAGTCAAAGCATGTAAGGCCCTCATCCCTCAACATGATAGGTGATCTAGCACACACCCAGAGGAAGCACGTCTTTGGAGTCTGTGTGGGTCAAACTACCACACGATTGGTGATGTGTAATATGTGAGTACATGTATGCCTATATCACATACACGTGCATCTATATATGGACATGTTATACATATACATTTGTATGTGCCTCAAACACACAAACACACAAACACACACAAACACACATATATATATATAATCACGTATACATATATTCATACACATGTATAAATGTGTGTATATAATATATGTATGTGTCACATGACATACACATAAATGTAAGCATAACATATAATTACACAAAACACACACATATATTCATATATGAGCCTCAAGGCCCTGAGGTCAGAACAGATAGGCCCTCAACCCACCACATGATAGGTGATCTAGCACAGATCCAAAGAAAGCGTAGCTGGCATCTATGTGGATCGCACTACCGTGCAATTGGTATATAGACATGTAATATTTACATGTGTGTGTGTGTGCGCCTATATCACATACACATGCATAAATGTGTGTGTGCAATATATGCATATGTCACATGACATACACACAAATGTAATATAAACATGTACCGAGACAACAAAAAAGATACGGGTGTATTCTAGTTAGTAAATCCATACATCTTCGGGTACGTCAGAAGGATTATCATATACTGCATCGAGGGGGTAAATTTTAGCAATCTTCATTAAAGAACCGTCGGGTAGCCTGAAACAATAAAAAAGGAGAATTCATAGGCGTGTTCCAAAGGAGGTAGAGTTGATATAAAATCGAGTGAATTTCACGATCATACGTGAGTGATTCGTTGAACTTTCCGCGTCTAAGACTGGTTTCAAATATTTTCAATGCCTGCAGAGAAAATTTTCAAGCATGCGAACATGTGCTTTAAAATAGTGCGGTAGAGATGCTATGTAACATGCATGTAACTAGCCTTCTTGCTTTACCTGTTTGATAAAATTATTGAATATTTTGTTTACTATATTATTCGTTCTAAATTGGATAATTTTTTGAAACACACTTTATATATATATATATATTCACTAAATATTATTTATAATTTTTATCTATTGATAAAATATAATTAAATTAAAGATATCAAATATAATAATTAAATATAATGAGTATTTAATTATTACGCATGCATTAATTTTGACCTATAGTAATTATGCATCAGCTTGATATAAAAATATAAATATATATTTTTCCATAGAAATATACGTACAAAAATATAAATAAAAAATTTATTTAATTTACAAAAGATAAATAATTATATTTGTAAATTAGAAAAAAATAATGAGCTAATATAATCGTCATATGCTTGATTATAAATTCATTGAAGATCATACCTAGTACAGTAGACTCGTATTTTAGCATATGAGCCTGAAAAAAAATTAATATTTTAATAATCTTAAATCCAAAAATTAAATAGATTATGACTGATGAGTGAGTCTCAACCTGAAACCTATCACCGTTGGACAAAGATATTTATCATCAAACCAAGACATGAGCTCAAAAATATACATACAAAATAAACACTTTCAAGGTAATCAATTATAATAGTATTCACTGTTATCAAAATTATATGATTCATGATTTAGTGAATAAACGAACTAACTCTTTAAAAGAATCAAAAATATGTATGAAATAAAAACTAAATCACTAAATCACGAATTAATTCACATGAATCGATTTAATACTGATTTTCAAGGGTCCAAAATCCTCAAATAATTACAAAAATAAAAATTAAAATACCAAAATAAAATTATCAATTATAAAAATTAATTAACATAGAAAAAAATAACTTCAACCTTTGATATTACGAATTTAATATGAAAAAATAATAAAATACAAAAAAAAAATCATAAAAATATATAATAAAATACAAAAAAAAATTATTAACTATGAGAAATAAAAATTAATTAACGTGAAAAAATTATAAAAATTTTAATTCACGATTCAATTCAATTCTCGATTTACTAATCAAGTATTCTGATTCACGATTTGAATTTCGATTTAATAACTATGATATTATTATTCTTGCCTAACAATATTTGATTTTAAAATTATTATGAGATCAAGTATGTTGATGTACATGTGTTAAATGGGCCGGGCAAGCAGGGCCCAACACAAAGCCCAACACGGCACACTACAGTGTCATGCCTGAGCTCGGGGTGAAAGTTTGACCCGCATACCATGTCAGGCACGACACGGGTGCCTGACACGTGGGCACAGCACAGAGACATTGCAACGAGCGATGCCCGATGGGGGAACGATGTAGGGATGCATGATGGGTAACGGCGGCGAGGCAACACGCAACCAGAAACCCTAATTTTTTTACAAGACGCCATCCAACCTGAACCGACCCGACCCGACCCGACCAACCCGGCACTAACCGACTCGAACCTGGGCAGATTCTAGGCCACGAGCCGTGCCGAACCTGCCCTCCAAAAAACCGTGCCATGCTTGTAGCTTTTCATGCCTGGCACAACATGCCATCCTGGTTGGACCCAAAAAAATTGGGCCTGGCCGGCCCTACCTGGCCAATTTGAGACCTCTATGTTGATGTTTCATTAATAAGACTAATTGGCACATTGATGAATATGATTTAAATAAGAACTAATGAAAATCATTTTTCATAAATAATAAATTAGTAAATTATACTTTATGCAAAGGATATTTTATTCCACTTGATGTGATAATATATAAAAAATGAGATAATTTTCTTACCGGCACCCAAGTTCCAAGCAAAATTTCAGCGCCAGCCGCAGCAAGAGACTTTGCTATTGCCCAACCATAGCCATTATCATCAGCCACACCAGCAATAAATGCTCTCTTACCTACACACCGCTTGAGCTATTTTAACTCAATTCTCCAAAAGTGCTTCAAGTGTCAAACAGCACGCAAATTTTTCTTTAAAAATGGTGGGGGAGAAGAGGCCAAAGTAAAGATAAGAAATGAGATTTCTTTGAGAGAGAACAGTACCATTCAAACGGATTGACAATTCAGACCCAGGGCCACTTTTTCCAGAATCAGCCATTGTGCATGTCGTGGGTGAGTTGCGTTCAACAGCAAATGACGAGAAATTGGGCATGGCAGGCGTATGTGAAACACAGGAGGGCCCGACATGTTTAGTACCAGAAGTTTGTTTCAAGATGGATACATGAAGAGGGGCCATGGCCTTGGAAACCATTGGAGAAGGGGAAAAGAAGGAGCTTGCCGTTGCTAAGTGCAGGGAAGAAACCATGCTTGCTGCCATTTTCAGGAAAAAACACCTGCAAAAACATAATATA
The DNA here is from genome assembly GCA_029783825.1 of Sapria himalayana. Lineage (NCBI taxonomy): Eukaryota > Viridiplantae > Streptophyta > Magnoliopsida > Malpighiales > Rafflesiaceae > Sapria > Sapria himalayana. Next base: position 2,545,943 of record JAREIK010002830.1, read on the forward strand.
ATTAGTATTTTAAAAGAAGCGCCTCACAGTTACTTTGCATGCTGCAAAGTAAGAGCACCTAGCAGGCTGAAATTTACAAGTTACTTAACTTGGCTTATAAGATCAATATCATCACGAATCAATTAACAAAAGAAGCGCCTCACAGTTAGGCATTCATACACAGTCAAGTGTAACTGTCATGGCAACCAAAACAAGAAAGTCTATAAGGCAGACAACGCAGAGAAGTATAAGAGAAAGGTCATGTGAATCAAGATCAACTATCAGATTGGAATTTACAAGTTGCTTAAATTGGCATGAAAGATCAGTATAGGTATAGATCAATTAACAGAAAGAACAGTTCAGTATTAGACATTCATACACGTTCAAGCGTAACTATCTTTACTGGCAAATTGGAATTAGCCACGAATCAAGGAACAGGATGAACAATTCATAGTTTTCCATTCGTACATATTCAAACGTAACGATGATTGTAAGCAAATCAAGTAATTTCATCTCCTTCAATCAAACAGAAGAGAAGGTAAAAAAGAAAATCATGTAAAATAAGATCAAAATTAGAACATCGATAATTTCCTCTCCGTCAATCTAAACAACATATTTCACGCTGATTTCACACATCTTGATCGGAGACAAAAAAAAATATCAAAAAATAAAACCGTTAGAACTTACGTATAGCGAACCACAAGCTCCAATTATACAAGCTTCGAAAACTCGACAAAAATCTATCGTTATGGATGAAATGCCTGAGATACAACAAATGAAGTTGGTAGCAAATGTAGGAGAGACAACAAACGCATGAGAGACAGCAAACGGAGGAGAGACCGTAATCACAGGAGAGAGAGAGAGAGAGAGAGAGACAGCAAACGGAGGAGAGACCGTAATCGCAGGAGAGACAGCAAACGGAGGAGAGACCGAAGTCGCAGGAGAGAGAGAGACAGCAAACGGAGGAGAGACGGCAAGCGGAGGAGAGACGGCAAGCGGAGGAGAGACGGCAAGCGCAGGAGAGACGGCAAGCGCAGGAGAGACGGCAAGCGCAGGAGAGACGGCAAGCGCAGGAGAGACGGCAAGCGCAGGAGAGACGGCAAGCGCAGGAGAGACGGCAAGCGCAGGAGAGACGGCAAGCGCAGGAGAGACGGCAAGCGCAGGAGAGACGGCAAGCGCAGGAGAGACGGCAAACGCAAGGGAATCAACGAACGTAGGAGATGGAGAAAACAAATCTATTAAAAAACTGGAGGAATTTAAAGATTTCGATAAAATCGATGCTCGGCACTCCCTAGGCTTCTCCTTGTGACGAACGAAAATCGACACTCGACAGTGGTGACCACTGGTCCACTAGTATACAGCTTTCCATGATAACTAATATATTTAAAATATAATATGATTTAATAGCATAATAAAAAATTATTATTATTAAATAAAGATGGAAACATTTAAATTAAGATTAATTGAATTATAACTCATTTCAATTAATAATTAAATTTATCAAAATAAAAAAAAACAAACAATAACATGGGAAACATAAAATATATTAATCAAAATAAAAAAAGTAAATAAAAAATTCAACATACAAAAAAATTACTTCCAAACCATATGAGTGTATATAGAATGTAATATGTATATATATATATATTGTGTGTATATATAATATCTATGTGTGTGTGTGTGTGTGTGTGTAAAATACATATATATACATATCTATATATATACATATCTATATATATACATATAGTGACTATATGTAAAGTATATATATAATATCTATATTGTATATGCATAGTACATATAGTATATATACTTTGAGTGTGTGTGTGTATTTTTATGTATATAATATGTGTGTGTGTGTGTGTGTGTGTGTGTGTGTGTGTGTGTGTGTGTGTGTGTGTGTGTGTGTGTGTGTGTATTATACATGCATCATGAACCCCCATTCAACAAGAACATCTCTGCGATTTAAGTCATGCTTATCCTTTCATTTAGCACCACCAACCCCTATTTCGAAGTCACTTAAAATACATGTTTTTCTCACAACAAAATATAGCCCTACAAGCACACATGTATACCCTTCCAAGCTCATGTATAACATTTTATATGTAGGGTATGCCTAGGTTTTGTAAAAAAGAGTGGCGTCAACCAAGCCTAGGCACGACGCGGTTCAGCCATGTGTAGAATAGCATAGCATTTGTTTAGAATCATGCATGGAAGTGTCACGGGCCAATCCATATCATGGCTTGGGCTGTGCCAGACCAATCTTTATGGCACGAGAGGCTCAGCACGGCATGACCAGGCATGATGGTCCATGTGGGCTAGTTTTAGCATGGTTGGTTAAACTTGCTAAACTGGCCTATCCAAGATTACCAAGGACTGACCCAAGCCACCTTGGATTGAACTTAGACTAGCTTGGCCTGACTCGAGTTAGCCTAGTAAGGCCAAATTCTCAGGCATGCGCATGATTGAGAAAAGCAATGAGGAATAGCCTGGATAGAGAGCGTATTTATGAGTTTAAAGGTATTTTCTTAAATTCCTCATCTCTCTCCATTTCTCTTGTAACGAGTATTTATATAGCATTCGTGTGGTGCTCATGTAGTGTTTGTGATGTGTAACTTGTGTTCTTGTGGTAATCAGACTTGGACTTTATTTTATTGTTATTTTGATTGTTAAACTATTATGTCATTTGGACAAAAATAGTATTTGTAATTTGTATGTATTTAGTTAATTCTCAAAATAAATGGATTTGTTAATTTGAGAATTAACGTATATATTTTTGAGATTGGATATATTATTTTTGTGTGATTGGAATTTGAACTTGAATTTTTTTACAAAATTAAAATTTGGTAGAATAGATTTTGTCATTTGCAAGCATTTAAAAAAAATTAAAAACTCAATTAAGATTTTAATTTGGGCTAAATTTGAAATAATCACAATTTTTAAAATTAGAATTAAGATATAATTTTAATTTAAAAAGAGATTAAATATATATTTTGGAAACCAAAAATATATTCTATTCCACTGCGACGATAGTTCAATAACAAATTCAAAAGATTTAATCACTGGAAAATAAATTAATCTATTTGTGAGTACAAAGTTTAATTTCAAAACCAGTCTTAATTTTGGGTTGCACCCTATCTTACCCCAACATTATCAGTCATGTTATATATATATATCATATATAAATGTTTGCAGTAATAATTCTTGTCAAAAACATGTTTAAGCTTTAACTACTCAATATAGAAAATTTTATTCTTCCTCTATGGCATTAATCTTTGATTCCATATTCATTAAATATATATCTCAAGGTTTTCAGACCCGGCCCGGGGTATTGACCCAGGGAGGGGAGAGGGTCAAAGGGTAAGAGGTTCAACCGGATCGAACCAGGGTTCGACCTGACGGATAGACCCAGTCTATATACAAAATAAAAAATATATTTGTTCTTATATATAAAACTTAATTTTCATCGAACAATAAAATTAAAGAGATACATCCAAATATCCAATGCATAATCAAGTTTATACTTCATATAATAATAAAATTAGACAGTTAGCAAGTTATATTAAATTAGACATCGTCATCTCCATCTCGAAGCACTAAAGGCGGGGATCACTTGAACATCAACTGCGAATATCACTAGCTCCGAATATATCCACTCCTAAATCATTATCATACTTTTTTTTAAAAAAATAACTCATTTAAGTTAAAATAAATAAATACATATAACCAAATAAAATAACACACAAATTTTGAAAAATTACCTTGAGCGTCAACAATATTGAAAGTCTCAGTAAGCATAGGAACTAGATTATTCTGATCAATAATATTATCAACTTCTTCATCACCAAAATCAGGAATTTCTTCTTCAATAATCCAAAAGTCCGTAGTATCAATGCAAACAATATCCACAGGATCATAACTCTTGTTTTGGTAGTGATTCCTTCTAAATAAAAATAAAAAGATAAAAACATATTTAAATTTATAAAACAAGAAATAAACAAGTGTCATTTAAGCATAGAGTTTTTAATTTACCTATAGTTGAGTCGCAAGTTATAATTGACTTAAACAAGATCATTTAGTCTTTTGTGCTCCAGCTTATTCCTTCTCTTTGTGTGAATGCGATCAAATAAACTCCAATTTCTTTCACATCCAGATGATGAAGCTGTTTGGCTAAGAAGCCATATAGCCATCTTTTGTAAAATACGAGCATCAGTGACAAATAATCTCCACCATTCATCTACATGTAAAATAATTCCATAAACAGTTACAATTATCATATAAAATCAAATCTAAATTAATTAGTAATATAAGCATAAAAATTACCAGGTAGAAGTGTTTTTGCAACAATTAATGCTGATCATAGGACGAAACTCCCTTGGCACTCTCGATATATCCTAACTTCTTTCATTGCTTGGACACTATCACTACAAATACTTTCTATCTCAAGCAAATCAAGTAGGCTAGTCGTAGCTTCCGTTGTGTCAACAAAATTATCCGCATATAGAAATGCTGGATTGAGAAAATAAGCAGCTGCTTGGAGATTGCGTCATAAATGCTTATCCCATCGATCATCAATACTTTTAATGTATGGTTGATAAAGATCCTTCTTATTCATGAATGTCTCTTGTATAGCAAACCTTGTTTGAAGCATACCTTGTAAAATATAAACATAATAAAAAAATATAAGAACTTCAATAATGAACATTAGTAATAAGTTAATAACCAAATTAACTCAAACTAAAAAATTAATCAAGTATTTAACTATTTTTAATAAAATAAATAATACCTTCATAAACGTAACCCAAAGAAGGTTTTTCATCCGAGCCTACAATAGGCAAGAACTTCACAATTGGAGTAACAACCTTCACTATCATCAAGCACTCATCCCAAAACTTGCGATCTAAAACAATTGTAGAAGCAAGTCTCCCTTGTGTAGTTTCAGATAATTTATGCTCCATAAAAAACTTGCTACTCACTAGTGTTGTTAGATTATATCTGTGTTCACATAGACTTTACAAGGTGATAAAAGTTGTGGCAAAACGAGTTATACCTGGACAAGCAATCTCCTTCCACCCATCAGACTTCCTCAAGCATGATAATATTACACCATGATCGTACACAAACTTGGTTACATTAGAAGCTCTAGAAGCAAGTGAACTCACATGTGACATGTTACAGATATCCTTCAAAATTAAATTCAAATAATGAGCAGCAAAAAGAGACCAATAAATATTACTATACTTCTCATGTAGCTTACTTCCAGCTAATTTATAAGCAGATGCTTTGTCAGTAATCATGTGCACCACATTAGATCGCTCAACCCATTCAACCACTTCAAAGAAGATACGAAATAAAGTGTTTGCATCTTTCACATCATCAGAAGCATCAACAGATTTTATAAATACCAACCCAGCTGGACAATACACAAGAAAATTAATCAAAGTCCACCGTCTTTGATTAGTCCAACCATCTACCATAATTGTGCATCCATTATCTCTCCAATTACTCCGATAACTATTTATTTTTTGCATAATTCTAACAAATTGACCCTCATATCATGATATGATGGTCCTCCAAAATCAACACCAATACCAGCAATTACTTTTACAGTAGGTTTAAAGTACGGAGAATGAATGATATTAAAAGGAATACATGCATCATAAAACCATTTAGCAAGAGCTATATTAGCTCTATGCTTTGCACTCTTACTAGAAAATGCAGACTTGATGGATGGTTGAGAAGTGGTACTTTCTATCGTCTTCTCTTTATCTTTCCCCTTCTCCTTCTCTTTTTCTTTTTCTTTATCTTGTTCTCTTGCCCTCTTTTGACTTCGTTGCTCCTATGTCTCTTATTCATCTTCAGATGCCTCTTGCTCTTGTATTTGCACTTCCACCTCTTCAATATCATCAAATGCATCATTAAGTGTCTCCTTAAGGGCCTTCTTTTTCAATTCTCATTGTTTAAGATAATCACGAATTTCAATTTGCACCTCATTTGGAACACTTCTACAGGATGATATTTGCCCGGGAATGCAAGTCAGATGATATTTCATTCTATTGATCCCTCCACCTTTAAAAGATTTTACACAATACATACAAGTGTAGGTAGTCTTTCTATTTGGACCTCTAGTCTCAGAGAAGTGACCCCACGCTGGTTCACTTTTGCCATGAATGTTTGGTGTAGAAGCCACAGACGATATCTCGTAAGATTAAGAATTCATATTGGTCATTCCTATAACAACACACAAAGCCACAGTGTCCAAATTAAGGACCAAATAAAGTCTAACATGTGAATTGTTTCATTATACGTCATCGCTGAACATTTTTGAGTCCATGTTTGGATCCCAAGAAAGTTAAGAAATAAAGGAAAAAAAACACTAACCTCAAAAAAAACTACATTTTTGGAAGAGACTCTCATTCTTTGATTTTTATGTTTGGACGGTGGAGTGATCGGCGGTGATGGTGAACGGTGACGTGATCGGCGTTAAGATTAGGGCTAAGTGCTAACTGCTACTACTAGAGGAAACTACTGCTGTGGGAGGAAACTAGAAATTGGAAAACCCAAATGGGAAAAAGCCAAAAACGATTTCATGTATTTGATTTTTAATTTTTAATTAAAAAAATCAATTAAAAACAAAAGTGAGAACCAGCTAACCTGGAACCGGGTCATCTGGGTTGCCTATTCGACTGGCGAGCGAGCAGGTTTATCCCGAGTTTTTCATTTTATCAGGTTTTCTAGTTGAACTGGACCGGTCCCGATCCCGGTCCCCGATTTTCCAGTTGAACTGGCTGGGCCGGTATGGTTTTAACAACCTTGATATATCTCATGAATTGGCAAAACTAGCAACTACATTTATGTTGAGGAGTGTGAAGGCTCCTCATACTTTTGCACTTCTTTGATTTTTTTTTGAGCTTCAATTTGCATCAAATTTAATTCCACTTATATGTTTATACCATGTAATAATCTATATTTTTCTATAATTAAACTACTTATCAATTATTTCTTCCTCTAAAAACTAATATACATGAGAGAGAGAGTGAGAGACTGTGTGTGTGTGTGTGTGTGTCACTGTGTGTGCATGTGAATTTCACTTCACAATCATGTATGTGGGGATTTGACTGAAGCAAATCTTGAACACGTCTCAATTATGTGTTCAAAAAAGGATATATAAAAATTATTTGTGAAATTTTTCTAAATAGATATTTCATGCTATTTAGAAAACATATCTCATAATATAAAAATTATCTTGAACACAGTCATGCATATGCATACTAAAGCAAATCTTGAACACATCTCGATTATCTCGTACTATTTTACTTCACAGTCCATATTGGCTCTCTTTCCAGACAACTTCAGTCTAGACATTTGATTTTATCATAATCAAATTCATACCATTTTCTCTTTCAGTGGTTCCTTAACATTCTACTAATATTTCTTCATTCTAACTATCTTATTTTAATAAATCCTTAAATTTTATTTCCATAAATATTTTAGGAGAGTAGATAGTGGGAAGGGGAAGCCAACTATCAAAATAGGCGTTACATTCCCTCTCTCTCGATCAACCAATCTATTTAACTTTCAGTTATTTTTATACCTCTAGAATATCATTTCAATTTATAGAATCATATGGTTTGTAGAACTATTTTTGAGAGATGTTTAATGTATGTAGTATCTTAGATGAGAGAACTCTGAGAAAATTAAATTTGTTGATCATGGCCACCCCAAATATTTTATAGAATATTCTTTATTTACATCTAAACTTTTCAAACCCATTCCTCCCACTACGTAGTGTAATAAATATTTTTTCATCTTATCTAATGCCTCATTTCACCAAAATCTATGTTTCCTAAGAAAAAAATTAGTTAAAGTTCTTTAAATTTGATTGATAGTTTTTTTCAGAATTTGCATGAAATATATCATAAAAATAAGTTTATAGATGAGAACATATTTTATAGTGTAAGTCTTACCACTAGATATAATATTTTTCTTTCCATCCCTCGATGACCATTATTAGCTTGTCAGCTACGTGCTGAAAGTATTTAATTTTTTTCCTTCCAAGAAAAAATGAGGCATCCCAAAAAAAGAACAAGTTATTATTTCTTTGTGAACTTATAATATGTCATATATTTTTCTCTGATGCCTTTTGCATATGCTTGCTCACTATAATTCCCTTCTATCTCATTGCAAAAAAGGATAATATCATTCATAAAGAATAAGTGATAGAATGTATTATAATTCTCAGTACCCAAAAATGGATATGCTTGTTGTATTCTCATTGCCTTATTCAGGATTTTATTGAATACTTCTGAGTAGTTCGAGTCTAGTCCATGGAAATATACAATTTAACCTATCAAGCTCGACCCGACATGAGATCATCCAAAATTGTGTTTGGACTGAGCTCGTGTTGTGCCAAGCCAACACTCATGCCACTTTTTAAAATTTTGTAACTATTATTTTATAATGGTGCTTTTGGAATCCGGACGACATGACATCATCTTATGGGTGTCTTGTCAACCATACATCATTAAAAAAATAAAAAAAAACATATATTCAAAGCATGATTTGGCTTGACCTTATTTGGCTGACATGACATGGCATGCTCGACTAAGGAAGCTAAGCCATCAGTCCATGTCAGACATGCCTTCCATGTTGCAAGTTGATGTACTGGCATGGCACTCATAGGTACCTAATTAATGTTGAATCTAGCATGTCAAGGTGGCCAGAATGGGCTACCAAAAATTTAGGTCGTGCTGAACTAACACAGTCTGATTGACACCTCTACTTTTAAGACAATGAGAAAAATATGCAGGGAAAGAAAATATGCTTGAAAGACCCTTCTTTAAGACTTAAAAAAAATACATTTTGAGCCATTTATTAGGATTGAATATGTATAGTCAGATATCAATCTTTAAATTGTAGCAATTCAAACTTTGCTAAAAGCTAATTTTCTCATAGTGTTAATTAAAAACATCCAAGATATCTTATCAAAAGCTTTCAATAAATTAATTTTAATTGCCATATTATTCTCTCTTTAAATAAAATGCTTTGCTCCAAGGATATAAATAACGGAAGAACTTAGGAAGTTTTTTTGCTAACATTTTGTTAATGATCTTCTTCATTATTGTGTATGGACTTTATGATTTTAAATCATCACTTTATTGTGTCTATTTTATTTTGGGAATAAGTACGATCAATATAAACTCTCATCTCTCATTGACCATAACTCCCACAAATAAACATAAAATACTCTTGAGATGTCATCTTTCATAGTCTCTTAGTTTTCTTGGATGTATTTACCATTGTAGCCATTTAGCCTTAGTCGAATTGGCCTCAAATGTCAAAACTTCTTTTGCTTCCTCCACCCTAGCTCATTTTCTAAGTGCCTTATTTTTGCTCTTTGTAACCATCTTTGTGATAGATTGAAAAAAGAAATAATCTATAACTATCACTTTCCCTTGTAATATCTTTGTTTGAAGTTTTCTACCACATTTTGCCTTAGGTGACTATTCGATATTTTTTTTTCCATTTACATCCTTTTTTCCTATATTTAATGAAAATTACAATATATTTATATTATTATCTCACTTTTCTAACCGTTAACCCTACAACATTATTGTTAGATGATTTCTTTAATCAGAGTTGCTGAATCAGCTCTACCTCTATTACTAATTTTTTTTTCAATAGAGATATTTAGAAATGTATATCAGATATCACAAACTCTATTAATTCTACTTTTTAATTCTCTTCAGCCTCTTCAACTTGCTATAGAAGGTTTGCATTGAATTACTTTTGATAGTTTTTTTCTAAGATCCATCCACAATTTGTTTGAAAGAACCAATAGAAATCCCGAAGTTTGGAACCATAGACTAAAAAATCTCAAACATTCATTTTTGAACTTTACTTTAACAATCAAGTGTGCATGGTTTGGACAACTCTATTGATGTACATCATCGAAGAAATATTTTGTTTATCTAATCATTCCATGGTACATAATATTATCCAATTAGAATCACATTGGGTTATTCTCCTCCTCATTGTACCAAGTGAATTTATTACAAGTAAACCCCATGTCTCGTAGCTCATATCCTACTATATAATCCACAAATTCTAGCAAAGATTATTGATAAATACTATGTTTATCAATTTTTTTTATTCTTTCTAAATACTATGTTAAAATTTCCACTAATAATTCATGTCCCATAAGGGCATATCTGGGACTTTGCTTCCCATAACTTTTTTTTCTTGACTGTCGAGCATCTTTTATTTTTTCATATACTCATACCAAATTAATTGGGATGTCCACAAAGTTAAAAACCATCAAGCAGGATATAATTTGGTCCATGTTTAAAGCCATCATTATATTACTCACCTTTCATGCTTTAAACTAAATTTTATTATTAGCATTGATATTTATAATCTTGAAATCTAGTTTCTGCTTTAATTTTTTTATGTTAACATGATCTTTTAGTTCACTAAGAAAAATAAATGGCACCTATATTTTATAAGTTTTTTAGCCTTCATACCATGTGCTTATTTATTACTCTTATTATATTTCAAAATAATTCACTAAATATTTTTTGAAATTGTCTTTTTGAAAAATAATCAAGGTCATAATAGATATGATTCTAAGCTCTATAACCCTCTCGCATTATTTATTTTTATAAGATAAAACACTATTTGTCATGTATGAGTGTTGAATTTTTAAAATTTTTACAATCCACTCATGTATTCATTGATTTTGCTCATGGAAGTTGCTAATCGTCCGCACTCTCCTGCAAGTCATTTTCTGATTCCAAGTTACCTTCACATGTTTCACTAAAATCAAATTTAAAAGGTTGAGGCCCACTGCTTGGTGAGGAACATCATTGTTGATGTCTATTTTTCACCTTATTTTTTCTTTTGCATACCCCTCTTCTTCCTCTCCTAAATCATCTTGAGCCTGTAGAACCACAAGAGCACAAACATTTTTCATAGATGCAACAATTAAATCATTATTAACCTCTCAATGAACTTATTGCATCAAGGGTGAAAACCTTTTTATCCCAAGTTTTCTATATGGATCTTTATATTATTCCTTGTTGTCCCAATTCTGGTATCTTTGGATCTCCAATGACTTGCAGCTATCATTGCCATATCTGAGCCTTTTTTACAACAAATAAGAGCCAGTAATTCTTGTAACTTCAACATATTTCCAAAAACACTCACTTCCATGTCCAATATATATGTTTTTAGGCATTATTTTTATCACATCTACTTCTACACACACAAAGGCCACACTAGGCCTTGTTTTGTTCAAAGTAGCAATGTATAGTTTGCTTGACACTCCAAACATGGAAGTTATCTAAATAATCTTGTATGGTAATATAAATGGAATGGAAAACATGATAATTCCACCTAAATTAATACCATTAGCAATTTCTCATTTAGCTTAAAATCAACTAACTTCATAGACACATGCATAGAAAAATATTTGATAAACCAAATTTCTTTAATCATAAGTGACGGAAGTCTTCCTAAAGATTAATTGAAAATAGAATATGTTTATAATCAATAATACCTATGTTGCATCCTTTTTCATTTCCAATACTAATATTTCCTTCTTTATAACATTGATTGATGATCTGACAAGTACAATAACATATTTTCCTTTAGAACAATAATATATGTGCACTTTTCTAATGCTATGATGTGATGTAGGAAGGTTTTGACTTATCACAATCTTAAAAACTGCTTGAGATAAAAACATTTTTTGTATATATAAATATACCACATATAAATATAAATACACACACACATTAATTATAATCTAAATCAATATATATCCAAATATACTATATATATTGAATATTATATATAGCGTGTATATATATATATGTATATATATGTATATATATGTATATATATATATATATTGCATGCATATACATCTACACACACACACACACACACTATATATATATTGTTCGTGTACAGTATAAATGTTGTGTGTGAATTTTATTGTTGGGCAATCATGCTTCCACGGGTAGTGAGATTAAGAACAGAAAATACAGAAACAAGCAATATATATGTATCCCAATCCACAAACATCCACGACAGAATCAAAACGAGAAATCAACACAGCAAATAACGTGGTTTGCTAGTCGCTCAGTACGACTAGCTACCTCCACCAGAAAACGCTTATGCGTTACAGATATTGTATTAATTGTTCAAAACGAGAATCAAAATATTTGTCGTCATTTTTGTAAATTGCTCAAAATTGTTTTAATTAAATAGAAAACCATGAGGACAAATTAGGTTTCCAATTTTTTTGGCCCCAAGATATAAATAATTTTTATTTTGGGATATGTTTTTTTTTAGATTTTAAAAGTGGAACAAAACATAAATATATTTAAATATGTGGGTCAGGTTGAGGCCTAGGCAAAACCATTGTTTTTCATAATACTAGTGGGATCGAGTCTAGTCCAACCAATGGTTTTTTTTCATTTTTTTTAATACCACGAAGGTCGAATCAAGTCTCCATCTGATCTACAACCTTTTCCTAATTTTTAAAAACATGAGGTCAATCCTAACTTGGTCCGACCTATGTCCTTTTTTGAAAAAAAAAATATACAAAAATGATTTGTTGAAGCGACATGGTTCATATAAGATATTTTTGAATTGATATATTATAGAGATACCAAAATAAAAATAGTTTTTTTTGTTTTGATACATCAAACCATAAAATACATTTTTTTTGTCTCAAAATGCGCAAAATTATTTTCAATTTGGAGTACACAAACATCATTTTTATTATTGTAAGTATTAATGTGGTAGGGCATGGGTATTTTCACATTGATCTATTATAGCGCACTAAAATATAAATAATTTTTATTTTGGTGCATAAAATAAAAATTTTGGTTACCAAAACAATTTTTTGTTTTTGTTTTGAGATATCCAAACATAATTTTCCCTGATACTAAAGAAGATTTTTAATGTAATTACCTTTTTCAAGCACACAGATCAAACAAAATTATATATGTAATATATATACAAGTTAGGCAAAACCGTACAAGTTAAGAAATATCTAAACAGATCTCAATATAACAACTACCAAAAAATTTACCTTTTTTTTTTGAACAAAGATAGATTTACTTGATTCTTGTTAAATGATATAACAACAATACATATAAAGCAACATAGAATCAAAAATGTTAAAAACTTAATACTATGACACAACATCTCTATTAATATTTGAGAACAAAATAAATGGCACCTAGCCAATGTCTGTGTCATGTGCTACACAGATGATAATCCTAAATTTTCTAGAATACATGTGATTCAGATCTACAACATATTGATAAGTAGCGATTGAAAATGAAAGTTTGTTGGATCAAAGCTTTGTCAATGGATCATGAACACAAATCAACAAAAAACAACATTTTCAAAGCCAAACTAAGCACCATTGACAACAAAAATGATGCAGTTTGTTGGTGAAGACTATAAAACACCAATACAAGTTAATGAACACAACAAAACACTAAAAAAAGCACAAAACACATAGATCTTAAAGAGACCTTATTCCACAACATAATAACCAACTCAAGAAAGTGAAAATTAGAGGAGGGCAAGGAGTGTTGGAGGTGGGGTGCGACTATCAGAAGAGAAGAGCTGCTAGGAGTGGAGGAGTCAGAGTTAGAGTTAGAGAAAGTGGGAGTGGTGAGGAAAAAAGAAAGGAAAAGAGAAGGAGGAGGGTGAGACTTTGCAAGGTGCGAAAGCTAACAATTATTTGATATGATCACAAAGCCTAGTTGAGTACTGATGTCTTGTCCAAAGTAGCTCCGCAAGGTATATGAGTCATATACCTTGTTTCTTTAATGTTACAACCTTTTTATTATAAATATTTGTATCAAATTATTTTTGTCTCTCAAATTAAGTTTTTTATTCAATATTTTATTCAAAAAACTTATAAATAATATGTTATGTTAGTTGAAGCACAAAATATTTTTTTTTCATAGTTATTGTATGTTCGACAAAATCATAAATTATTTAAATATTGGAATTAGCTAAATAGTTATTAAAAATATAATTAGAAAAACATATAATGATTCAAAATCTAAAGAAAATATTATAAATAAGAAATTTTGTTTTTTTTTGAATTTTTGCTCATTTCTTTATAGTATTAACCATTGGATGATGAATATTTCTTTTCAAATTATTTTTGTCTCTCAAAATAAGTTTTTTATTTAATATTTTAGCAAGTATAAAGTTATAAATAATATATTATGTTAGTTGAAGTACAAAATAATATTTTGATAGATATTGTATCTTCGACAAAAACATAAATTACTTAAATATTATATTCAGATATATATTTATTAAAAATATAATTAGAATATATATATATATAATAATTCAAAATCTAATTGAAAAATATTATACATAAGTAATTTTGATTTTTTGAAATTTTGGTCTTTTCTTTAAAGTTATAAACTTTAGTTGAAGAATATTTTTTATCATTATTATTTTTGTGTCTCAAATTAAGTTTTTTATTCAATATTTTAGTAACAATAAAATTGTAAGTAAAATATTATTTTAGTTGAAGTAGAAACTAATTTTTTGATATATATTGGATTTTTGGCAAAAAAAAAATCATTCAAATATGAGATTGAGATAGATAATTATTAAAAATATAATTAGAATTTATAAAATGATTCAAAATATAAATGAACACAATTATAAATAAGAAATTTTTGTTTTTGTTTTTTTGTATTTTTTCTTGTTTTTTTAAGTTATAACCTTTAGATAATAAATATTTTTTACCAAATTATTTTTGTTTCAAATTATATTTTTTATACAATATTTTATTAAAAATAAACTGATAAATAATATGTTATATTGGTTGAAGTATAAAATAATTTTTTGAAAGATATTGTATGTTCGACAAAAAAATAAATTATTCAAATATTATATTCAAATAAATAATTATTCATTATTATAATTATGATATATATATATATATATATATATATATATATATATATATATATATATATATATATATATATATATATATAATGATTCAAAATAAAAATGAAAAAAAAATACAAATAACATATTTTTAGTTTTTTGAATTTTTGCTCATTTCTTTTGGGTTATAATTTTTATATAAAAAAAAATTTTATCAAAATGTTTTTCTCTGTCAAATTAATTTTTGTATTAGATATTTTAGTAAAATTAAAGTTACAAATAATATGTCTTGTTTGTCAAAATACAAAATAATATTTTGATAGATTTTCTATGTTCGACAAAAGCATAAATTATTCAAATATTAGATGCAAATAAATAATTATTAAAAATATTTTTAGAATACATATAACGATTCAAAATCTAAATAAAAAACATCATAAAAAAGAAATTTTGGTTTTTTTAAATTTTTGCTAGTTTTTTTAAGCTTATAACCTTTAGTTAATAAGTATTTTTTATCTTTAAACAAAGTTTTTTATTAAATATTTTAGTAAAAATAAACTATAAATAATATATTATATTGATCAAAGTATAACTTTTTTTTTTTTGATATTTATTATATGTTTGACAAAAACATAAATTATTCAAATATTAGATTCTGATAAATAACTTTTAAAATTTTTTTTAGAATACATATAAATAATGATTCAAAATCTAAATGAAAAAAAAAATCATAAAAAAAAAATTTGGTTTTTTGAATTTTTGCTTGTTTCTTTAAGGTTATAATCTTTGGATAATAAATATTTTTTTATAAAATTCTTTCTATCTCTCAGATTAAGTTTTTATTCAATATTTTAGTAAAAATAAACTTATAAATAATTTATTATTTTAGTTGAACGACAAAATAATTTTTTGATAGATATCATAAGTTCGACAAAAACATAAATTATTTAAATATTTGATTCAGATAAATATTTATTAAAAATATAATTAGAATACATATAATGATACAAAATCAAAATAGATAATATCATAAATAAAAAATTTTGGTTTTTTTATCTTTCAAATTAAGTTTTTTATTCAATATTTTATTAAAAATAAACTTATAAACAACGTATAATGTTTGTTGAAGTAATAAACAATTTTTTGAAAGATATCATATGTTCGACAAAAACATAAATTATTTAAATATTCGATTCAGATAAATATTTATTAAAAACGTAATTACAATACATACAATCATTCAAAATTTAAATAAAAAAATACTATAAATAAAAAAATTTGATTTTTTTTTAAAATTTTTGCTCATTTTTTATAGTTTTAACCTCTAGGTAAATAAATATTTTTTATCAAATTATTTTTGTGTCTCAAATCAAGTTTTCTATTTGATGTTTTAGTAAAAATAAACTCATAAATAAAAATATCCTTTTAGTTGAAGAACAAAAATATTTTTTGATATATATTGTATGTTTGGTAGAAAAAATATTCAAATATAAAATTCAAATAAATATTTATTAAAAATTTAATTAGAATACATATAATGTAGAAAATCTAAATAGAAGATATTATAAATAATAAATTTTGTTTTTTGAATTTTTTTTTGTTTCTTTAATGTCATAAACTTCATATAATAAATATTTTTTTTTCAATTATTTTTGTCTCTCAAATTATGTTTCCTATTTAATATTTTAGTAAAAAAAATCTATAGATAATATGTAATATTAGTTGTAATTTTTTGATTAATATTTGTATGTTTGACAAAAACATAAATTATTCAAAGATTAGATTCGGATAAATAATTATTAAAATGTATTTAGAATGCATATAATGGTTTAAAATCTAAATGAAAAATTAGAAATTTTGGTTTTTTGAATTTTTGCTCATTTCTTAAATGTTACGCCCTTTAGATAATAAATAATTTTTCGTCGCTTATTATTTTCACAAATTAAGCTTTCTTTTCAATATTTTAGTAAAAACAAACTCTTAAATAATAGGTTATATTAGTTGAAATACAAAATAAATTTTTAATAGATATTATATGTTCTACAGAAACATAAATTATTTGAAAATTAGATTCAAATAAATAACACAAATTAGAATACATACAATGATTAAAAAATAAATAAAATTATAAAAAAGAAATTTTGGTTTTTAAATTTTTTGCTTGCTTCTTTAAGGTTATTAGCTCTATATAATAAGTATTTTTATCAAATAACTTTTATCTCTCAAATTAAGTTTTTAATTCAATATTTTTGTAAAAATAAACTTATAAATAATATTTTATCTTGGTTGAGGTATAAGATAAATTTTTGATAGATATTGTATGTTCGACAAAAACATAAATTATTTAAATATTAGATTCAAATAAATATTTATTTAAAATATAATTAGAATACATATAATGATTCAAAATCTAAATAGAAAATATTATAAATAAGGAATTTTGGTTTTTTTTTTTAATTTTTATCTCATTTCTTTATAGATATAACCATTCGATTATCAATATTTATTTTAATATTTATTTTTGTATCTCAAATTATGTTTTTTATTTAGTATTTTAGTAAATACAAACTTATATGTAATATATTATGTTAGGTAAGATAGAAAATAATGTTTTCATAGATATTGTATGTTCGACCAAAACATAAATTATTCAAATATTAAATCCAAATAAATAATTATTAAAATGTAATTAGAATATGTATAATGATTTAAAATCATAATGCAAAATAAGAATTATTTTTTTTGAATTTTTGTTCATTTTTTAAAGGCAATATAACCTTTAGATAAAAAATATTTTTTATCAAATTTTTTTTTGCAAATAAGTTTCTTTTCAATATTTTAGTAAATATAAACATATAAATAATATGTTATATTAGCGGAAGTATAAAATAAATTTTCTGATAGATATTATATTATTTCAAATAAATAATTATTAAAAATATAATATAAATATATGTATAATGTTTCAAATTCTAAATGAAAAAAAAAATTAAAAAAAAGAAATTTTGGTTTTTTGATTTTAAGTTCATTTCTTTGAGGTTATAATTTTATATAATAAGTATTTTTTATTAATTTTTTTTTGTCGCTCAAATTTTTTTTTTAATATTTTAATAAAAATAAACTTATAAACAATATTTTATGTTTGTTGAAGCATAAAATAGTATTTTGATATATATTGTATGTTCGAGAAAAACATAAATTATTTCAATATTAGATTCAAATAAATATTTATTAATAATGCAACTAGAATATATGTACTGGTTCAAAATTAAAATAAAAAATATTATAAATAATAAATTTTGGTTTTAAATTTTTTTGCTCGTTTTTTTAATGTTATAACATTTGGATAATAAATATTTTTTATCATATTATTTTTGTCTCTCAATTGAAGTTTTTTTATTCGATATTTTAGTTAAAAAAATTATAAATAATATATGTTATGTTCATGAAGCACAAAATAATTTTTTGATAGATATTATAATTTTGACAAAACATAAATTATTTAAATTTGAAATGCAAATTAATATTTTATTGATTATATAATTATAATACATATAATATTTCAAAATCTAAATAGAAAATATTATAAATAAAGGAATTTTGGTTTTTTGAAATTTTGTTTCTTTCTAGAAGGTTATAATCTTCTGTTAATAACTATTTTTATCAAATTATTTCTGTCTCAAATTAAGTTTCTTATTTAATATTTTAGTTAAAATAAACTTATAAATAATATATTTTGTTAGTTGAAGTACAAAATATTTTTTTTGATGGTATTATATGTTCGACAAAAACATACATTATTCAAATATTAGATTCAAATAAATAATTATTAAAAATATAATTAGAATACATGTAATGATTCAAAATCTAAATAAAAAAATCATAATAAAATATTTTGGTTTTTTGAATTTTTGCTAGTTTCTTTAAGGTTATGATCTTTGGTTAATAAATCTTCTTTATCAAATTATTTTTTTGTCACAAATTAAATTTTCTATTTAATATTTTGGTTAAAATAAACTTATAAATAATATGTTATTTTAGTTGAAGAACAAAATATTTTTTGATATATATATTGTATGCTTGGAAAAAAACATAAATTATTCAAATATTAGATTCAGATAAATAATTATTAAAAATACAATGATTCAAAACCTAAATGAAAAAATATATATAAATAAGAAGTTTTTGTTTTTTTTGTTTTTGCTTATTTTTTTTATCAAATTATTTTTTATTTCAAATGAAATATTCTATTCAATATTTTAGTAAAAATAAACTTTTAAAAAAATATTATTTTAGTTGATGTACAAAATAATTTTTTGATATGTATTATATAATCTGCAAAAAAATAAATTATTCAATTATTAGATTTAGATAAACAATTATTAAAATATAATTAGAATACATATAACGATTCAAAATCTAAATGAAAAAAAATCATAAATAATAAATTTTGGTCTCTTGAAAATTATGCTTGTTTCTTTTAGGTTATAACCTTTAGTTAATAAATATTTTTTATCAATTTTATTCTCTCATATAATATTTTTTATTTAATATTTTAGTAAAAATAAACTCATAAATAGTATGTTGTGTTTGTTGAAGTACTAAACAATTTTAAGATAAATATTATATCCTTCATAAAAACATAATTATTAAAGAAATAATTAGAGTACATATATTGATTCAAAATCTAAAAGAAATAAAAATTATAAAAAAGAAATTTAGGTTTTTTGAATTTTTGTTTTTTTCTGCAAGGTCATAACCTTTGGATAATAAATATTTTTTATTAGATTATCTTGTCTCTCAAATTAAGTTTTGTATTTAATATTTTAGTAAAAATAAACAAATAAATAATAAGTTCTGTTAGTCAAAGTAAAAACTAAAATTTTGATAGATATTATAAGTTCTACAATAAGATAAATAAATGTTAGATCCAAATAAATAATTATAAAAATATAATTAGAATACATATAAGGAATAAAAGTTTAAAAGAAAAATAGGAAATTTTAGTTTTTTGAATTTTTGCTCATTTCTTAAAGGTTATAAACTCTAGATAATGAATACTTTTTATCAATTTTTTTTTCTCAAATTAAGTTTTATTTTCAATATTTTAGCAAAAATAGACTTATAAATAATATTTTGTGAAAAATATGATGTTGAAAAATATGAATACTTTTGAAAATGTGATGTTGAAAAATACGAATGATGTTGAAAATAAATATAAATTCATAGTGTATTCACTATGCATCTCCTATAAAAGACGCTTAATCCTTTGTATGAGATATGTTTTTTATTGAGTAAGAAAATTATTTTTACTTTTTTTCTACTCTCAACTTTTGCAAGTATTTTACAACTCATTATCAGCATGAACTTGCTCCAAATAAAATAATATTATTTTAGTCTGCAAAAGGTTATATTTTTGTTAAAGACTACAAAAAATGGCAAAACTTTCAAATATTAATTTTTCAATGCTTGATATTTTTGGAATAAATTATTTATCATATATCCTAGATGTTGAGTTGCATCTAACATCCTCAAATCTTGGAGATCTACATTATGTATATCTTACTGTAAAAGATCCTCTTACTATGTGGAATGAATTAAAATTGAGATTTGACCACCAAAAGACTGTGTTTTTACCAAAAGCTCATAGTGACTAGATGCACATGAGGTTGTAAGATTTTAAATCATTCAGTGAGTATAATTCCACATTATTTAAAATAAGCTCTCATTTGAAGCTTTGCAAAGAAAAAAAATCATAGAAGGAGACTTGCTAGAAAAATAAGCTCACAATGAATGGATGCACATGAGATTATATGCCTCTGCAGCAGCAATATAAAGAGCATAATTTTACTAAATATTCAAAATTAATTTCATGTCTCCTAGTAGCTGAACAAAATAATCAGATACTAATGAACAATCATTAGTCCCTTTCACTAGATTTGAAGTATTCCCAGAGTGAATGCAATGTCTTCCCAAAATTATAGGCATGGATGAGGAAGAGAAAAATTATCATGGTGAACGATGACATGGTCACGGAAGAAACTACCAGCATTATAATAATTATCCTCAATATTCTTAGAAGAGAAAAACTTCATATGACCACCAAAAGTAGAATAAATGTGAGGCAAAACAAGAAAGTGGGAAAAATATATTGAAAAATCCCACTGTGCTCCGGAAGAGAATTGTTACAGATGTGGAATGGAAGGGCATTGGTCATGTACATGTTGTACTGCTAAACACTTGGTGGATCAATTGAGTTAACTTAAATATAGTTGGGATAACTTTGTAGTTTTCCAAAATATGTCACCATTGGGAGATATTATATCAATGCATATTATCTTATAATACTTTTTGTCTTAAGAATCAATGAGAAAAGAAAAAAAAGGATATTCTCATGGCATCCTTGTTCATGAGAGAAGCTGTAAAAGCACCATTAGGCCCACACATAGTGATGGAAGAAATATTTTTTTAAAGGCAAGCCAAGAATTATAAAAATATCAAGTATTACTACTAAAACAAGATATAAATACGAAAAAAAAGACTATTATTAGAAAAAAACTATAGCAATAGCATACGAGAGAAGATAGACCCGAGAAAAAGATTAACATCATTGTGGAAGGTGATTTAATGCTAGTTAGTGTATCTAATCTATGTATGTTCATAATAAGAAAGAATATAAAAATTAGTTTAAGAGCTACTTTGTATCATGACATTAAACATGAAATGTCACCAGCCAAGACACCTCAATTAAATGGTGTGGCTAAGAAGAGGAATCAGTCTATTAAGAAGAAAGTCCAATGTGTGTTTTCTCATGTGCATCTTCTCAAATAATTTTGGAAATAATTTATGTGTATGGCTATTAATGTAATCAACTTGTTTACTACTACTACTACCATGGATTGAAATATTTTCAATAAAAACAAGACTAGGAAAGATACTTTATATGATCAATTAAGAGTATTCGATTTCAAATCCTTCATTCATATCCCAAAATATAAACAATCAAAACTTGATGATAACCAAAACTCTTTTTTAAAAAAAATATAATTTTTCTGGAGGACCAATTAATAGATGATAGTCATTTGAGAAGTAAAAAAAAGTAAACTCATAGAGATTCTTATTTGTACATATTTGGTGCTAGTTTTCTTCTAGAGATCAATCAGACCAAGGAGAAGGAATAATGTAGTCACTTAATAATTCTAGGTCATATGATGATTCTAAGCTCTTGCATATGCTCATTGAAGAGGTTAGTGACCATATTCTAGTTGGAACTAAGCAAGATGTAGTTGTTATTAATGATATATCTCAATTTGAGTTGAGATCATCTATGCCCCACCAATTATCCTCTAGATTATTTGCTTAAGTATTACTGATTGATATAGGTGAGCCTGAGACTTTTTAAAAGAATATCTCTCTTAAGAATAAAGAGAAATTACTTTATGTTAATGCATGAAGTGATGAATCCCTTCATATCAAAAAAAAACTTATGATCTTGTACCATTACTTATAGGGAATCAGATTATGATAAATGAATGACTCTTTAGACTAAAATCTGAAGATGTTAATTATCAATCAAATATACAAGATTCACTACTAATTAAGAAGTTTAACCAAAAGAAAATAGTTGATTTTGATGAGATATCTTCTCCCATAGAGAAGATATCTCCTATTCTAGAAGTTATGAATTTGGTTGCTAATTTTGATTTAGAAATTGATCAACTCAATAAGAAAATAATATTTTTTCATGATAACCCTCATGAGACTTTTTATATGGATCAATCTGAGAGATTCATAGTAAAATGAAAAGAAAATTTTATATGCAATCTGAAAAAAAGATTGTACAAACTTGAGCAAACTTCTAGGTAGTGGAATAAAAAAATGTATTCATTCATTGAATCTCACGAGTTTCATCATATTTCTTATGCCCAATGTGTATTTTTCACTAATCAATCAGGTGATGATCAACTTGTACTTTTGAGTAATCAATCTGAGAGATTCATAGCACTGATTGACAAGCTTAAGGAAGAGTTGAGAAAAATCTTTTCTACAAAAGATTTAGGCTCTGTTAGGTAGATTCTAGAATGAGAATCATCCAAGATAGACCTTCTAAGCATATCTATTTATCTCAAAAATGTTTTATCAATAAAATTGTTGAAATTTTTTTTTAATAAAAAGAGACTAAGTCAGTCTCAACCCAATAGTCAAATATTTTAAGTTTAATGTCAAGCATAGTCCCAACATTGATGAGGACAAAAGAAACATGATTCGTGGTCCCTATGTCTCAACTATTTTTGTATGTTATATCAATCATATGTAAGTTATAGCAAGTATTAAATCATATATAGCATACAATCTCAATGTTGTCAACTATTATTTTTTGAACCTGGGTAGATATCATCAGGTTGTAGTTAAATCTATCTTGAGGTATCTAAGAGAGACTTCTTAGCTATTTTTGTTCCTAGGTAGGCTAAAACTCATACTTCTTAGATAAACTAATTCTGATATGATTAATGATTTTGATTCACAAAAATTTATGTTGAGTTAGTAATAACCTTTAGGGGAAGAGTAGCATCCTAGTAATCCAAGATATAAAAATATGTAATACTATCCGACTTTGAGGCTAAATTCATTATAACTAGAGAAGCTTGCAATAAAACTTTATAGATAAAAAGGTTTCTTGCAGATTTGGGTGCCCACCATAATACATACATTATATGATATAAAAGTCAGAGTGTTATATATCTTTCTAAAAATTCAAATTTTTATAATAGATAAAAATACACTGATGTGTGATATTATTAGATGCGAGGTATATTATATGAAAAGTTTGTTGTACTTGAAAAATTACAAACAAACAAAGATGTCATTAATATGTGAACTAACTCTTTTTCACCAGTTAAATTTAATTTTTTTTAAGTTGCATACTAGTATGTGTCTCTCCACCAAGTTAATAGGAGATTTGGTGGGCGTGTCGATGTTGGATAGACTAAGTTTTATTTGGTTTACGTTCATGTTTAATTGTTTTAATTTTAAAATAGAAATATATAATTATTATTTTAATCCTGCATATTTTATTTTTCAATTATTCTAATTTTGGTTGCTTGTTTTTTTACATGTAAGGAGCATGGTGGATCAAGAATGTGAGATAATTTCCCATGTAAACAATTAAAAAAAATAAAAAATGTAATTTTGTTTTAGAAGCACATTTGTGATATGTTAGATGGAGAGAATGTGTGTGTGTAAAATAAACAACATAATAAATTTGTTGATATAAATATTTATGCATAATACACACACGCACGCACGCATGCACACACAATGTGCCACATCAACGTCCACATAATACTAAAAAATCAAAAGTATTTGAAAACTTTTCAAAAACTATATATCATCATATATATCATGGTATAGTTATGATATATATATATATATATATATATATATAATTATATATAATTATATAATTATATACATTGCAACATATATCATGATATATAGTTATATATATCATGATTTGTATATATCATTATCTTTAGTTAGTTAGAAATATAGTTATCTTTAGTTATACATAACTGGGTATATATAATCATATACATAAGTTATAAGTTGTTAAATACATACATACATACATATACATATATATATATATATAACATAATTGATATATTTATATATCTTAAATTAATATATATGGTTATATATAGATATACATAACTAAATATATAAACATATATATATATATATATATATATAACTATCTACATATATACTTTGATATAATTTTATATGTAACGATATAAATATAACTACATATATAGTTATATAATTATATATCATGACACACACACACACACAACATATATATCATGATAGTTATTCATTATATATATATACTATATATTATGATATATATATATATATATATATATGTATATCACGGCATATATGTGATGTATAAGGGTATTGTCATAACTATTTTATACTAAAAGCTATTTTTGGTTTCTTTTGATTGGTTTGTTTCATTTTCTTATTTTTATGAATAAATTTGTTACGAGTTGAATTCATAGAAATATATATATATAATTTAATCTGTATAGTAGATGGCTTGGTGCATAGTTTTTGGGTTATGCACGAAAGATCAAATCATTAATCCTTATAGAATAAAAATTTATTGTTCAGAATTTAGATAGAATTGGACAGTCTATCATTAAGATTATAGCATAAGTTTTTAGTAAGTCTTTATTGATATGAAGAATTGTGAAGTTCTAACTTCAACTGCTAGTATACTTGTGTGTATTTAATGGGACCATAATGGTGTAATTTATTTTGTACAAATAAATAAAATAAAAAATACTTATTATAA
Organism: Sapria himalayana; assembly: GCA_029783825.1. Lineage (NCBI taxonomy): Eukaryota > Viridiplantae > Streptophyta > Magnoliopsida > Malpighiales > Rafflesiaceae > Sapria > Sapria himalayana. Next base: position 2,571,231 of record JAREIK010002830.1, read on the forward strand.
ATACAATTACTCTTATTCTCGAAGTAATCAATATTCACGTGCACTTGTTAATAATTATTTTAATTCATAAAAATGAGATCTAAAAATAGATTTATCAACCCTATGAATTAGATAACTTTGTCAAATATATTGCGCATATTGATTGCTGATGGAATCCATGTCATGTTAGAATGATTGATAATGTTAGTTTGAGGAAGCTTATAAGTTATGATATTGTCAAATCCTGCAAGTATATTTTGATTAATTATTTAAAATAAGTTAAGTAGAAAGTTTCAAAAAAATAACTAGGGATTAATTGAATCATATTGTTAGTAATTTAATTTAATCAACAGATATATATAATCTTAATATAGGGAGTTTAATAATTGTTAATAATTAAAGGCACACATTATTTTGAATATACGAGGGAATATAATTTATAATTAATTTAAATTATAATGCAATATAATTTATATTAGGAGTCCAATTTCTTATTTAGGCCAAGGTCCCTTTCGTAGCCATATATAGTGCTATAAAAATTATGTTAAAAATTTTGTTTATTTATTTAGAATATATGTGTATATATAATTAATAAATAAAATGGAAAATCTAAAAGAAACATTTTGTGTTTTATTTTTTATGTGACATTCGAGTACATCACATATTAATTGTATTTAAATTTGGTGCACATCCCTTTAAAAAAAGTTAAAACAAAAAAAAGTTATTTTGGTGTAAGAAAATATATCTTTCTATTTAATATTCCATGAATCATGAAACTATTAGAGTCAATTATGGTACAAGATTTTTAAGATTCACTTCTTATTTGACACATCTTGTCCAAAATGATTATTTAAAGTCAATTATGTCCAAGATGATTATTTTGGTGTAAGAAAATATAACTTTCTATTTAATATTCTTTGATTCATTCTCATCTCAAATGCCACTCATGCAATTCTGTTTCATATGACACAGAGAATTCCTTCTTTAATCACTCATGAAAATGTTTTGGCAAATAAGAAAACTCTATGTTATGATTTTACAAAAATAAACAAAGATCCTTAAAACAATTATCATTATCAAATTATTCAAATCCATAAATCAATCAAAATTATATATATTTTGTTTTCAAGGGTCTAAATGGCATCAAAATTTCAAGTGCATGGCCCAAGTATCCAACTCTTCATGTTTGTAGTCAATGAAAATGCATGGAAGTGTAGTATTTCAAGTTATATCATCCATTTATTTGGATATAAACATAGACATTGTAGTTGAAAACTTATAAGTGATCATATGAGATATATTTCCTAATCCTATTAGTAACATATCAATAAGGATCGGTAACATAATACATGTTGATTACATCAATAGCATATGCAAAGCTCTTGCCCAATATTTCTTGGGAAGATGTGCATGAGAAATTATGCACTAGACTTTCTACTCAATAATCTGGTTCCTCTCAGCAATGTCATTTAATTGTGGTGTCTTGGTTGGTGTCTTTTCATTTCTAATACCATAAGATGCATAATAGCTATTTGCTATCACATTGACCTTGCTTTTCTCTCTAATTACTATAATATATAAAGATCAATTTTCTACTAGTCTCTCTCTCAACTCTAGCATAAAAATCCAAATAGATAGGAAAGATAAAATCTTTTGTTTGTAGTGTATATGCCCACACTTTCCTAGAATTATCATCAATGAATATGACAAAATAAATAGCCCCACTGAATATTATGCTTTGCATGGAGCAGACATCCATTTGAATAAGATCAAGGATATTCCATCTCCTCGAAGAGGGATGAGAGTAAAATGATGCTCAGTAGTTTGTTCTAGCCATGTAGTCCATACAAACATCAAGAGAGGATCTCTTATCAAATGACAAAATATTCATTCTAGTTAGAAGCTAAATGTTCTTCTCACTCATGTGACCAAATATTCTATGTCAGAGACCAATGTTACTATTTTGATGAATAATATTTGTCTTGTCTCTAGGCACTCTTGCCTAAGTAGCATATTAAGTGCTCTCCTTATCTCACACATTTACTAATTCACCCTTTGATTAGTTTCCACTGGTCATCACCAAAATAACTTACATATTTCATGTCATCCATCATGTCAATAGATATTAAATTCACATAAATATCAAGTACATACTGGATATCTCTCAATATCAGCTGATACCCTGTCTGTATCTACAAATAAATATATCCTATGCCTAAAATGTGTGATTTCCCACTATTATCCATCTTTATTATGTCATAATCACCAAATATATAGACTGTAAAAAGATAATATGCAAGGAGATATGAAATGATGTTCCTGAGTACATAAATTAACCACTCTCATGAGATACTATATTAGCAAAACTTTCATCTCTAAATTGAATCAAGTCAAATTTCAAGATGAAATTGGCTTCTCTCTTGCTCTATCTCCTCTCGTATGTAGTCGTCATAGTCTTCTCAAAGAATAACAGTCTTTTTTCATGTTTCCCATCTTATTATGGTGGTAATATTTGACTACCTTTCTACTTTATACTTACCTCTAAAAAAATAAGTTCTTTCGTTAGGTTATGCGGGCCTCATGGTAATACTATCACATCTCTTATAAATGAGAATATCATTAAAAGTTCTTCTATTCTTATTTCTCTTGCTTCTTTAGATAATAAGTTTCTGAGATTATATGTGTTGACAAAATATATCAAGAATCATGATGGTGACATGCTCAAAGAAACTACAAAGTTATCCCAATTAATTAGAAATGAGCTCAACATTAAACTAGCTAGTTGCTATTCTTTTAGGACCAATTTAATGGATGAAAGTTGATTTAGAAGCCTTTGAAACATGCTAATGTTCGCCAATATTAGATTACCATCCTTGAACTTCATGTTAACAAGATATCTAATAATCATTATTTTATTTCTAAAAAATTTTAATTTAAACATAGACTCTAATCTTTCATAATTTTTTTGTCTTGATTTTTTTGGCAACTTATTGATAACTATCACTACTTATCAATTGTTGAATTGTGAAAGCTTCCCTAAAGTGCATGTCTTTTCATTTTTTTTTCATTCATTTTTTTAGATTTCACCTTCTTCCTCATTGAGGCATACAACTATTTGACTACAAGGTAGTCACACATTCTATTTTTTCAAACAGAATAAATAGTCACAATTAACTTTATTATTACAAAATGATCCTTCATAATAATAAAGCATAATTTGGACCATAAATAACTAACATATACAAAAATATCCAAAAATGTGACTAAAATCACTGAATTGATATTAGAATAATCAGATATCAATTTAATTATAACAAATGCACTAGGATATTATTTCAATATAAATGAAAAACATCTTCAACCATGTAAGTTCATATACCACTTTTTTAATGATATTGAAAACCTTGCTCTAATACTAGTTGTTGGGGTATGATATTTAAACCATAGTTTATTCATAACAATAAAAATCAAGAATAATGCTTGGTTAATAAAACAATGGAAAAAAATATATTCAACAACCTAAAAATGGAGAAAACCTCAATATCACAATTCTGAATAACCTGATACACTAAAACCAAAGTCCAAATTACAAAACTACCAAATCGAATAACTTAATTAATAAAATACGGCCGTACCGTCGGCCTTTCCAAAAAAAAAAAGAAAAAAAAAACTACCAAATCGAATAATATATACTAAAGACTTCTTCACACGTATAGGAAATCCCTAAAGTATATAATACCCAAAATTATGTTATAGACTAAAATATATTTTCTAGCATATAAAAGTTTAGATATATAAAAATCAAGTATAAACCCATAAACCTAGAATTTTTGGATGAATGCCCTGAATCTCTTTTCGCATTATTTTTTAGGTAATAGCATCAGTTCGTCGAATTTATGATTCAGAATCAATAATATGGTTGCATCTTAATTGTTGAACCAAAGAAGAGATTCTGACTATTACTTTTTGAAGCTTCAAACGTTGTCCATTCTCTAACTTTTTATGGCACACAATTTGCACATAGACAACAACAAATAGTAGCATACCTACAAAATACACACGTTAAATAATAAATAAAACTATGATTATATATAAAATTTGTAAACACAATGCACAAAAAATAAATTGCACATTAAAATGCATATTGCACCCATGAATTGCAATTTATATATAAGTATATATATATATATAATGCAAAGTTCAAATCAATGCAAGGAGAGATAAAAAATGTGTAGCCTCCTAGTTTCTATAACCCACAATGCTGAAGAAGAAAATGCAACTCATTCCATAAATATTTTTGGCCAAAAACACACACACACATAGGAGAGGGAGCCGTAGAAATGTTATAGAATAACTATTTTTGGATCCCATAATCCAGAAAAAAAATAACTGCAACACATAAGCAAAAATACTCACATCCACCCTTCTCATGTTTTTTTTGATTTTGGGTTTTAAACAAAACCAAATGGGGGCTCCCCCATATAAGAGGAAAGTATGTGTGCCTTGTTTGCCAAAAAGGGAACACACTATTTTTCAAGGTTGTTAAAACCAGACCGGCCCGGCCAGTCCAACAGGAAAAACCAAGGATCGAGACCGGGACCAATCCGGTTCAACCAGAAAACCTGACAAAATGAAAACTCGGGATAAACCCGCTCGCCCGTCGGTCGAATAGGCAACCCAGATGACCTGGTTCTGGGTTAGCCGGTTCTCACTTTTGTTTTTAAATGATTTTTTTAATTAAAAAATAAAAATCAAATATATGAAATCATTTTTGGTTTTTTCCCTTCTTGGTTTTCCAATTTCTAGTTTCCTCCCGCAGCAACAGTTTCCTTCATCAGTAGCAGTTAGCACTTAGCCCTAACCTTAACACCGATCACGTCACTGTCAGCCATCAACGCTAATCACACCACCGTCCAAACATAAAAATTAAAGAATGAGAGTCTCTTCCAAAAATATAGTTTTTTTTAAGGTTAGTGTTTTTTTTTTCTTTATTTCTTAACTTTCTTTGGATCCAAACATGGACTCAAAAATGTTCTGCGATGATGGATTATGAAACAATTCACAAGTTAGAATTTATTTGGTCCCTAATTTGGACATTGTGGCTTTGTGTGTTGTTATAGGAATGACCAATATGAATTCTCAATCTTCCGAGATACTATCCGTGGCTTCTACACCAAACATTCGTGGCAAAAGTGATCCAGCGTGGGGTCACTTCTCTGAGACTAGAGGTCCAAATAGAAAGACTACCTACAATTGCATGTATTGTGCAAAATCCTTTAAAGGTGGAGGGATCAATAGAATGAAATATCATCTGGCTTGCATTCGCGGGCAAATATCATCCTGTAAAAGTGTTCCAAATGAGGTACGAATTGAAATTCGTGATTATCTTAAACAAGAGAATTGAAAAAGAAGGCCCTTAAGGAGATACTTAATGATGCATTTGATGATGTTGAAGAGGTGGAAGTGCAAATACAAGAGCAAGAGGCATCTGAAGATGAAGAAGAGACATATGAGCAACGGAGTCAAAAGAGTGCAAGAGAACAAGATAAAGAAAATGAAAAAGAAAAGGAGAAGGAAAAAGAGAAAGAGAAGATGATAGAAAGTACCACTTCTCAACCATCCATCAAGTCTGCATTTTTTTTTAGTAAGAGTGCAAAGCATAGAGCTAATATAGATATTGCTAAATGGTTTTATGATGCATGCATTCCTTTTAATGCCATTCATTCTTCGTACTTTAAATATGCTGTAAAAGCAATTGCTGGTATTGATGCTGATTTTGGAGGACCATCATATCATGATATGAGGGTCAATTTGTTAGAAATATGCAAAAAATAAATAGTTATCGGAGTAATTGGAGAGATAATGGATGCACAATTATGGTAGATGGTTGGACTAATCAAAGACGGTGGACTTTGATTAATTTTCTTGTGTATTGTCCAGCTGGGTTGGTATTTATAAAATCTGTTGATGCTTCTGATGATGTGAAAGATGCAAACACTTTATTTCGTATCTTCTTTGAAGTGGTTGAATGGGTTGAGCGATCTAATGTGGTGCACATGATTACTGACAAAGCATCTGCTTATAAATTAGCTGGAAGTAAGCTACATGAGAAGTATAGTAATATTTATTGGTCTCTTTTTGCTGCTCATTGTTTGAATTTAATTTTGAAGGATATCTGTAACATGTCACATGTGAGTTCACTTGCTTCTAGAGCTTCTCATGTAACCAAGTTTGTGTACGATCATGGTGTAATATTATCATGGTTGAGGAAGTCTGATGGGTGGAAAAAGATTGCTTGTCCAGGTATAACTCGTTTTGCCACAACTTTTATCACCTTGTAAAGTCTATGTGAACACAGATATAATCTAACAACACTAGTGAGTAGCAAGTTTTTTATGGAGCATAAATTATCTGAAACTACACAAGGGAGACTTGCTTCTACAATTGTTTTAGATCGCAAGTTTTGGGATGAGTGCTTGATGATAGTGAAGGTTGTTACTCCAATTGTGAAGTTCTTGCCTATTGTAGGCTCGGATGAAAAACCTTCTTTGGGTTACGTTTATGAAGGTATTATTTATTTTATTAAAAATAGTTAAATACTTGATTAATTTTTTAGTTTGAATTAATTTGGTTATTAACTTATTACTAATGTTCATTATTGAAGTTCTTATATTTTTTTTATTATGTTTATATTTTACAAGGTATGCTTCGGACAAGGTTGGCTATACAAGAGACATTCATGAATAAGAAGGATCTTTATCAACCATACATTAAAATTATTGATGATCGATGGGATAAGCATTTACGATGCAATCTCCAAGCAGCTGCTTATTTTCTCAATCCAGCATTTCTATATGCAGATAATTTTGTTGACACAACGGAAGCTACGACTAGCCTACTTGATTTGCTTGAGACAGAAAGTATTTGTAGTGATAGTGTCCAAGCAATGAAAGAAGTTAGGATATATCGAGAGTGCCAAGGGAGTTTCATCCTATGATCAGCATTAACTGTTGCAAAAACACTTCTACCTGGTAATTTTTATGCTTATATTACTAATTAATTTAGATTTGATTTTATATGATAATTGTAACTGTTTATGGAATTATTTTATAGTAGATGAATGGTGGAGATTATTTGTCACTGATGCTCATATTTTACAAAAGATGGCTATACGGCTTCTTAGCCAAACAGCTTCATCATCTGGATGTGAAAGAAATTGGAGTTTATTTGATCGCATTCACACAAAGAGAAGAAATAAGCTGGAGCACAAAAGACTAAATGATCTTGTTTAAGTCAATTATAACTTGCGACTCAACTATAGGTAATTTAAAAACTCTATGCTTAAATGACACTTGTTAATTTCTTGTTTTATAAATTTAAATATGTTTTTATCTTTTTATTTTTATTTAGAAGGAATCACTACCAAAACAAGAGTTATGATCCTGTGGATATTGTTTGCATTGATACTACGGACTTTTGGATTATTGAAGAAGAAATTCCTGATTTTGGTGATGAAGAAGTTGATAATATTATTGATCAGAATAATCTAGTTCCTATGCTTACTGAGACTTTCAATATTGTTGACGCTCAAGGTAATTTTTCAAAATTTGTGTGTTATTTTATTTGGTTATATGTATTTATTTATTTTAAGTTAAATGAGTTATTTTTTTAAAAAAAAGTATGATAATGATTTAGGAGTGGATATATTCGGAGCTAGTGATATTCGCAGTTGATGTTCAAGTGATCCCCGCCTTTAGTGCTTCGAGATGGAGATGACGATGTCTAATTTAATGTAACTTGCTAACTGTCTAATTTTATTATTATATGAAGTATAAACTTGATTATGCATTGGATATTTGGATGTATCTCTTTAATTTTATTGTTCGATGAAAATTAAGTTTTATATATAAGAACAAATATATTTTTTATTTTGTATATAGACTGGGTCTATCCGTCAGGTCGAACCCTGGTTCGATCCGATTGAACCTCTTACCCTTTGACCCTCTCCCCTCCCTGGGTCAATACCCCGGGCCGGGTCTGAAAACCTCGTTATTTTCACCCTTTTAAAAATTATTTTTATTTTTATTTTAAAAATAAGAACGTGGGATAAAATCCCACGTTCTTGGTCTACCACAACACTTTCAAAAAAAATAAAAATTAGACCGTCTATCCAACTCGAGAAGACAACAAAATGTTGCTTAGATACTTTTTTTTTTGTTTCAAGGAAATAAATTCGACAGAAAGATTTTCAAAATTATTTGGAAACCCTCTATTTAGTATCTTTTAAATATCGTCAAACAATTAATATGGTATGTAGTCTTCTAGGAAAATAGAAGATATTTTAGAGATAATCCATAAAGGAATAAAGTCAAGTAAAAAAATTTTAACTTTAATTATTTGCTAATCAGTTTGAAAATATAAGAATGCAGAGAATGAAACATTTAATGAGTTTTATCCCAACATAAATGAGATCGACAACTAATATTTCTTTATAGGTGATATGATCCCAATGAAAAAATAAATAGAAAATCTTATGATCTCTCTCAGATAGGTTCCATGATAAACATTTTATTTCACTTCATTAGAAGCCCTCAAGTATGGAACAATAATAATCAGATAGAAATTGTTTATAAAATATAGAAACTCGAGTGAAACATAAATCATGATACCTCATTTTCAAACATGATCAAAACAAAATCTAATAATAATTCATTAATATCTTTTCAATAATAAAAGAGATCATAAAAATTTTGATGTGAAACATGATTTTCATGATCACATCTTAAGGAAGTTTTGTAATTTCAAAGATACAATTAATGGGTTGACAATCATTCAGTTTTTTTTTTGACACAAACTTATCAATCATGAGTTCTTGTCATTCAATTATGTGCTCTATCTATAAGATGTCCTTTTATATTTAGATGATGCATATTGGTGCAACAACATAGATTGGATGAGATTAGTGCCCCATATGATGCACTCAACATGATTATGAAAATTCAAATGTTGATTAAAATAGACTACAAAATGGTGATCTATGAGATAATCATAGATAATAATTTTAAGATTTGTATCGACTTCTGGTTAGCAAAAAATGATCTATGTGATAGTTTCATACAATATAAAAAATTTTAAGAACATTATTTTTCATCATAACTCCTTTTTAACATAAATCAGGTATCAAATATATAGAGTTTCACTATAACTTTTCAAAGTTAGGAGTGTTATTGATCATTTTCTCATGTAACAACATAATTTATAAAATATAGTTAGAAGAGAAGGATGACTCCTTAATCATGATAAGGAAGGTTAGCTATCCCCTCAAAAAAAGTAATTTTTTTTATCAATGGTAAACAAACCAAGAGAAAGAAGACCCAAATAGAAAGGTTTTGCATACTAAGTTGAAATGTAAATTTTTGCAATCCCAACAAAAATACTATTACTTTTTCCTAGAGATTGCTAACTTATGTATCATAAAGTACAATAAAATAGCAAATTAAGATGACCTTTTGTAGGTACTCCATTCACTTGGTGATGTTCATGAGTATTAAGGTGTTCCAAATCCATCAATTCCTCATCCAAAAAAAATCCATATCCAATGATATGCATTGCATGTGGGAAGTTAACCAAAAATCATAACTATGTGAAGCAATCATGTAAGTCCAACTATTACCTAATATTTCTTCTCTATTTGAGACTCCCCATTTTATTCTTAGCAATATAATTTATGTTGAATTACAAAAATTGTTATTATCGACCAAATGTACCTACAAAGTATAAATTTCTAGAATGATGGATAGATGTAGAAAGAATGCGAGAAGAAAGAGAAAACATGGTGCATGCAAATGATCTTGAATTGCATCAAGCATCTATAGTGTGGGGATAATTAAATATGAATAAAAGTCATTGCAAAATGTTAAAGCCACAAAAACCATTGCATTCATGATCAAAGAGTACAATGTTCTACTAAGAGCAAGGGTAAATAGTTAATGTAACAAATTGAATAAGATGTCCTACTAACTCCATCAATAAATCATTTGAACCAATTCCTCCTTCATCTCGATCATAAGGAATGTCTTAAAAAGTTATTAAAATAATATGATTGATATTCAATCACATCATTGATGCCAACATTGACAAAAATTTTGCAGATGGAAAGAATTAAAAATAACCTAGTTAACACATCCCATAGATAAACAAATATAAATGCTACATCCTTGGATGTAAAAATAGTTGTGTTAGCAAACCCATATAAAATGAATGATGAATCCAACAAGCATATACCATAGTTTTGAACATTCTGAAGGGGCAACAAACCATGAACCATGAATCATCATGATGATTCTCACATGTAGCTGAACTAGCCTATCTTTGAGCTGTAGCTTTGTTTATTATTAAGTATAAATGTGTTTAAGTAGTAGTTGTGTCCAACTTGGGTTCTATTCTCGACATGCTCATCGGTAGATGCAAAAGAAACAAAAAATTAATGTTTTAGTTTGATTCGAAGAACAGGAAGGGATTGGAAAACAATTATTTTATTGTTAATGTGTCTTATATAGTATAGTTGAGCCTAAGTCACATAATTTTATGCTTTCTTTTTCTCAGCAACATTTCTTATTCAAATTGATGTTTGCTTCATGCATAGCAGAATACTCAGTGGGACCTTTTATTTTGTCACATTCAATGACAATCACTCTAGAAAAGTATGAGCATATACACTAAAAATAAAAGATCAGGTCTTTCCTATCTTTCAAGATTTCTATGCTTGAGTTGAGAGAGAGACCGGTAGAAAATTGATATCTATATATTCTAATAATGGAGAGAATATCGATGTCATTTTGATACCTATTATGTATCCCATTATATTAGACACAAAAAGACTTTAGCTAAGATGCTACAATTAAATAATATCAATGAGAGGAACAAGACTATTAAGGAGAGAGTTTGGTATATGCTTTCTCACATGTGTTTTGGGGAGAAGCTATTCATATGACTATTTATATATTTCTTTCTTACTGAGAAAAAAATGATTAGTTGTGAGTTTTTAGCTGTAAAGTCTACATTCATATCCCAAAAGATAAATAATCTAAACTCGATAATACTATACATCTAGGCATCTTCATTACCTACATATGCGAGGAGTTTTGGTATAGACAATGAGACCTAATTATCAAGAAATTTATTTGAAATAGAGATATGATTTTTCTAAATGGCCAATTTATGAATGATAGTCATTTGAGTAGAGAAGAAAGTTATTCCATAAAGATTCCTATTTGCATAGATTTGGTGATAGTTCCTTCTAGAGATCAGTCTAATCAATGAAGAGGAATTGAGTAACTGTCAAATGATTCTATGACTTATGATACACATGATGTTTCTTAGCTATAAGATATACTTGATATTTCCAAGCCCCGTGAAATGCCTATTAAAAAGGTGAGAGAATATTCTAGCTAGAACTGGGTAGGACTCAGTTGCTCATGATGATATATCTTCCATGATTACATATTACTCATGGATGCAGACAAGCCCAAGATATTTCAGGAGGTCATCTCTCTTGAGAATAAAAATCAATGGCTTCAGCCTTCAGGCTATGCAGGAAGAGAATGAGTTACTTCAAGTAAACAAAACTTATGATCTAGTACACTTACCAAAAGAGAAGTGAGCATTGAAAAAAAGATGACTCTTAAGACTAAAAAATGGTGATGAAGACTTTTAACCACAATATAAGACTCAATTAGTAGTCAAAAAAAATTAATTTGATGATAAATTTTCTCCCATAGTGAATATGTATTATATTCAAGTAGTTCTAAAGTTGGCTACAAACTTGAACTTAGAACTTGATCAACTCGATAAAAAGACTATATTTCTTCATGATCTTAAATAAGCTCCTAGAAAATGACATAAAAAATTATATTCATTTATGGAGTCTCATGACTTTTAGTATATATATTGTAACCATTGTGTATTTATCAGTCATCAATCAGGTGATAACATACTTATACTTTTATTGTATATAAATGACATGTTGATCATTGACCACAATAGAGTACAGATTGATAGGCTTAAGCCTTAAGAGGGAGATAAAAAAAATCTTTTATATGAATGACTTTGGACAAATCATGTAAATTTTAGATATGAGTGTCATCCTTGATAGGATTTCTAGGCATGTCTAGTTATCTCAAGAATGTTACCAAGTTTTGAGAGATTTTTAATGAAAAAGGTTAAGATGGTCTCAACTTACTTAGAGCTAAACATTTTAAGCTGGGTACCAAGTATAGCCCCTAGATGAATGAGGAAAGGAAAGATATAAGTTGTGTCCTCTGTGCCTCAATAGTTAGCAGTCTTATGAATGCACGGTGTGCACTAGACCAGATATAACTCACATTATTGGCAATATTAGTCATTTTCTCTTGAATTTGGGTAGATATCACTAGGCTATAGTGAAATCCATCCTAATGACGTATTTATGGGGGAATTCTTATTTATCTTTATGCTTGGATAGGTTAAACCTTGTGTTTTTTGGATACAATAATTCTGATATGACTGATAATTTAGATTTATATAGATCCGCCTTAAGTTATTTATTAATCTTGGAGGGGGAGTTGTATCCTAATAATCCAAGCTATAGGAGTACATAGTACTATCCAGCTTTGAGGTTAAGTTCACTATGAGTACTAAAGCTTGCAAATAATTTTATGGATAAAAAGATTTATTGTAAACTTGGATGTGCGATAGGATACATATATTATGTGGGGTAATAGTTAGAGTATTATATATGTCTCTAATAATTTAACCTTTCATAATAGGTCAAAGTATCTTGATATGAGGTATCACTAGATATGTGATGTATTAGATAAAAAGTTAGTTGTACTAGAAAAAGTACATATGAACAAAAATATCATTAATATATAAATGAAATTATTGTCATTGGTAATGTTTAATTTCTTTAAGTCATATGCTAGTAATAATATGAGTCTCCCCACCTAAGCCTGAGGGAGATACTTGTTGGGTCTACTCAAGTTGGGTATATCAGTTTCTTTTTTATTTGTTTTTGTTTTTTTCAATATGTAATGTGCGTAGACCAAGAACACGGAATGAAATCATAGATTTTAATTAAAAATAAATAAATAAATAAAATCTAAAATTTTGCTAAAATGGTAAATTTCCTATTTCACAAAGAGGGCATGTGTGGTGTGGTGCCCATATAGGGGAATTCTCCCATCTAAACACATTAAAAAAAGAAATGGTGTGAATTTTTTTTTAGAGTTTTATGTGCGCGTGTTTTGACAAAAAAAAAATGCTTATGTACATTTTTTGTTTCTATTTTTTTCTCAATGCAACTGTTCATGGCTAGTTTTTCTATGTGCATTTTTCATGGTGTTACTTTTCTTCAGGGTTATCTACTCTTCTCTCAGGTAAGTACTCTTCTTCTAGCAGTTCTCTTTAGGTAGACATTTTCGTCTGCCCCATTTGTGGCACCCTCTATTTATTCTTTATTGGCTAAGTATCAGTTCGAGAGAGTTTTGTTTTGGAGGCAGTCATTTACATATATATTACCTGTCATTTAATTATTCATTTATAGAAATATATATTGTACAATTTTGCTTTTTTTTACTTAATTTATGCACTATGTATTTTCTTTATTTATAATATGTAAATTTTGTGTGCATATTATAAAATTATTATATTAATTATTTAGCTTGTATAATATATGTTTATAGTGTGGGTACTAATTTTTCTTTTATTTATGTGCATGATTTAGTTTCAAGAAGAATATGAGTTTGGACAATGTTTTACAGATTCAAAAAGGTATGGATGTAATCTTCTCTTCAGTCTTAAATATGTTTAAACCATGACTAATGCATTGTATCTTATAAGAATTCAAAAATTAAATGTACTTGGTCATGATTACTACTGAGATGATTGACCAGTGTGAAAATTTATTGTATGCATCTATCCTTGAGTTGGCAAGGGGGGATTAGAAGAAGAGTGAAAAATTATTAAAATTTTTTATGCAGTCCAACAATTGAGATGCAACTATGTCGTTGATTTTGAGGGCTAATTTTAGGCATATATTCACCCCAAAATCTTAGGTTTACTTATTTGTACTATATTTTAGATTTCTAGAATTTTATATCCTAGAAAATATATTTTAATTTACTAAATAATTTTAGGTGTTGTGTGCTTTACAAACATCCTGTACACAAGAGGAAAAGCTTTTAGCACATATTTTTCAATTTGAAGTTTCTATAATTTGGACTTTATTTTTTTTTTGTGTTAAATTTCTTTATTTGCATTATAAATATAAAATTTATAAATGTAAATAAAGACTATATAAATGATATAAACATATATAAAAATTTATCTCTAAATGTGTATATATTAATGTTATATACAAATATTATATTTATATTACAACATTTATATAGTTTCATCATAAATAAATATTATATACAAATCTTTTATATATATATATATATATACATACACATACATACATACATACAAACATACATATACATATACATATATATATATATATGTGTGTGTGTCTGTTTGTGCGCGTGTGTGTTAAAAAATAATTTATTTTTTATATACTTACATGTATATGGGTTAGGTTATTTCAAATTTGCAATTTATATCATGCTAAAACATAAATATTTTGATTTTTCATATATTTTTAGTAAATAAAAAAATTTGGATTCTTTTTTGTTTTTTTTTTCTAATTCTTGCATTAAACCATAATTTACCCATAAAAAATAGTTGCAAAAATTAATGACATCATCTTATTTGACTTAAAAACCTTCTCTCATTTACATTCCTATAATTTTTGTTTTCATTTCTATTAAATTTTATTTACTTTCAATCTATAATTCCCATCGGTATTTTACAGATATAAATTCATATTTTACCAAAATTAGTTTTTACAAAACAAAAAAATAAAAATTCATACAGATTAAATTTTACATTTTCTTTTTCCTAAACATTAATAAAAGAAGGCCAGGGGCTTGTTCGGCACAGATTGCTTCTGACCCTAGATGCCCCAAAAGCCAAAAAAAAAAAAAAGGGAACTAGGGTTCTTGCTACTGATCTAGGTCTAGACAACTCATGGTTTGCCAAACAAGTCGTGGGGGGGCCCTCCGACAGAATCTTCTAGAACGGTTAGGCCACGGTTCCGGGTCAGCTTCATGATGGGGGTGCTGGACGGGCCGTCTTGGGAGCCGTTTGGCAGAGGGTGAGGGGGGGGAGAGGAAGAAGAGGATGAGGAGGCGTCTCTATGCGGCATCAGCTCACTTCCAAACGGCACCGACCTGCTCATCAGCTGCTTCTTATCACAGAAATTTGAAGGTCAGTGGAGGCGAAGTAGGTTAGGTCGTGAAAATAAAAACCTTTATCTCGCCTGCTAACACTTCGTACCTGCCAGTCACTGAAGTCAAATCTGAACACAAAATGGGTGTACTTGGCATCCCCAGTCGACACCAAGCTGGCAGCAGGAGCATTTCGAGGCACTGATAGAGTGAGAGAGAGAGAGAGAGAGAGAGAGAGAGTCATACAAATTGACTTAGTCATGACCCAAACAACCCTGGTTAGCCAGGATCTGCAGGCCAGTTGGAAAACCAAGCCAGACAGACTAGCCCAAAAGCCTGGACTGAAGCACGCATCCTCTACCTCGGCTAAGTTCTTTGATCAATTATTCTGATAACTTGATTGGCTCATACGCATATACACACACACACATGTACATTGATACATACATATACACATGTATTGAATGGGTGCGTATCTCTCTCTATATACAAACATACACACACACATATTTACATACATACATATATACAAATAATGTAAGCAAACATATTTGTGCAAGTGTACACACGTCTATTTATTACTGCATATATACATATATCAATATATAAATATACACTTGTATGTGCACATGTCAAATGTGACACATGCAAACACAAACACCCATACACGTATACATATACACATAGATATGTGTGTGCATGTGTGGGTTTGAATGTGTATATGTATGTATGTATAGAAAAAAACATTGATACATACATAAAATATGAAAATACATTTAACAGACACATCTATATGTATCTGTATGCATGTATAGAAACAAACACATCCATACATGTAAATATGCATGTGGACACACATGAACAAATACACATACACTCACAAATATATGCACGCGAGTGTGTGCATATAAAGACACAATTATATGTAAGCATACATATATGTGCATGTGGGCACGCGTGCATACCTATGTGTGTGCTCAAAGGAACAACCATATATAAACATACACATTTTTGTGTGCTCGTGTCTAGCATGACACACATACATACCAATATGTCTATATCCATACATACATATATGTGCATGTGTACATACATACATACATATTGTGCATATGTACATACATGCATACTCATGTGTGTGAGCGTATTTGTGTGTATGTGCATATAAAAACTCATACACATCTATCTATCTATCTATCTATATGTGTATTAGTACACATATAAATATGCAGCTTTATGGGAGAAGTGTATCTAGTATCACACACACACACACACACACACACACACACAAATATGAGTCTTGTATGTATAGATACAGATGAACAAATATATATATATATATATATTAAATAAAGCAGAGAGAAATAAAAAATCTTACAAACAAGATGAGAACCGGTTGGATCAATGGTTATTTCAACTCTTCCATCTTTCACTAGGAAAGAAAGAGCAAACAGATTCTCAACAGTCTGGGCGAAAGATTTTCGATTCAGAATCAAGTTCTCCAGCTTCACACGTTTTTTCACCCTCAAGATCTCGAACATGGTTGCCATGTTCTTATCCGTATCAGTAATCTCCTCTGCTCCAGAAACAACAACCTGGCTATAAAAGCACACTTTTAGACATCATATGTGTGTGGAATGCACGCAAGTGTTTAATAAGCTTTTTTTTTATTAATATTTAAGCTATTATACAAAGACTAGCACAGCATATCTCATACCAATACCAAATTTGAATATATTTGAACAAAAATAATATTTACATATAATTAATCACCTCATCAGTCATTGTGTTACATACATTGAGATATATATTGGAGATCATGTCTTGGTACCATAACAAGAGTTGTGCTAGCCATGGATCATACACAGCCCTAGCACAACTGAACCATGCCAAGGCACAGCCCAGCCCACTACATGGCATGGTTCAATTGTGCCTGGTCCATGCATGACACAATCCAGTATCATGCATGGTCCTGGACCATGCCACCCTGATGAGCCTGCACGAGCCATGCCTCGTGACCAAGAGCAACCCACGTGCCTAGCCTAGTGGCACGGTCCATCGGCCTGGGGACCCAAGCTATGGGTCATGAGTCAAGTCCTGGGGACCCTTGTTATCCTTCTGCTCAAATATGAGCCTCAAAACCCTAGAATCGGAGCACGTAAGACTCCCTTTCTAACAGCATGATAGATCTAACTGACAAACACATCTCTTATATTTTAATTAAATTATAAAATTAAATTCAATTAAATAAAATGATATGTAACACCAAAAATTTATATGATAGAAAAAAAAATTTTATGTTAGAAATATAAATTATTAACTAGATTTATATAAAGATTAATCAAAAATTATATTTCTTAAAGAACTAAAATTCATATAACCAACTTTGATAAATTAAAAATAAAAATTAATAATAATGATGACCCCTTTAATATTAAATTTTATATTCGTACATTAAACAAAAGGGCCAATGAAAAAGTAAAAATAATTTACTAACTAATCATAAATCATTTTAAATAATTATTTCTAGTTTAAGCTACTAAAATCATATTAGAAAACTAAGCGAGGCAAGCATTAATTTATATCAATTAATACTACACAACCTCTCCAGATAGATATTACAGCTAAAAAGAAAGCTTTATATCAATTTCTTGCATAATGTATAAAAAAAATAGCATTGGAAAAGCTAAGTATAAAACACCTCTTCAGGCTGAGACATTTTGGATGGTGATGTTCTCCGTTTTCTTCGTCCACCTACCACAACCTTCCTCTGTTTTATTTCAGTATCCATTGGGCCCAACCTTAAGAAGACAAGTGGCAACAAACTACATATAATACAACTGAAATAAAACAAACCAAGCAAACATTTAGGAGGAAGAAGATGAAAAAATCATCCCTTTATAAACAAGCACTCTTATCCATAAGTAAAATTCATCTCTGCTTAGGCATGTATGATTTAGGGTTTAACCTTTTAGGGTTTATAGAGTTCAATGCCACGATAAAGAACACAAAGTCTTGACCCAGAACTGTGACACTTGTCTAAAAGAACACAAGAAACTAGAAAAAATCATAAGCGACCAATTGAGAACCAAAAAGAGAGAATCACAAGACTTACATTGTGGAGAAACCATTGCAAATTCTAAAAATTGGTGAAACAGCAGCCCCAATCTCCTTCCAATTGATTGAAACTGGAGCATTCTCTTCATTAACTAATCTACCATTTGGGTTTCGGAACTGTGACACCACACAAGAAATAAAATCTGCTGGAGTTATGCCAGCACTGGTCTGCGACCTTACTGACGACACCAAAGTACTAGCTATGTCCAGCAACGCTTCAGCATCTGCAACTTGCTCTCTTGGTTTCTGCACTGGAAACCCATAATTTGTTCATATGAAAACACCATAGTTACCAGATCCTATCCACAAATGTTTACCAATGGAAGCAAACTACAATGCACCACAACATTATATATATGTACATGTGTGTGTGTGTGTGTGTGTAACAATGGAGGAAAGGAAATGGATAGGGGCGACTTTGTAAATTTCAACTTACTGATTCGGAGAGAATAGAAATTCAATCTCAAATGCTGCAAATTTTGAAATTTAATACAATTTTTTAATATTTTAAGTTGTGTCTGAAATAGATGTTCTTCTTCTATAATTAATCTGTTGTTGTTGGGCAATTACATCATAGTTTACAGAGCAATTGATTACCTATTGAGCAGGCTGATTAGTTTGGCATAAATTAGTATTAAATTCAACAAAAAACCACTTGGTTAGCTAATAAGGTATCTCGAATGGCAGCCTACTACATTCATATTGTATTTCCAACCAACACAGCAAGATAGTGCAAACCACGCTGTTGGAACGTTTTGTTTCTCTGAAACAGAGCTTGGTTGCTGCCAAAAACATGGGTTCTAAAGAACGACAGACCACAATTCAAAAAGCACATACCCTGCAGGTGTAAATCTTCCACCTCCCTTATAATAGAAGCAAACCTCTCTGAATCAACTCTCTCCAAATCATCTCTCTCATCTAGATTAAGATTGTGAGGTAATGAGAATCTTCGGACATGTATAGAAGCCAGGAAAATCGAATCACGCACAAATTATAAAACAAATGCACCATTAATTCTATTATGTAATGCAAGATATTTGGATCGAAGAACACGAGGGTCGATGGGGTCGGCCTGGGTCGGCTCGTCCGCTCTGGAGTGGAATCTCTCCCGATCTGGTTGTCGGCGCCGTTTCTGCTCCGGTTCCTTTTCTCTACGGCCCTGGGGCTCTTTCTTAATTGCCTTCCCCATGATTTAAATTAGGAACCACGAGAAGAAAATTCAGATTAGGAAAATGCAGAACCCTAATCGATAAAGCAGGTTCAGTGTGCAGTGTGAGCATATGGACATTTCCAGAACTCGGATGGCGATGCGCCTGCGTGACGATTTTCTTTTCGAGGAGAGATGCGTTTTCTTCTTTCCCGCTCAAAAAATACTTATCGAAGAGATATATATATATATATATACAATATAAGAATGATTTAAGCACGAATAATAAATTAACATATTTCAGAATTTATTATAATAATTTATTATATAATTTATAATTATATTTCTACTAACTTTTTAAAATCATGGTCAAAATAAAATTCTAAAATATATATTTTTTTGTAAAAACTAGATTGACCAAAACTAAGTATTTTTATACCAATAATTGATATGAAAATGTAATTATAAATTCATAAGAGTAACTTTTTTTTCACCCTCTCCATGTCTCTTATTTACCAATCCCAGGATAGATGTATACAACAAACTTTCACACTGATCAATCATCTCAGTAGTGAGAGCGACCAAACATATTTAACTCTAGAGTTTTTATGAGATCTAATGCATTAATAAAGGTTTAAAAGCACCTAATAAGAGCGCAACTTAAGTGTGCACAATTAAATGTTAGGTTTTTTTTGGTAGTAATAACATGTAATTATTTTAAATATATATATATTTGATACATTTTAACTTTTTCCACTCTCCTTCTTTCTACTTGAAATCTATTCAATTTCTTAATTACTCATAATTAAAATAAATAGAGAATATAAAAGAAAAAAAAGAAATTTTAAGATAATAGATTTATTGAAATGTAGAAGAGGTTATGATATACTAATTGTGATTTATTGATATATATATGTTATTGATATGTGACTTGGAGGAGAGTTTAAAATGGAATTAACTATTTTAAAAAAAGCAGTCGTTGCGAGCTTCACCCATTTGCTTGAAAGATATAAGCCATTGAAGAAGTAATGACTTGTCCGACCTGAGGCACCAAAACTTGCATGGAGCAAGGGTCAATTGGGTGCGACAAGCTCATTTTGTCACCTCTATACCAAACTGTAGAAGTAGTTGTTGGTATCAGCTATCAACAAGTTCTTTTATGTGGATTCTATTAGAGAAAGGCATATTGTTTCTATTCCCCAATTGTTCAAATATAGATTAGCCACAAAAAAAAAAGTAAGGAAATATGATGAAAGCTTATAGATTGATGCTTTCCATAGACAACTATTATAAATTTTGTTGCAACTTATTGCATTAGCTTTCATTGTTGTCAACTGATGGCTTTGGGTGTTTGCCTCATAGGCAAGGTGGATCCACTAGAGTGGTTTCCATGGTTCTAATTGTGTGGGTTTGGTAAGCATGTAGTAGATTGATAGTCCATACATTTCAACTAGGGAACAAATAGTGATCAATTATTAATTTTTCCATTGATGACATCATAGAATCAAGTCGCTTTGTTTTGTGCCCTATGGGCTTCTTTAGCTTCTAATAGATCAGTGTTCGCCTAATTTTAATAGTTTTGACTTTGAGTGACTAGACAATGGTGGCAGATGAGTCTGCCTTGTATTAGATAAGTAACATTATTGTTTTCTAGTATGAAATAGTTGATGCCACAAACATGATTATAACAACTCTCCCAATTATATTTTTTGGTGTTTTTTTTTCTTCCCCTAACTCATCCTATATTATTTCTCAGCCCCTCATACATGGGCCTTGGGTCCTTGTATTAGAGCAGGCAAGGCACTCATCCCAGTAGTATGAGTAGAGTGACTAGAAAAGATACCTTTTGAAAGTATATATGTCATCCATTTTTGGTGCATTATCTATTTTATAGTTGCTCATAATAGTTAATGATCACTTACAAAGACTAGAAGTTTGGATATGCATACATCTTTTATTTTACATAGTTGCTTCATAATAGCTAACAACATGAATCGACTTTATCTTATATAGTTTCCTTATATGTGCTGAATACTAATTGGAATCATTACATGTAGTTATTTTCTTTGCTAATACTGACATCTCCAAATCAAATTCAGCTATGATAGATTCAAATGTAACCTCTTTATTAGATGTTATAAAGATTAGGTGGATGAATTGCTCTATCTTATTCTTGGATGGGGTTGGTATTGGGCATCAACTCCCATGTCAACTAGGTGGCACAATCTATCTGTATGGAGTAGCTACCAAGTGTATTCATTTTATGGTCCATTATACAAATTTGGTACTTTGATTTGATGCTAACCAGTATAAGGCCTTTGGAAGCAATGTGAGGCTTAGACTATATCTCATATTCACTAGCTTGATTGCTTTTTGGAGAATCCTTCTAGGTAGATTCTACTAGCATAGCATAGTTCTTAGTGGCTAATTAGTGACCACTACAATTTGGCGGGCATGAAAATAAGACTAAAGCTTCCTCAAGATCATGCAGAGATACATAGTTGCTTGTTCTTAGTGAGTATATTAGGAATTTAAGCCTTCCAAAGGTATTGCCTGTGTAATAGATTGATCATTGCTTCTTATCATGATCTTTCTTAAAAAAGTCTCCACTTACAGCTATATTTGATGCCACTAAATAGATGTATAGTAGGTTCCTCATTAATGCAATATTAAAGTGATCACTTTGGTTAGATTGAATGTTTGAAAAATATCAATGAACGAGTAGAGCTTGCGAGTGGACCATGATCATATCGGCCATTCATCAATGGGCTAGGAAGCTACTCTTTATTGCTGGCAGGCTAGAATTGCTTCGTACAGTAGTTCAAGGAATAGAGGGCTATTGGTTCTCAGTTTTCCTATTACCTACGTATGTTGTCAAATCTATCGAAGGAGCCTGCAGAAGATTCTTGTGGGGTGCTAAAATAAAAGGTAGATATAGGCCTAAAGCCTCCTGGGAGAAAGTTTGTCTTCCTACACACCTTGGAGGTCTTGGGCTTTTAAATATCTCCTTGTGGAACAAAGCTTTCTTCATTAAAACTCTGTGGAGGATTACAACTAAAGAAGACTCCCTTTGGGTCAAATGGATCCATCACGTTTACTTAAAGGGTGTTGATATTTGGGTAGCTGGTTGCTCAAAGGAAGACTCCCCCTTTTGGAAAAATTTGCTCTCTGTCAGAGACAATTTGATTCTTAAAGCTGGTTCTATTAATATTGCTGGATTGCTGCTAAAAGAATGGGGTGAAAATGGCAGAATCGTACACAAAGCTTATCATTTTCTTGCTAATTCTCACTCTAAACCAAGAAAAACGTGGACAAATCTCATTTGGACAAAGAAACGTATACCCAAACATGCGGTTAATCTGTGGATTGCTAAGCAGGGCAAATTATGGACCAAAGATATAATGTTCACACCTTCAAATAACAGTTGCGAATTTTGTGGATTGACTGAATCTTTTGAATATCTATTTTTTAATTGCACTTTTTCCAGATTCATCCTTGAATCGCTACAAGTATGGGCCTCGATTGAAGGTGATATTTTCACCTTCTCAATGGGACTCCGAGTCTTAAAAAGGATGTATAAAGCCAACACAATGGAGAATAATATTCGGAAAGCTACATTTTCTGCGGTTATTTATCACATTTGGATGGAGAGGAACAGACGATATTATGAAGTAAAAGCCTCCAATGCAGATTTTATAGTTAAGAAAATCAAAGTAGAGTTGTATATTGTTTTTTACAAGGAGCACAAGTTGCTACCTATGCCATAGATTGTAAAGATTTTGATAGTGCAGTTTTTTACTTATCAAAAAAAAAAAAAATTGCGAGTGGACCATGAGACAAATTTTCTCATGAAAACTAAAACACTTTTTAACAATTGAACATCTTTCTACATGGAAGACATAGGATATTCCATAATGGCTTTGATATATCTTTGAGCGATCATATTATTATTAAAGTTGAGATATTTTTTATCATTTTATTATTTAACTTGATGATTGATTTTCAATATTTATTAATCCTTCTCATGGCCCAAGTGTATGACTTGATGATAAAATTCAAAAACTTTATGTAATATTATTATAAATTATTCATAGCTAGTCATTACTGATGAAGACATAATAAATTGTGACAAGTATAGAGTCTATTTGATGATCATGTTTTATTGATATTGAAAATGTGATCTCAAGTAAGCTCTTATATATATGTTGAAGGATAGTGTTGGGATCTTACAAGAGCACTACGATCTTAGGGGCAACAAAATAAATTAAACTTTTTGATCATATTGGTGAAATTCTTCAGAGAAATAATACAATTGCTATTACTTTCATATTTCAATGGTTAAAGAGGCATTTTTATTATCATCTTATAATTCTAATTTGGTAACTTACTCAATAAATAGTTGATTCCACTTATCTTTTTGGACCATCTCTAGTTATGAATATCTGAAGCATTTTTATTATCATCTCTAGTTACTATGATTTTATAATTCCATTGATGTCTCTAGTGCAAATATCAACTATTTTAATTGCAAAGAAGATAACCAAAGAGAAAATCACACTCAATATTATTAGTTTTGGGCCATTAATATTTTGAATTGATCTTATGATTATGATACATCTCTATCCATATCTTCATGACCATCTCAAAACCATCTCAAAATTATCTCAAAACCATACAATTATAGGTGTTAAGCCCAAATTTTGCTTCCAAATAAAAAAAAGTCAAACCTCTCGACATTTCACATCAGCACAACCTACAGAGATTTGTGAAATGTTTGTTAATAATAGAATGAACAAGACAAGGAAGTGAAAAGAACTATAGCCAACTAAATATGATTACATGTCCACCTGATAACTCTAGGAAGTTAACGTTATTCTCATATTTGTGTAGTTTAATTTCAATAAAAAGAAAGAGTAAAGCTTTATTTTTAAGTATTTACAAATATATATTTTCATATTTTATTTCTTTTTAATGCTGGCACAAATTAAAAAAAAATACTTTATCTGGATTAATTTAATGCAAAAGTGGAAATATTACATTTGGAATCTTGTAACTAACTTATGGAGACTCGGCAATTAGTTATGTGGAAATACAACTGAATGATATTTTCCATGTGTGTGTGTGTGTGTGTTTGTTTATATATGTATATATGTATATATATACTCTATATATATATATATATATATGAATGCATATATATTAATATACTTGGCATTTTTTTCTTGACTGAAAATCATACTAAGAATTTTTTTTTGTTCCTTTTTATTTATTTATTTTTGTGTTTGTTCTCTATTAAGTTACTTAAAGTATATTGAGCTTTGGATGCTATAACTTCTTATGTTGATATGAATCTAAATATGGGGTGTTTTATTTAGACTATAATTCATTTAAACTTCAAGCTATGGTACAGTTTCAAAGTTATATATTTGAAAATTTTACCTTATTCATCTAATGGTTTGTATTATTTAATTTTTTACTTTATTTTGGCCAATATTAGTAAAATACAATGTAAATGTTAATTATGTTATGGTTAAAATTAGTAGATCAAAGTCGGATAATACTTGTTCCCTTATCTTTATTCAAAAAATATTGAGATTATTGATTTGTACGTAATATTAAAATATATTATTTTTCTTACATAACTTAAAGAGTTTGTGCTTAAATATATATTATTTTTACTAGATTATCATAGGAATATGTTTAATCTAGATAATGAGCTTTAAAAATATATGAGATTTGGAAAAAAAATTACATTTAAAAAATGAAGACTAATTCACTAATAAATATTCACTACAATAATAGAAAATTGACTTAGAGGAATTCATCAATTTTCACATAGCCCATTACATATTTGATGCTTCTTTAACTCTTTATTGTCTTAATTATTATTTTTATTCATTCCTATAATTTACTTTTTTTCGTAATTTTATTTGATTTTTATATATTTAGTTTCTTGAATTAAATATTTTTTTATTATTTAACTGAATCTCATTCTTTTTGTATTTATTTTCACACGTATACAATCCACTTGGAAACTGTTCTCAACTAGTTTCTATATTATTTATTGGCCATCTTAGTTGTCTATCTATATATGTTTAATCTAGATAACTACTCAACTCATTATTTAACTGAATTTGATAAGCGATATAGTTTATTTGCATTTGTAGCTAAAATAAACATTATTAGAATATAGCACTCATTTCTTCATTCTTGGCTGCCTATCAATAAACTGGACGTAAAAAATATATTTCTTAATGGTGATACTGCATAGGAAATGAATACGCGAGAATCCTCTAAATTTTGATACCTAAGCTAATACCAACAACATTTACCTACTTATGTAGTTGTCATTTCGATTGAAACAATCTCTATGAACTTAATTTGATAAATTTACCAAGGTAGTAAAAAGGTAAAAGGTATATGTATGACCAATGCTAGTAAGAACACTATTTATCAAACACTCATCTTCATAAAAATAATTAATAATTATTGCGTATTTCGATGGCATCATTTGAATTGTTGGTATGATGATGAAAAAATTGCTAAAACTCAAAAAAGAATACATCCTAAGTGTTTATTATTAAATATTTGAGATATCTTGAATATTTTTTGGGCATGGAAGTAGTTTGATCTATTGAGAAGTACTTCACTTTCGCATCAAAAGCACATGCAATTCATTTTCATATATAAGCCACCTAACACCGCATCATTTCAGATTTTGAATTGACTACAAAAAACTTGTGTGAATGAAGTTCTTGACGACTTATGGATCTCAATAGTTAGGTGATGTGAGACACATAAATGTTTTAACTCGCATTCAATTTCATGGCTCCCACATTAATATGCATCATCTAGCTAACGATAAAACATGACATGTTTAATTGGCATGCAATTTTTTGATAAAGTAGATGGTATTGATAAATTTATTATTAAATAATTGTAGAACTATCTACACATGCATAAAATGTTAGCCTGCTTATTAATACTTATAAAAAAACATTGTAATTTTATTTTTTATTTAATTTTCAAAAAATAAATAATTAAGATATATAATTAAAATAAAGACAAATTATAATAAATAATAATAATAATGGAAGTTCTAGGTACATGCACGAGGAAATGTAAGTCAGAGTATTTTCTACCCATTCCACATTAATCCTAGGGTCCATGTATGCAGCGAGGCAATAAAGAGATGGAACGGTGGACCGGTATTTAAGTATTTGGTTTCCATCTCTGCAACCATATGGCTAAGTATCGGGTTAGTTCGATACTTCCTAAACATGCTACTAATGTTGTATATGTACATGAGTGCAATGCAAGTCGTGAGCGTATAAACCGACGAACACATATTCATTATGTCATAAAAAATATTCAGGAATTTCATAAATGAAATTCATGAAGCCCAGTCAGTGTCGTCAATAATAAGTTCGTCACTATTGACATAGTCGGATATCACGTATTTGTATCCAATACGTGACTCCAACATTAGGTACGTGTAATTCCAACGATGTCTCACATCTGATTGGAATTTCTTCTTCTTAAGATTCATAGACAAACAGAGACTGTCAAACTCTTGTTGTCTACGAGGAGTACGAATATATTTTAGTGCATTACGTATATTATCCAATGCAGAAAAACACACATTCATACCCACTTGAACAATCAGGTAAATCACGTGACACATGCATATGACATGAAAAATCTCTTCTAATGGTGCATCTCTAATATTCCTAACTAACATTTTAATTACTACTCCATTATTAGATGAGTTATCGAATGTGATTACTAAAAATTTTATTTTGAATTTTATATTCCCTAAAGATTTTCATCATAAACTCAAAAATGGCCGAGCGATCATGAGGATAGAGAATCTCAGAAAAATATAAAATTTTTTTATTCATAGTCCAGTTAGAATCTACATAGTGGTTGGTGAGACATGCATAAGATGATTCATCGTGACTTGTCCAGATATCGAATATCATAGACACCACTCCACTATATAACATAAATTCATTAATTATTTTTTGTTTTTCTAACTTATACAATTTTAGTATGTCATTCCTAGATGTGAACCTAGGAATCCTATGATAAGCATGCTAAAAATATGTATGCATGATGCGCACTACTCTTGGATCTTCTGAAAATCTGATCGGAAGACCCATCAATTTGATAAGTCTGGACATGCCGTCCCTACCCAACTCGCTGGAGTATATGAAGGGAGTAAACTTTGAGACTGAACTAGATCCAGTCTCAAAAAATACAATGCCAAGTTGTGTTTGCATAAGATCTAATGGACCATATTTTTTGGTGCATAATTTGGCATGCCTTTTAAGGTGCCCAGTCCCAAACGAACTGTTACAAGTTAAAATTCTCATACAATATTTGCACTGTGTCATTTATTCTTCCTCACCCCTAACATTTTTTTGTTTTATTATATTAAAATGAGTCTAAACTACAGAAGTCCTCCTAGTTTTTTGTTTTTTAGAAGTTTGGGTTGAGACGACTGAAGAAACCAAAGTTTCAGCAGCCTCACACCTCTGTGTAAGATTTTTATTTTCTAAATTTAAATATGTTTCATTATTATTTGTCATTTTTTAGGATTTTTGTTAAACAGTACACTTATGTAGAGACTAGATGATAGATTTAACTATTTTAGAACTAGAGAGAGAAACTATAGAAAGATATATATATATATATATAGAGAAAGTAAAAAAAAAAACTTAAAATAAATTACCCGTTAAAGTAGTGAGGTCAATCACCTGCACGGTGTACCATAGTCTAGCCCAAATTTTGAAACCCGAGTTGAGATTCCCGAAAAGCCAAGCCAAATGACGAAATCCCGAATTCCGAGAGAGAGGAGCAAGTATTTTGAGAGTGTGAAAATATGAGATTTGAGAGAATAAATGTTTATGAAAAATATAAATATTATAGAGAGGTAGAGAGGATTTTATAGATTAAAGAAAAAACATTTTTTTAAAAAAGTATTTTTTTTGTTTTCTTTAAAATTTTTTTAATATTTTAGGGTGTAGAATCATGAGGGCCGTCGGATTTTGCCCCCTAGCAGTTGGAGGCGGATCCAACGGCTACATTTCAAAATTTTTTTTTCCCATTGAGGAGTGGGGGAATCGGGAAGGGTCAGGCGGGACTGCCGGTCAGGTCTAATTGGACCCTACCCGTGGTCTTTGTGTGCGGAAAGCTAGGCCCGACTCCCGAGTCACAAGAGGGTGACCCGTGACCCGTGACTCGTGAGTCATGACTCGTGAGGGTGCGAGAAGCCGGGAACCCAGGTCTCTGGGTGCCGATGCGGGACTGAGTATGACCCCAACCCGTACCTATGGGCCGTGCCACGGGCCACCGAACCATGCCGGGTCAGGCATGGCACGAGGCCAGTTTGGCCTCGGCACGGCACGACACGGGACGTGCCTTACCCGGGCACGGGAAATTCTCATGCCGGGTCGGCCCAGGCAAGGCCAAACCGTGGCGTGCCTCGTGTCGGGCTGGGCCGGCCCATCCTGGTTGACACCTCTATCTGCATGTATCAAGGATAACAAGCTTTAGTGCAGTTATGTCCGCCCTTTTATATTTGAGAGAATCAAACCCAATAGCCACATAAGAGAGAGAAAGTAAAATAAGGAATAATTATGAAACTTTCAAATACTTACAAGTGAGGGGAGTCACTCCTTATATAAAGAGAGCCTCTTACATTAATAGTTGAGATCATGCTAAGTGTCCCGATCTTATATCACATAAAATAAGAAAAAAATCACTGATAAGTTTAGAATATTAATTTGGGCTAGGGCATCAAAATATTTTTGGATCTCAAAGAAATAGTGACCCATCTTATTTTTATTTCAGTCATGGTCATGCAAAAATCAAAATGGTCAAATAGTGACAATCTTCTCTCATCTAATTTGGTGATATCCTCGCCGCATTAGTCAAAGTACCAAGTATAATCTTACAAGTACTAATTCGCATACTTGATATTTTGTACCCCACCTTATGTTATTTATTGACTTCTTGGATTATTTAGCTATATTGATTAGGTAGATTCTACCCAAGTTCACTTGTTATTGCCACTCCCTGGCAAATCAAAAGTTTGATGTATTTAAACTTGTATATCTTATTATAATTGAGTTATACGTACATGGTTGTTGCCTTATTAATATCTCAAAGGGACTTTGTTTGATAGTCTTTCCCCACTTTAAGTGATAAGATAATTTTGCCACATTTAATAATTATGGTCAATCCTATTGTGATTCGATTTTAAAGTACTGTAAAAGTATAGCTGATAAGGTATTCACCCTCTAGTTAGTTTCCCATTTGTCATGGGTGAGCATTGACATAAATCATCCATCCCAATCACTAATAATAATTTGAGAAATATCTAAATACTTCATCACATTTTTTATTAATAATTTCACTATTTCTTCTATTAGACATTCACTTGGTAGAACAAATATGACATACTTATATAATTTGTCTATTTAAATCATAATTATTCCAAATTTATCCATTTTAGAAAAATTTATAATAAAGTCCAAGGATATGCCTCTCAAAAATATTCTTGAATTGATAAAGGATGTAAGAGGCCCATGAGTAATATATAGCCTTCCTTGTCTATTAGAACACTAGATAAACTTTCACATATGCCTCTACATCACTTTTCATTTCTGATCAATAATATCATTCTTCCACAAGTACCAAAGTTTGATGAATATTTAGATGGCCAGCGGACTCAAAGTCATGGTAATCTTACATAATTTCTCTTCACGTCTTCTTGAGAAGGGAACATTTAATCCTTGCCTCGTTGTAAATAATAAGTCATCTTCTACTAGTTAAGGAAAAATCTACCCATCAATTCAATGCATATCCCATTGTGTTAGCTTTTCTTGGCTTATATTTTTAGCTCACAGTCAAATTCTACAAGAAACTCTTGCCAACGAGTTTGCTTTTCTTTGCTAGATTGTCAGTCCCCGCCATGAAATAATAACTCATGAGATAATGTCTTCATGCTTGCAAGTATTTAACTATAACTATTATTTCTTTTCTCTTAGAATGTATATATTCATTCCGTCTCATTTAGCTTATCACTCTCAAAGGTAGTTGGTTGAACTTTTTGCCTTCATATGAACTTCATAAAATTTTTTATCATTCAGAAACACAATGATTTATTCTTCGATAATACCCTCCTTTAGCAAATTAATTTTTTTTGGCATGTTATGTTACAATCTCACACCATCCTTTCCTTCAACAAAATTGATAGGAGAATATCCATGTAAGAGTGTCATTGAATAAAATACTAATAATAATTCATCAGATTAAGGAATGATCTTAACTATGTTATCCCAACATGGAGCTCTTACTCAATAATGAAAATTGTATTTTCTTTTGATTTATTTGAATCATCTCATTTCTTACAAGGTGATCAATTAATTAGATTTCTATTTTAAGCCAAATATACACTTCTCATATTTCTTGTATAATTCATTCTTCTTCAGCACTTACAACATGCATAATAAGTGATCCACAGTTACTCATGTTAACAACTATAAATTACAATATTGTACAAGCATATGATCACAAAAAAAAAATAAGAAAATATAGGAGTGCCTTATTCATGAGAAAGCAAAATACCATATGAGCATTTGTGAGTCCCAAGAGTATTACTCGAAATTCATATAAATCATAATGAGTCACAAAAAGTCTTAGAATCATCACTTTCATCTATCATGACTTAATAGTACCCTGATTATGAGTCTTACTTTATAAATCATTTTGTCTCTCCAAGTTGATAAAATAGATCGGCTATGAGACAAATAAAATAATTATTCTTCACTAATAACTTTTTAGATGACTTGATAATCCATGCTTAGACATAGGGATCCATCATAATTTCATTGGAATGCAACTAGTGCTCCATAGTATGCCATCGATGTTTGCATAAATTATGAATAAATTAATTCATTGAGCTGCTTCTTTAACTCCTCTAGCTCAAGTGGTTCCCTCCTAAATCAGCCTTGGTTGAAAATTGAGCATTAGACACTAGTTTAATTTTATGATTCACTTTTTTTTAGATGACAACTTCTTGAAAAATTCATGTGGCATGACATCTTCAAGAGTTCAAGAGTTTTAAAATTTCTCATGGAATCTCCTCTTCATTTTTCTCGATAACATATTTTAAAGAAGCCAAGCAAGTCATCTCATTATGACTTACTCCTTTAGATAATTGGATTGTTGAGATAGGTTGGCGAGTTTTGTCATTTCTTGTAAGCTCAGTGATATTAGGGATCAATTATATAAAAATAATTGACAAACAATGTCAAAGTTCATTGACATGATCAAAAAAATCTAGTTCAATAACACAATCATAATTATCAAGAGTAATTATATCGGTAGTCTAAATTCCCTTCAATTGTTTGACTTGAATTTCAACTTCATGTGTGTCTTCAAAATTTTTAAC
This sequence comes from Sapria himalayana, assembly GCA_029783825.1. Lineage (NCBI taxonomy): Eukaryota > Viridiplantae > Streptophyta > Magnoliopsida > Malpighiales > Rafflesiaceae > Sapria > Sapria himalayana. Next base: position 2,603,242 of record JAREIK010002830.1, read on the forward strand.
TTTCTTGGTATTAATAGCTTTGATCAATTCATTCCCTTTGCTTATGTTCAATTCTAGTTTCTTTGCATTATCCTCATAAATGAAGATATTGTTCTAGTGTCAATTGGATAATATATTTTTTAGTCTGCTATAATAAAATATATGAACATCAACCCCTCTCACTTACCAAACTTATTGAAATTCATAGAATTCAATATAAATAAGCCAAGTATCATTGCATTTTTTAACATGCTGCTGAATATGTGTAATGTGTTTTGTATTTCCGTTTATGTTAAACCAAATTATTTTAGTTTAATATTTGTTTCAGTGTAGGACGTCAAATATTGGGAGCTTGCGAATCTAGCAAAGCCCAATAATGGGGGTCCCACTACTTGGTCAGTGGGCCAGAAATTTTTTCAGAGGAGCTGACCCGTTCGAGTGATCCGACCCGACCCGGCCTCTACAATATATATATATATTGTTTCTGTTCTATTTAATTTTAATCGCTCGCTCGTGTTTTTGTACTATTCATCGGACTCTCTGGTTTCTCCTCATCTCTGCTCTTCTCTGCGTGATTTTTATCGCAACTACTGCATAACTTGTACGAATGATGTTTTTTGTTATAATCTGAAATGCATAGGTATTTGCTGGTGGATGTAGCTAGTCATGCTGAATGAATAGTGAACCATGTATACTGTGTGTTTGGCTGGTTTGTAGATGTTCTATATATTAGTTCTATTTTTAAGCTTTCTGTGCAGGGGACAATTCAACTGTGAATTGAATAAACTGAATATATACAAACTGTTGAAATTCTGTTGTCGTTTCCTTTTGTTGTTTCACTACTTTCGCTAAACTGAAAACCTAACAGGGACAGATTATCCTTAACACATGCTTATCTCATGGAAAATTATGAAGAGTTTTCGTGAACTCATATAATCATGCATTCATTGTGGTCAATTGAATATAAAATATATTAATGACTCTTTTTTTCCCCCATCTCCTATAAATCTACCTTTATGGAATAGATTTTTATTATTTCTCTTGAACTCTCTAGCCCCTCTACTTTTGTCTTTTCTTTTGGAGAGTTTGAACCTTTCTTTCTTCTTGAATTCCATTAAGGATTTAGCTACTAACATGGGCTTGAGTGAGATCTTGAACATCATTGCTTTGTAATTCTTATTTTTCCAAGGGTTTGAGAGCATTCATGAAAAAGAATAGCATTTCCCTTTTTCCTAAATTAGAAATTTGGACCATGAACTCTAAAAGAATTGCCGAATATATTTTCATAATTCTTTTTATTGCATGAGTATTCATAATTTTTCTCTCACCTCATCCTCTACATAATTTAGATAAAATTATTGTTGGAACAAACTCTTATACTTGTCACAAATATTAATGAAAGTGCCTCAATGCCTAATATTATCACTTCTTCAACATAACCAAAGCATTGATATATCCACAAAATACATTAATGCAAAGAAAATCTTAATTGCATCAACAATGATGTTCATTGCTCAGAAGTATTGCTCCATCCCTATGAGAAATTATATGCATTTTTTCCAATCATGTACCCTTTAAATTCCTTCTCAATTTGGGAACATCCAAATGAGTTGTAGCTGTTGCAGTAAACTAATCATCTTCTATGGTTCTTTTTCAAGTTCAAGCTCTCTTTTCAATTGTTCAATCTCTTGTTGAATGGATTTCACAATGGTTTCTAAGGTAATGTTGTTCTAGGTAAGTATGTCCAACATAAATAATTATGACACCTTGAAATACAAATAGGTAAAATGAGTCTCTCCTTATATAAAGAGAGTCTCTCCTTATATAAGAGAGTCTCTGATATTAATGGTCAAGTTCTTACAAAATATCACAATCATACATCATGTGAAACAAAGCGAAACCCCTAGAAAATTCTATAACATTAATTTGGGCGTGGGTCTCAAAATATTATTTTGCTCATATTGCATATTTTGTGATATTATATAATCTTTTAGGATCTCCATAAAAGAGGGGATCATCTTATTTTTATTTGAGTTATGATTTGCCAAAATGGTCAAGTCATCACACGTGCATAATCATGTGAAAAATATTTTCTAGAAAATGTGTTACAATGATAAAAAAAATTATAATTTTGATTCATGAAAATATTATAATTTTTTGGTCATAACTTATAAGAAAAAATTATAGAATTACAAATTCATACCAAAAAGACAGGTATATGATTCCTAGTTTTTTTTATTATACCTAGATCTAATAATTGAACCTGAATTAAGTTGAGTCATATATGACAAATCGCATGTGAGGCTTAAAAAAAAGCTAACAACCCTTCTCTTCAGCAAGTTTAGTCAGACAATAGCACTTTCATACACAATCCGCACAATATTATTATAAAATAAAGATTATTCAGCTAGACAGATAAATTATACATAGAGATAATAATAAGTCATGTTGATTGTTGCTAATGAGTGTGAATTAGTCTAATTGACCATTACTAATGAGCCATGTTGAAAGATGGTTTGACCCAACTTCTTATGTGGTTCGCCCACAATGACACATAATAATTATGATAAAAATTGTGCCACTAAACTTGATTAAAAAATTTAGATGTCACACACATCTTTTAGCTATGCAATAAAAATTTCATAATTTCTCTCAACTCATGATCATAAAAAAGTCTTTTCATAACTTCAAATTATAATTCTTTCATACTTGTAGCATATTTTCTAAATAATATTTGCATATTATTATTTATGCAAATATCAAAAATGAAATATAAAGAAAAAATGAAATTGTAATTTTATTACATATGTTTTATGTGACAAACAATAGAGTTTCAATTAATAGATTTACCAATTCAACATTTCAATCTTCCACAATCCTTTTCCAAGATTATTAAAAAAATTTCTTTTCTATAGACTTCATTTGGATGCCATTTTTCAAACTAAAAGATGTGATAAATAAAGAAGAAGCAAAAAGTTAAGTCATAAAATAATTCGACAATTCATTTTCTCATTGATATATTCTCTTGTTTGTCGGAATTAAAAAACTAAAATTATATGAAATATTAAATTCTTTACAAGGAAATGTAAAGTCATTTATTAAATGATTGGAATCTTAATTTTATTAATTTGTAATAATTTCAAAAAACTAAATATGCAAGTGGGTATAGATAAACATGAAAAATAAAATTAGATAGAGTACTACTTTATACACTTGGAGCACTCTGCTACATAAAAAAACACATATCAATTGTAACTGAACACCCCCATTTCAAACTGACGCATATATGTATCTAACAAAATAAAATTGGAGGAAAACTAAGTGGTCTGGGGGCTTCTCAAAGTCCTCGCGAAGATTACATAAGCTTGTCTCTAGTGAGCACATGAGTTATAATAATAGAACCCTAATTAATCATCTCTCACATGAAGTGATAGCTACGTACCTCAATATATTTTATCCTTTCATGAAAGTCTAAATTTGGAGCAATATATCATGTTGATTAGTCATTACTAAATAGAGTGGCTTATCCATAAACAAATCTACGGAAGCTCATAAGTAGTATACATCATAACTTTTGACCCTAATTATGTGCTCAACTTAGAAATAATTATATACATCTTACTTTTTCTAAAGACAATATGATCTTCCATAAAATTATAGTAATTTGTGATAAATCTTCTCTCTCTCTACTAGAGCCCACTAGAATCCAAGTAACCTATAAAATTAGAAGTGACTTAAATCACCAAAAGAAATGTCAAGTCCACCCATATATGACACCAATTATTGTGCTCAAATTTCCACCTCTAAATAAAATTAAAAATAATTAGAAATCACACAAAAATCCCTTAGTTATACGTTTTTAATATTATCATTTGTCTCAACTAATGATAATGCTCACTATATGTGTTATATAACATAAAATACAATTTGTTTCATAATTATAGCATATTATATAAACAATATATGCATAAGATTATGTATGTAAATGTTATATTTGAGATCAAATATAAATTAAAATTCAAATGAAATGTTTTTACATAAGTTTTTTGTTACAAATAATAGATTTTTTGCTGATAGATTTATCAATCAATATTTCAATATTCAATATTCTATTTCCACAATTTGTAAACATTTTTTTAGAGGGACTCTAGGTAGAAAAATTTTTGAATGTAAACAAAATGACAAAAAAAGGTGAAGTGGAGAGTAAGCCATACAAAATTTTAAAATTCAATTTAACTTTGATACATTTTCATGTTTGTTGAAGTTACAAAAACCAAAATTAAACATAATATTAAATTCCCTAATAGTAAACTTAAAAGTATTTTGTTTATTGAATGTGTAGAAAAATTTATATCTAATAATATATATATATATATATATATATATATATATATATATATATATAAGTGGACATATACATATATATTATATGTGTAGAAATAATTCAAAAATTTATATATATAAGTGGACACACACACACATATTTAAGCATGAAAAAAAGGAAAACATAAAGGATACATGATTATAAGTTTAAAACAATCCATTATAGAAAATACACAGAAACTATGAATGAACAGTCCCTCACCCCACAAGGTGCCTACTTGGTAAAAAAGTGATTGATATTGGGTCCACTCAAAGCCTTTATGTTGATGATATGTTCAAGGTAGTTGTTAGGTATTTTCTATTCGTACTAATACTAATCATAAGTATATAAGTCTAATAAATAATAAAGTAAACTTTTCAAGTCTATATATCAATCACATAGAGATTAGTGTTTATCCTTTGAGATGATAGCAAAGTCATTTACTATCTTGGCTTACAACAAATAAGCAATTCATATGGTTCTAGGATTAGTTTACTTCATTGTGCAAGGTGATTGCTCTTGCTAAACGTTCATGGTCGCGTAGTTTGCAAATTATTGAATAAATAGATGATATAATGTGTGACCTTGTTGGTTACACTTCTCATACTCATCATCTAGTCATCTGTAATAGTTCATATAAGCAATGAGATGATCTTGAGCATATTATCCTATCAACTATCAGGATGAATGCCTTTATGTATGTTGTTATTCACCTATCATATTCCTTGTAAGAATCAAGAATCAAATAACGTCCTATTCAAGTTATATTTAATCACTATCTTTTAATCCACAACAAAAAATAAATCAAACAATTATTGCACTCATAATTCAAATCAATTACATCACATAATTTAAATTACACAAACCCTAGATCATACTAATTTCATATAAATTTCTGAATATATCTTTATAGGAGAGGAATTTGAGAGTTGTGCCCCCTAATTCTAGGGATTAGCATAAATTATGAGTTCTTTGCTTGCTTGTGGAACTTCTAGGGAGTGAAAATTTCACCCCTAAGGATTTGTATTTGTCGTAGCTTTGTTTTATTGTGTGGTGGAGAAGGAGAAGAAATAGAGAGATACCATGAAAATTCTATAACTTTCATTTTTATATTCAGGTAGCTTTGTAATACACTAAGTAAGAAGTCACAATATTTAGAATAAAGTTAAAACTTCATTTTTTATCTCTTTAGCTCGAGATCATAACTCTAGGAAAAAACCATGACTATGTTCGATATATTGATAGTTTTATAATACACAATCACAACACTGACAATGATCCCAACTTTGATCTCATTTCTCTATAATACAAAGTTGCGACACTACGAACTAGTCACTACTCCATGCTTTCATAGTTTGTAGTCCATAAAGGCCATGATCAAAAAGTAATCCTTCAATTTTATTAAGTGTTTGTGGCACTATGAGTGCCCATGATAGTGGGATTTTCTCCTATCATATAAAATATTTTCACAACATTATTAGGATGTCATTGTATTTTCACTTAGTTTGTGATTTTGCATACAAGTCATAGCTATTCATATCGGTGAAGAAAAGAGTCGTAGCCTTAGAAATGGTTATACTCAAGTAATGACCTCTATAATAATTAATATTCTAGAAGTCATGCCTATGTTCAATAGTCATAGCTTTGTAAAATTTTAATGACTCTAACTTGAGACTATTTAGTCATATAAAGATAAAGTTCTTGTTAGGCAATTCTGCTTCTAATGAATGTAATTTTAGAGATTCAGAAGAAGAGAATAACAAACAGCAAATGATATATATATATATATATCCATCATCAATTCAACAAACCACGACAAAAATCGCAACCACAACAATGAGACAGAAAGTAACGTGGTTCACTAGTCATTCAGCACGATTAGCTACATCCACCAGAAAAATACTTATGCATTTACAAATTATAACCAAAATAAGTCATACAGATTGTTAGCATAAATAGTCACAAAGAGAAATCGCATAGAGAGGAGAAAATGGAGATGAATAGTTCCACGTGCAAAATTATAACAGCCAAAAAATAGAAATAAAAAACAATTTATATTAATAATGGAGCGGGTCGGATCATTCGGATGGACCAAGTTCTGCTCCAAAAATTTATTCGGCCCTCTGATTAGGCAACGGGACCCTCGTTATTGTGCTATTACTACATTCCCAATATTTTAATATCTTATTTCCTATCTATACAACATTTCAACATTTCAATATCTTATAACCAAAATATTTTTGTTATACAAAATAGTTTATCAAAACAAAATATCTATATAACTGTTCTAGCTATATGAAATTGGTTGTAACCTTAACCACCTGTGAGGTACTTGATTACTATGATGAAGAATTAATGTCATAATAGTTAAAATTTTTTGAGCTAATTATGACTATGATTCCATGATAATATCATAACTATTAAGAAAATATCGCATAGTAGAAAGATTATACAAATATGTTGGTAGGATTGTGATGTACAATAATTGCCACTAACCATTTAGATAGAATTGCATCCAAGAATAGACATTAAAATAACGCGAGACTTACTAATCTACCTCATATACTAAATACCTCCAAAAATTAATTAATTTCATGACTATTCATTAAAGTTCTTCAAAACACTAAAAAATATGAAATCAATACATATTAATCCCATTTTCACTTGTATGTATCATTGTAAACTACTAAATACATAAATATATTTGATAAATTAAATATTGAACATGTAACAAAATATTTGAATGATACTCGAGAAGTTGTATTGGTCACCTATGACAATTAATGAAATAAATATATTCACTATATATGCTTGGTTCTAGCATTTCATGTAGAAAGTTATATGCACATGTGTTCTTATAGCATATCACTCTTCTAAGAATCACACATGTATATACTTATCACTTGTCATCTTCCTAAAAAACACACATGGGCATGGTTATTAGATTCATTGGATGATGGAAATAATTAATTGAAAACCATGGCACAATCCATTTGACGAATTACCTCGGGCAAGCTATATACATCTTGGCAAAAACAAAGATTTCTGATTTTTTTCAAAGATATCAGCAAAATCCATACTATAATTCCACTGAACTCATTACATTATATTTATGCAATCTCTATACACAATTTATAAACCAAACTTATATAAAGGTTTAACATAGCATTCGGAGAGAGCTAAAATAAAAAATTTGAAATAATATTTTTATAGAATACAAATAAATGAATACAGGGACAACACTAGGATTCCTCTTCTTCGCAAGTCAATATCACTGGAAGAGCTTTCCTAGGAGTTGATTTTCTTCTTCATCTTTGAGTGATAATGTATATTTCTGCTTTACCTTGTTAAAGTGTGATTGATAGAGTTGCCTTTTCTTTCTCCTCGTATTCTATTATGTTCTATGTTAGGAGTATGTCACATCTATCCATTATTCTATTTGACTTTCAACTCTCTTCATCTCTCTTATGTCGCTCATGTCACCTTTTGTCATGGCTTTTTATATTGTTGATTTCTGAATCTCTCAAAAATAATAAGTCTCATGGAAGTCTACATGTTTCTATTAGTCAATGTTGTGACTTTGTGCTTCTGTATTGAAGCTAGAAAAAATTTGCATCATGACTGAATCACAGCCTCAATTGTGGTGCTTTCTATTTCACTTTGATGGTTAATTTTACTTTTTCTGTCAAAGCCTATAAAACTCTAAGTTTTGGTGAAATCTCCACCATTATGACCTAAACCCGATATCATTCATACAAATCACAATAATAATAGGCCATATGTGTGTGTGTGTGTGTGTGTATTTTATGCCTATCAAACACTCCCATACTTAAAGTTGTGCTTGTCCTCAAGCAAAGAAATGTCTACTCTATCCATAAATATACAACACATAAATTATAGAAACCATTGTAATCTATCAATCAATCAACTCAAATTTAAAATATGGCCATTGACGAAATACCAGTGTAATCTCACAATTTTTCTTTTTTTTATTATTTTGATATGTCGTGGAGGCTACTTTTATCTTTTCACTTATATCCTTTAGAGGGAATTCTATTATAGAGGGCCAGAATTGAATAATGGAGTGCCAGTTCACATGACACTTGGGCATAAAATAC
>JAREIK010002830.1:2616701-2911701 GCA_029783825.1 Sapria himalayana
ATAAACCCGACGCGACGAAGAAGATGGGGTTCAGAGGACGAGCCGGCGCCGTTGCCGCAGCCGGAGCCGGAGGAGCTAGTACCAGGAAAGAGACGAGATGGGGGAAGAGGATTGGGAGACCGCCCAAGATTCAAGAAACGCATTTTTTAGATTCCCGCGCAGCGGCGGCGACGACTAAGAGGCGGCGAGACGCCGGCGAGACGCCGGCTAGACGGCCGAGAGGAAACAAGAGATCTAGGAGGTGATACACGGATACTGTAAATTATCATTTCACATACAGCAGCGACACAGATAATCTTAGGGATAGTGTTATCACTTATCAGTTAACATAAGAACAATTTTTTTTTTTAATTATCTTTTTTTTTATATATTTTTTATCAATTCTCTGTGTGTGCGCACGTGCGCGTGTGTGAGCTAAACTAATAATTAGATAATTAATTATTAGTCTTTATAATGGTTAATGGAATTAATATTTAATAAACATTATGAATTGCTTTGGATATTTAATACTAATAATTAATTATCTAAAATGTTTACAAAATTATTTATATTTTTGATTTATAATAAATTTGGATAAATCACAACATGCATATCATGTTTTTTTTTTTACAAGAATAATGTTTTTTTTTACACGAATAATGTTTTTTTTTTCTAAAAATAAATTATTTTTTAATGTGAGCTAGATGTGTTCAATGGGCTTCGCATTGAACACGACCCATTTGAGTGTGGCTTGGTTCAGGACTAGGCAAGGCTGAACCATGTGCCATGGGTCATGCCTAACCCCCTCGGCCCGGTTGACACCTTTAGCGTAGAATGAATTGGTTCAGGCTAAACAAATGGATCATACTAGTGCATTGTTTATTGCCACAAGTTTATGATAATCAAATTCATTTATTTCTCATTCAATTAGTTAATTTATTTTCTCATGTTTGGCACACAATAATATTTTTATCAAGTAGATTTTTTGAGGAAATTTATTATTTTTTTTTAACATAGTTTTTTAGGAAAAATTGTGTTTTTAGTGCCCAAAACAAACATAATTATACACAAGCACACACACCCACACCCACCCACACACCCACACACCCACACACATTGTATATGTATCATGTATATATACAATACACATACATTACAATGTATGTATATATATACAACAATGTATACTTATATGTGTGTGTGTCTACACTATAGTATTTGGTACACGACATTATTATTTTGAAAAATATTCTGAATTAGGCAAAAAAAAAAAGAGTTAATGATTTTAAGGGTATTTTTGGGTCTGGAAATTTGACTAAAAACATAAGATCTAATCTAAAAATAATTACAAAATAAGATCTAATCTAAAAATATAACACCCAAAAAATATATACCAATAATATATAAATATTTATATTTTGGTGCAATGAAAACCAAAACACAATTTTGCTCAGCATGTAAGAGTCGAGATACGTGATTTTAAAAAAAAAATCAAAATGACAGTTTTTAAATTCGAAAACCATTATTTAGAATTTCAAAAGTTATTTTCATTTTTTTAAATCTAATATTATATACACACACACACACACACACACACATACACACAAATATCTAAACTTGTAAATAAATATATAAATAAATAAATGTGGGTGTGTGAACACACACACACACATATATTTACAACTTTTAAAAAAAATTATGTCTTCCTCCCCCACAAACTTATCTCATATTATCATTTAATATGAGATGATGTGTACGTGGAGCAAAATGGAGTTTTAAATTTTAAAGATAAATATTTTATTTTTGATACATTTATCATTAAATATTAAAATTTTAGGTATTTTTATAATTATTTTTTAATGTTTTCATTAAAATAATAACATGTTTGGTATCTATGGGAAACTTATATCCAAAGGGTTGGGCATTCTTGTCGCTTTTCCAATTAGACTATCATATTATTTATACATACATACATACATACATACATATATATAGTTTTAAAAATTAAAACGAAAATTAATTTTTAAATTCAAAATAGTGGTATTCCAATTTGAAAGAGTGTTTTTAGATTTCAAAATTGCCATTTAAAATTTTTTAAAATTTTTAAATTGATGATGTGTCATGTGTGGAGCAAAATTGAATTTAAAATTTTAAAGAAAAATATTGGATGTTTTTATATATTTTTCATTAAATATTACATTTTTAGGTCTTTTTTATTATTATTATTTTGTGGAGAGTGCCATAAAACATAATTTATTCTTGAATTTAATTAAAATAGGACACTTGGAAACAATTTTACTTTGTGTGTGTGTGTGTTTGTGTTATAGATATTGGGATTAAAAAAGAAATGTAAAATGGGGGCATGGCAGTGGGACTCGTCCATCGGCGAGAGGATTGCAGTTGTGCAATTCCCAAAAAAATAAAACAACTCATGGTCTACAACCAGACAGCTCGTGATCTTGAGCGCATGGTTCATGCCTTCATGGCCGAGTAATGGCGTCTTCCTTTCTCTAAGTCCATCTTATTCCAATTTCGAATCTCTCTCTTGCCCAACATGTCAATCTCGGTCAAGACCGCCATGGTAGAGACCAGTGATAAAATCAAGCTCTCCGTTAACTTATTTCGCCCGCTCTCCGGCGAAACCAAGCGGAGCTTGGCCTTCGTTCTCGTTCACCCGTACTCGCTACTCGGTGGTTGCCAATCTCTGCTGCAGAGAATGGCTGAGCTGCTAGCAGAGAATGGCTTCGTGGCTGCAACATTTGATATGAGAGGCGTTGGGAATTCAACAGGACGCGCTTCTCTCACTGGTTCTTCCGAAATCAAAGATGTGATCGCCGTCTGTAAATCGGTTTCCAACGACCCCGAGCTTCCTTGCGGGAGGATACTGCTGCTCGGCGTGTCTGCAGGTTTGCGATTCTACCTTTTTCTTCCTTTTTTTTTTTTGGTGATTTAATCCGCTTCCTTCGGCAGATCATTCATGAAACTTAGTAGGGAGCACTGATCGAAATCGTTTCCTGTTATGAAATCTCTGATTCGTGATTACAAATTCAGGGACAGGATATTAACACTTCCGTCCGCGGCATATATTCGCGAAACTTTGGATCGTAGTTTAGCTGTTCCCTTAGATTAACCAGATCAAATCTGATTTGATCTGCTCGTATAATCGTCTTCTTCATCAAACTAGTCGACGTAGCTTTTCCTATTTCTTCTCGATTTCAAATTCAGGTATAAGTTGTGATCCAGATGATTGTTCCAACAACTCTTTTCATAAATTGCCTCCAACGCCTCTTGTGAGCCTTAGTTATCTCACAATCCAGCCTAATGCTGCCTTATTTCCTCGTTTTCTCTTCTCATTCATGTAGAATATGATCATCTTTAGGGTTTATACATTCATGTGTGTGTGTGTGTCTGTTTTTGCATGTATGAATGCTTGTAGGTGTATACATACAGTGTTTGCCTCTGTTGATTTCTCATTTATCAAGCAGCCCTTCTTTACATTATACCAGATATGGCTTCGTTTGATTTCACGAACACTGCCTTATTGTTTATTTTGAAGTTCATCTTCTTTTTCTGTCATAAATATGGCTTCTGTCTTCTTCTCGCAGATTGGACTCTTCCAAATTGGTGCCTATATGTCTCATAAACATGATATATGTATCTACTCGCTCACACCTACATGCAGATATGCTTATATGTGTGATGCTGAGGACTTGTTTGGCCACTTGTTTTGATTTTGCATCATTCTCATTCATCATCTAGTCCTCAAAACAACATTTTTAAATTGGTCATGCTCATGTTATTCTCTATCATCATGTAGTCTCTACAGCAGCTGGCATACCTTGTGTCTATCTGTCTGTGTGTGTGCGTGTGTGTGCGTGCCCATGTTTGGTGTAGGACATGTTTGGCCTAAAGAACATACACTTGGGTGGGTGAGCACACTTATGACCCCAAAAGAAAACACATTTACGCAAGAATGAAGTATTAGGACATGCCCCAAACACTGGTTTATGCACAAATCTAACCGTTCCCTATTGCTTGCGTTCATCAAATCTATAGATACTAAGATCATTCTCTCTCATCACGTGACACCCAAAAGAACATGCAACCAAATTGGTCATGTTCATATTGTTCTCTCTCATCATGTGACACCCAAAAGAACATGCAACCAAATGGGTCATGTTCATATTGTTATCTCTCATGTGATTTCTACACGTGTGTGTGTGTGTGTGTGTGGTAGGACGTGTTTGCCCAAAAGATCATACACGTGTGGGTGTGGGTGTGGGTGAGGAAATAGCAGATCTAATCATTTCTAATTGTTCTCTATTGTTTGCTTCCATTAACAGGCGCTGCCATTGCAGGCTCTGCAATAGACAAGATCAATGAAGTTGTTGGATACATAAGCATTGGATATCCATTTGGCCAACTGGCCTCCATCCTCTTCGGGCAGCACCACAGGGCCATGACACTGACTTTGAAGCCAAAGCTCTTTGTGATGGGCACATGCGATGGGTTCACCAGCGTGAAGCAGCTGCAGAGCAGGCTCAAAAGTGCTTCAGGGAGGGTAGAAACACACTTAGTTGAAGGGTTAGGGCACTTCCAAACAGTAGGAGCAGCATCAGACCCGAACATGGCCCAACTATTTCTTGACTTTGCTGAATCCCTCTAGTTTTTCATAACTTGTGTTTTTTGCTTCTGTTTCTCCATGACACCAACACACAACAAGCTTAGAGAAAGGCAAGCACAAGCAATCGTTTTGTACAGATGGAAGCAACATTAAGGAACTATAAACACAGAAAAATGCAGGGGAGAGAGCTCGAATACAAGATAACACCTATAAATAAGGCCTACAGTACGTTGCTGCAGCTAAAGTGGAGCCCAGGCTGCAGATGCTTACAAAATTTTGTTGCTATCAGCAGCGCCCTCTCTTGCATCCATGACTATGTCACTGTAGGGCCGTTTTCTCCATCCTTGATCATGGAGCTGTTGAGAAAACGGCTGCTCTCCTATGCAACCAAAGAACAAAGAAAACAACAACAGTCGCATCCTTCTCAGTTCATGATCAATGAAAGCCACACTCAACAAGAACTTTGCGTTGGTTGATGTAATCACAAAAAATGGTTCGATTGGGGCTAGCCAGATTGGAACCACATGGCACAATTATGGGAAATTGGGTTCGACTGTGGGTTCGCTTATATAATTGTTAGCAGAAGGTGCTTATTACATTGGCCGGCGAATATGAACCTACCAAGTGGGCAATTAGATGATGCACACAACACACAAACACCCAGCCATGTGTGCTATTTAGTTATTACCACTTTCACCATCAGATGCATCTTCGATCCTCGTAATTGCAGCAATGAGAGCCCGTTCTTGTTCCTGCAGTGGAACTCTGGAGTTAGAGCAAGGGAGAGAATGGGGGAGTAGATTTTTTGTTGATACGGCTCATCATACTTACGTCCAATACTTTCTTTGCTTTCTCTACTTCTGTTGGGTCAGGATGGGCAGAACTGAAGACTTTCTCCACCTGTTAAGAATCACATGCCGGTGCAGGAATAAGAACAATCTTTCATCTGTCTGATTTTTTTTGTCCTCATCGACACACATATCAGATTTGAGCTCATGCCTTAGTGCGATAGCAAGTGCATTTGTCTAACTACAGTAGATTTCAAATTCAAGGCTCATCAGACACTTTTTTTCTGATTTTTAAAAGTAAGATTGATGAGATATTAATCTATCTCAGATCCCATGCTAAATTAATCATATTATCATGATTGATTATGCGTTCATCAATTTCATACAAATTCAAATCATGTATTATTTTGTTACTAATTTTGTTATTACTTTTTTAATATATTTACTAACACACTGAATCTCATAACAGAATAACTGATCATCTAAGAAATTCTTGTGTTATTTGAGCTCATATCTTGGTGTGATAGCAAGTGCATCTGTCTAACTACCATAAATTTCAAATTCGAGGCTCATCAGACACTTTTTTTGATTTTTAAGAGTAAGTTTGATGAGATATTAATCTCTTAGATATCATGCTAAAGTGATCATATTATCAGGATCAATTATGCGTTTATCAATTTCATACAAATTCAGCTCATGTACTATTTTGTTACCAATTTTGTTATTAATTTTTTATTATATTTATTGACATACTGAATCTCATAACATAAAAACTGATCATCTAAGAAATTCTTGTGTTATTTAAGCTCATATCTTGGTGCGATAGCAAATGCATTTGTCTAACTACAGTAGATTCCAAATTCAAGGCTCGTCAGACACTTTTTTTTCTGATCTTTAAGAGAGAGATTGATGAGATATTAACCTCTCTCAGATATCATGATATGGTGATCATATTATCAGGATCGATTATGCGTTTATCAATTTCATACAAATTCAACTCATGTATTATTTTCTTATTATGATCATTCAAAAGTTTGATCATATCTTGATGCGTTAAGAAGTATCTTCGTTCAATGATCATTTTTAAAGGATAAGTTTATTAAAATATTGGCCTATTGTATCTCAGGCTTCATGATGAGCAAGAGACTTGTATACTAGGTATGATCTTTTATTCTAATATATGTATCTCTTAAAAGATAATAATTAAACAAATGGGTCAAAAAAGTTAATGTGCAAGAAGATTAACATTTTTGGTCTATGCTAGTCAGACGTAGATCCACTATTTCATACATATTTTTTATTCCAATTTTACCCTCATAAGTTATGACGTGGTTATCTTAGTATATGCATTATTATCATGATAATCAAAAATAAATATAATTTCCATATCTTGATGAGAATAATTGTGAGCTTTGTTCTTACCTCTTTGATTAGTGTATCTGTGTGGAGCATCTCAATATCACCCAGGGGCTTCCTACCGATGCCGTTCTGAGACAAATCTTTCTTGTAGTGGTTCTTCATCGTGCCTCTACCTCTTCCTATTCCAGCCCCTACGCCACCACGTGTCATCGATTTCTTGTTTCCACGGCCCAATCCGGGTCGACCACCTCTTAGGTATACTCCCGGGTCCTCTCCTTCCCACCTAATATCTTCAGGAGGTATCTGCATTCACACACACACACACACACACACACACCACACACAGACATAGACACAGCCACACACACACACACACAAACATTTATAAAGAGAGAAAGAGATATAACTAAGTGAAATATCAAGTTATGAGTACGACTAATAAAATATGTGACAATGACAAAATTCTCAAATAATTAAAAAAATATTTTTCTATTTAATTATTTTTATTAAATATTATATATTTATATATATATATATAACCTTTAATAATAACAATTTTATAAAAAAAATATTTCTTTTCTTTTAAGCATCCGTCGATTTGATTTTCTCTAAATTCATAAATATCATAAATATTTATTTTTATTTTTCTCTAAATTTTTTTCTATATTTTATCTAAGCAAGAAAATAATTTTAGTAGCGGATATATGCGACATTAAATCAAATTGATTATCTGACATGATTAGTGAATTAATGAGTCTCATTTCTATTATTTTCTCTCAAAATATTTTCGTGTGATTATTATTTCATTTTTCTATAATTAGAATTTTATTCAAACTTGAGAAAAAAAAATAAAAAAACACAATATTATGTCTATGAAAATTAATATTAAAAAAAAATATTAATCTTTGTAGCTCTAGCACAGCATGTGGCATGGCATAGTCAAGCACCGTGCCTAGTCCTGGATAGTGCCGCCCGTTGCACGGCTCCTGCAGTGCTGGGCCAAGGACCTGAGAGCGATTACAAGTCACGGGTCAAATCCCATCAGGTGGCGGCCCAATATGATGGGTTATTTTTAAAAAAAAATATATGACCACGTAAGTTGAATCTTGCTTATGTGGCAGATTACAATTGGTCAGCTATGTAAGTCGGCCACCAGCTGTGTTTTCACACAATAAGCTTCAAACAAGGCTTGTGCGGCACGGTCCGACACGACCCTGCACTATGAGGGCCAATAGTGCCGGACCAACATCAGCCACTAGGCTAAACCGGTTCTTCCAATTGGGCCAGTAACCCATCGAACCAACTGGGCTGACGATCAAATCAACATGCACTTAGAACCGACAGATTTTTAAGGAACTAACCCATATTGCATGGCTACTTAAAATACTTTTTATAGATGGCTTGTAGGATTTGAACCATTGACCCGAGCCCGAGGGTTGCAAAATAACAAAATTATTTACTGGGCTACATAGCCCTTTAGCATTTTACTATGATACTAATTTTTTAAATTATTTTTCTATTGAAACAATAATTTAATAAATTATTTTATTTTATTTTGTATTTTTTTGATTAATTACTAAATTATACAAATTATCATTATAATATTCCAAACGCTTTTTAAAATATCATTTATATGAAAACTAAATATAAAAAATATATATATTAAAAAAAATCATTTATATATATCAACATTTTTTTACATTATTAGATATATTAAATTAAATAAATTAAATACTAATTATAATTCCGAAATAATTAAATATGTATTTAATTTATTTTATAATTTCTGAAGTTTTTCTAAGTATTTTCATTAATTTAAAATATTTTTTATATTTTTACTGATATTTTATTGATATTTATGATATATCTATAAAATTCAAGTATTATATATTTATATTTATCAATATTCCCATCTATATATATGCATGTAATTATTTAATTTATTTTTTTTAATAATATGTATAATACATTTATGATGTCATAGAATTTATAGCAGTCCAATTGAAAGTATCAAATGGATCATGACAGCTCAGCTTGGCTCAAATATTGGCAGCCTAGGCCCTAATCGAGCCACCATGTCTTGCCGAACAAGGCACAAAATGGATGCCAGAGTCATGTCGTGCTGGCACGGCTTCATGGGGGGTTGATCAAGCATGACCCAATTCCCTCAACAAGGCATGACGAGTCAGACCGAGTTATGTCAGACCTAGCTTGCATGGCATGGTACCGCAACTAGCCTGTGGATAGGCTGAGTGCCACTACCAATATAGGGCCTGCTAGGCAGTGCGCACTCAACACTAAGCAACTAGCCATTGGGAAAGAGCAATTTAGAGTCGTGTGTGCAACGAGATGGCCCAACATAATGGCCCATGTGGATCAATTTCAACCCGCCTAGCCAAACAGAGACCAACCATGCCAGACCTAAGCTAGCATGGTCAAGCCTGACTAAACTTGACATGACTCAGCATGACCAAACATGACATCAGAAAAAGACATGCCAACTGGACAAGTTGGTCTGCCTATTTTTAGAGACATACATGAATAGCACGGCACGATGACCCAAATTGGCCTAAAAAAGAATGTGCCAACACGACATGACCCATTTAATACTTCTAAGCCCAATTGATCAAAGACTTTGGATTGTGTCGTGACAAGCCTGACATATCTAAATTAGGACATATCTCATGTCGTGCCCAAACTATCCAGCCCACTTGACACTTCTAGGTCCAACTAATGGCACGACCAGTGAATCATGAACTAGTAACTTTCTAGTTCAATCACCACTTCAATTTTCCCAACATTAATATTTTCCAATATTTCAATTCATGCATTTGAAAACTTTCAGGATTTTACTATATTCGTTCACAATAGTAATGTGGGCCATGAACTAGCCAAGGTGAACAAGGTTCGGAGAGCAAGGTTACAAGCTTAGCCCACAAACCAAAATTATCCAACTACCCATTGCAAGTGAACCTTTTAAAGGACCTATGATGTTGAAGAAGCCAGAAGCAAATACTTTGATCTCCCTAAATGCCTCTCACAAAGGTTCCACAACTTTAGTTTCCCTTGAAAAACACCAAAAACTAAAGATCTATCTCTCTCTTTATTTATCTCTCTCTCTATTTATCTCTCTCTCTATTTATCTCTCTCTCTCTCTCATGCACCTATTCTTTAGAAGTTGATGAAATAGCTTAGTCCTTAGTTTCGCAGACTTAGTCTTCTCGTAAGCTCTCATATAGCACTTAGACAACTTGTCTCTCAGATATTGCTAAATCAATCTCTAACATGTATGCCAAGCTAGGCTCAACTTCTACCTATGTATTTTTCTTTCATCCACCCTTATTAGTATAGGTATTTGCACACTGACTTGAGAGGGAATGTAAGAGTTTCTTCCACATTTTTTATTATTTTTCTCGATACTCACTATAGTCAGGCAATAAGATATGTAGTCGGGAATTCGTTATTTCATGAGCAAACAAAGCACATATAAATATTCCTAATAACAGATCAGTACATCAACATATTCACAAAGATCTTGAGAATGGTGGCGTTTGTTTTCTTTAATTTATCATGAATAGAATATTTTTTGAGATTAATACTAAATAGTACTTAATATCATTTAAGTACTAAGATATTTATTTTTCTACTTAATACTCAATTGGTTAACAGTGACCGAAGCGAGGGTTTTAATCGTGATGGGAGTGAACTTTTTTTGAATGAAAAAAGTCAAAATTTTTAACTTTTTTATTTCAGCTATTTTTCCAAAAAATTTAATGATTAAGTGAGTGAAAAATTTAAAAAAAAAACAAGTGGCTGAATCCTGAAACCAAATTGCTTTCAGTATTCGGCCAAAAAAACAAACATGCCCAAAGTCTCAACTTACTTATTATTCTAAATATTTGGATACTAACTTGGGAGGAAAAGTAGGAATTTTTTCATTATTTTTCATTACTTTATTTTTTATCAATTGAAGAAACATGTAGCCTACATCAATAACTTTTTTTATTATTTATATGTTTATGATTTTTTGTTTCATTATGTATTTTTGTTTTTCACATTTATTAAGTTACTTTTATCATATATATATATGTATATATATATATGTATATGTATATATGTATATGTATATGTGTATATGTATATGAATATGTATATATGTATATGAATATGTATATGTATATGTGTATATGTATATGTATATGTGTATGTGTATGTGTATGTGTATGTGTATGTGTATGTGTATGTGTATGTGTATGTGTATGTGTATGTGTATATATGTATATGTATATGTGTATATGTATATGTATATGTATATGTATATATGTATATGTATATGTATATATGTATATATATATATGTATATGTATATGTATATATGTATATATATATGTATATGTATATATGTATATATATATATGTATATGTGTATATGTATATATGTATATATATATGTATATGTATATATGTATATGTATATATGTATATGTATATGTATATATGTATATGTATATGTATATATGTATGTGTATATATGTATGTATATATATGTATATATATGTGTATATATGTGTATATGTGTATGTATGTATGTATATATATATATATATGTATATATGTATGTGTGTGTGTGTGTGTGTGTGTGTATTCTATGTTTATAAAAACTCATGCTTAATTGATTGAGTAGAAAAATGACTGATAAAAATACCTCTTTTAGATTCACCCACTCCCATGTTTCATCATCTGTGTTTTTGTCATAAACAAGCGAATATCTTCCCTGCCAACAAATGGAAAAGATGATGAAATATAGACAATGAAGCTCACAGAAGGATGTTACGCAATCAAGCAGCACATCATACATCAACTGGATTGAAGTTGGTGATTTCAGCCTCGTAGAAATTGTTATCATCGGGCCACCTAGTCCAGACTTTCCTCCCAATTAGAGGATCATAGTTAGTAGCTTTGGTAGGTTCGTTAGCCATGAATGGACCAGAACCCCGAATAGCCACTTGGCAATTTCCAGGCAGACCTGTTGTTGGGTACTGCATGGACTTCATCAACAGGGCAACCAGACACATCCACCATTAAAAGGGAAAGAAGAAACCATGAATCCTGCATAACAAACAATCCAGCTTACTGTTTTGAGCTTCTTGTTTCTTGAGCCGAGAAGAGGGCCCCGTCCCAGTGCTGACGTAGATGGCTGCATCGAGGAGTGTAATGCAGGTGCACCAGCTGGTAGGCAAGCTGCAGGTTGCGACGCCCTGTGCTTCTTGTGCGATGCTGAAATGGTGGGACTTGGCATGGAGTCGTGAACAGGTTGAGAGGTGCTCTGGAAGCCATGCTGCACGCCACTCGCCTTTCTCCATTCCCTAGCATCATAATTGGGCATACTCGCCATCAAAAAAGCAAAAAGAAACAACCATGGGGCTCGTAGTATTTTCAGGCTGCAATTGGCACGAGTAGGGCTGTAACCGAGTCGAGCTATTCGCGAGCTGCTCGGCGTTCGGCTCGTTAGAAGCTCGCTCGAACTCGTTTATTAAGTTAAACGAGTCGAGCCCGAACATCATTTTGAGGCTCGTAAGTTAAATGAGCCGAGCCCAAGCACCCTCAAACTCGGCTCGTCAGCTCGTAAACAGGCTCGTGAGCAAGCTCGTGAATCAAGCTCGTGAATAGGCTCGTGAACATGGAGAATGCTTGATGCACAACAAATTTTTCCTACAAATGAACATGATGAATATTTTAACTCTTGAACTTCAATCAAGTTAATTAAACTTTTATTATCTTATCTTTTTAATTTAGTTGTATGTTGGCTATTTTAGATGAATATTTTTATTAATTCCCGAACATCATTTTGAGGCTCGTAAGTTAAACGAGCCGAGCCCGAGCACCCTTAAACTCAGCTCGTAAGCTCATAAATAGGCTCGTGAGCAGGCTCGTGAACAGACTCGTGAATAGGCTAGTGAGCAAGCTCGTTAACCAAGCTCATGAACAAGCTCGTGAACAGGCTCGTAAGTTAAACGAGCCGAGCCCGAGCACCCTCAAACTCGGCTCGTCAGCTCGTGAACAAGCTCGAGCCTACTCCTTTAAAACCGAGCCGAGCCTGCCTAATACTCGGCTCAACTCGGCTCGGTTAAACCCCTAGGCAGGAGGGAGTAGACAAGGCAATTTTTAAGCCAAGTTCACTTTTTTATCCAATAAACAGATAGTGGAAACCAAACCAGTTAAACGAAGCAGTGCAAGCTTGTCCTGGGTAGAGTAAGACAGGATGAAAAGCTTGTTCTGCTACATACTAAGTGCAGACCTTGAAAAAGGCTGCCCAGGAGAACACCCCTCGACCACAAAAACCAGACCTTATCCTCCGGATGACATCATCAGCATCAACCCTAGCCAAGATCTCCCGGTGCTCTTCATCCGACATTCTCAGCTCTTGTCTCAGCTGTGAAATTAAGCCTTCCTTTTCCTGGAATGAAAACACATGCAGCACTTTGCATTCGCTTGCAGGAGGTGGGACTGAAATATACAGAACAAATAGCGAAGAATACCCAGGTGAGAGCATCAGATTGAGCTCTAAAAGCACGTAAAACTGAGCTGTATGCTTCTTGCTCAATGGCATGAATTTGAGTCTCCATGTCATTATGAATCCTAGGCAATGAAGCAGGCCCTATGACAGCTGGTCTTCCATTTCCAGCCACTCGCGCCCCACTTTGAAATCTGTTTCTATGGGTCGGAGGAAGATCATCATCTGTTCCTGAAATAGAAGCGAACCCAAATTTTGTGACTTATTCATTGATAATAGCTAATAGGTGAGCAGAGTTACTTACATCTCAAAAAAGCTGAGCTATCGATCACAGCTAAAAGAAGTGAACATATAATAGTTTTGCTGACAAATATTAGGTTACGTGCTTATTGCCACAATCAAATGTTGGCTACTTAAGACTAAAATATGTCTGATACCACGATCATCAAAATCATATGATTCACGATTTGATTCAAAATTTAGGAATTATATGATACGACTCTTTGAAAGAATTGAAAATATACATGAATCAAAAACTGAATCATAAATCAATTCATATGAATCAAAAATATTTATCTATTTTATATGTTTTTAAATTAATTAAAATATTTGATTTATCCAATAAATTAATAATAAATTTATTATTTTAAATAAAAAATTATCTGTTTATAAATAAATAATAAATTAATAATGAATTATTTTTTCAAAAAAAAATAATTAATTATATTTTAATAAATACATAAATAAATAATGAATTAATATGATATGCTAATTTATTTAGAAAAAATAATATGTTAATTTATTTAGTGATGGTGAACGAGCAAACTAACCATTAAAATTATTAGTAGTGGTTCGCTAACTAAAAAAAATGATATGTTAATTTATTTAGTGGTGATGGACTAGCAAATTAACAATTAAAATTATTAGTAGTAGTTCACTAACTAAAAAAATATGTTAATTTATTTAATAGTAGTGGACTAGCAAACTAACAATAAAAATTGTTAGTGATGATCCACAAACTAGATTAAATGATATGTTAATTTATCTGGTGATAGTGGACTAGTAAATTAAAAATTAAAAATTATTAGTGGTGATCCACTAACTAGAAAAAATGATATGCTAACTTATTTAGTAGTGTTAATTAAAACTATTTATTGTTAATTAACACTACTAAATAAATTAGCATATCATTTTTTCTAGTTAGTGGATCACCACTAATAATTTTTAATTGTTAATTTACTAGTCCACTACCACCAGATAAATTAACATATCATTTAATCTAGTTTGTGGATCATCACTAACAATTTTTATTGTTAGTTTGTTAGTCCACCACCACTAAATAAATTAACATATTATTTTTTTTTAGTTAATGAACTACTACTAATAATTTTAATTGTTAGTTTGCTAGTCCATCACCACTAAATAAATTAACATATCATTTTTTTAGTTAGTGAACCACTACTAATAATTTTAATGGTTAGTTTGCTAGTTCACCATCACTAAATAAATTAACATATTATTTTTTCTAATTAGTGAACCACCACAAATAATTTTAATTGTTAGTTTGCTAGTCCACCATCATTAACTAAATTAACATATCATTTTTTTCATATTATTTACATATTAATTTATATTATAACATAACATATCTAAATTAAAAATTACTTTTAATCTTTTAGGTTATCAATTATCACCATACTCATATGGCACCACTAAAAAAGATGTCTAATGTGGGTGATCCAATTTGAAAACATTGCTCTAGAATTAATGACAATAGAATGAATTTAAAATATAACTAGTGTGAACTTAAGAGATGGGGAGAGATTAATAAGATGAGATATCATTTAACGGGTGATCATAATAATGTTGCCCCTTGCACTCAATGTCCAAAAAATATAAGAGATCTTTGTATCAAATTTTTAGACCAACTAAAAACACATAAGTCTACAAAAGAAGTTGAGATTCAAGGGAATGAAAGAAATACTACAATGGATGCATTTATAGACAAAGGGAAAGGTGTGAAACAACAAACTTAGAATGCACTTGTTAATAAAAGAGAACCTGCAATGGAGAACATATATAGATTTTTATATGAACATGCATTGTCATCATAGTTTTAAAAGGTGCAAGGCGCACCAAGGTGCAAAGGTCTTTTGAAGTCTTGAGGTGCAATGCGCACCTAAGGCGTGAACTTTTGTGAAGTGAAATATGACTTTAGATGCACAAAAATTTTTATTAAATATGATACTATTGATAAAAAAATAAATGTTTCTAATATTTAAATAAATTTTGATGAAAAAAATAAATGAAATTATATAAATTTCAATATATAATTATAAATTTTAAGAATAAATATATTTTAAAAAAAATTATAATATATAAGGCACGCCTCTTTAGTGAGGCCCATGCCTTGGAAGACGATGCGCTATAACTAGGGAGTGATTGTGTCTTGAGCCTACCTTAAGCACGCCTTTCACAACTATGATTGCCATTTGTTTTAGTTAAAAGTCCATTATTTATTTCTATGATTGAAAAAATTAGTGATTATGGTAGAGGATTGAAATCCCAAGTTATCACAAGACTAGAGTTACTTAATTAAAAAGTAAATTGAACAATATGATTTTGATGTTAAAGAAATACAAAAAGGAATAAAAAAAAATTGAATATACTTTTATGTCGAATGGGTAGTCAGATAAAAAAAAATAAATCTCTCATTAATTTTTTAGTTAATAACCCAAATAAAACTATTTTTCTCTAATCAATAGACACCTCAGATATTATAAAATATGCACAAGGATTATTTGAAATGCTTGATTCATTAGTTGAGGAAATTGTAGAAGAAAATATAGTGCAAGTGGTGACTAATAGTGCTTCAGCTTATGTAGCAAATAGTAAATTGCTAATGGAAAAAAAAAACAAAACTATTTTGTTCTCCTTTTGTAGCTCATCACATTGACAATATGTTGGAAGATATGGGTGAATCATCAATATTCAAGGATACTATTAAAAAAGCTAAAAAAATTTATGTTTATATTTATAAACATGCATGGGTACTTTGCATGTTTAGAAAATTCTCCAAGAAAATAGAATTAAAAAGAACAGGTGTTACAAGACCTGATACATTATTTCTCATATTAAAGAGTTTTGAGGAGAATAAGTTTCCTCTTCAAACTATGTTTGCATCAAAAGAAGAGGTTAATAGTAATTATGCAACCAAGATAGAAGCAAAAAAAAAATAGAGGCAATATTGTTATTGGACAACAAGTTTTTGAAATTAGTAACATATTGTTTAAAGTGTGTTGGCCAACTTGTCAAAGTTTAAAGACTTATAGATTATGATGCAAAACCAGCAATGAGTTATGTTTATGAAGCCATGGAAAAAGCAAATGTGTAAATTGCAAAAAAATTCAATAACCAAAAGAAAAAATATGAGCACATTTGAAACATCATTGATTTGAGATGAGATTTGCAACTCCATAGGCTACTCCATGCTATGGAATATTACATCAGCAAGTTCTCAACTAACTTTGTTATATGATAATCTATTTCATTTCACCAAATATTATTACCTTAGCATGTAATTCTTTAGTCGTATAACTCATTCTACTAAAATGATTTATGTGATATTTTTATAAGAATAATCTCTTTATCTATTTAGAATAATTGTATTTTATATTTGTATTTATCCTAAATATAATTTGCATGATTTTAATCTCTAATTTTTTGATTTCTTTCTCTAGCTAATTTGAAAACATATTTATGTCCTTTAATACTTAAGATGTTGTATGAATCATCATATATTTTTCTTTTTAATTATTTAATTGTTCAGTCATTTAGAATTTTTTTGTAAAATTTATTAAACTCAAAATTATAATATTTTTATCAAACTTAAGTATATTTTTCTTTTCTAATGAATTATTTTACCTTTGCATTATATTATCATATCTCATTTTCATAAATATATTTTTATTTGATCTCTTTTGTCATTTTCTTTATCTCACTCCTCATTCAAATGTCATTGTATTTTGGAAAAATAAGTTAATTTTATCCTTGAATTTCAAATTCTTTCAGTTTTCTATAATTAACTAAATCCAAAACTTTTATTTATAATTTTTTAACATTCTTCTTTCTTTAATATCAATCATTTATTTTTTCAATTTAATTTAATTTAATTTTGAAATAATTGAAATATTTTACAGTAACTCTTGAGATAAAAACTAAAAAATAACAATTTATATTAATTTTTAAAACACTCACATGTGTAGCCTTACAATTTTTAACTTTCTTTTGTCTCATCTCCTAATAAAAAATAATCAATTTTAAATAATATTTTTTTGTACAAAATAATAATCATCATATAATGAGAAATTAATAAAAATTCACATATTATTTTGAATTTCAAAAGAATAATTTCCACGAATCCACTCATACTTAGTTCGATGTTTATCTACCATTTAAATATTCACCTATAAATCTCATTACAACCCATTTCAAATTGCACAAATACTTTAATTTAAGCCATCTAGAGACCTTGACTAGCTCAATTTCTCTTAAGTTGAGTGAAACAAAATATCATGTATTAGCTCAAGAAATAATATTGAAAACATATGTTATTATTATTATTTCATACTCAACATATTATTTAGGTTGTGAAGTGTAAGAATATTCATAGATTTGAGAGGAAATAGAGATTGTACCCAGTATACTATGCTCTTATTTTAGCATGAGTTCTAAAAGAGATTAATATCTCAATAATGTTATCCCTAGAAATAGGAGAAAATGGAACTAATACATTATCATCTTTGAACAAATGCATTTATCATCACATCAAAATATGACCTCCAACTGATACATGCAACAAACAAAATTTCATAGGTAATCAATTATCAAACTATTATCCTCGCTCAAACATATTTATTCATGAATTCTTATGAAATTATGTGTATTAATATTTGTGTAATCGTACATCAAACACGTAGAATTAAAATGGGAATAAACAATAACTAACCACTACTATCAGAGATCCCATAGCCCATTATGACTTCTTGACTTGAAGAATCTGCTTCCCTCCTATAAAAGCAACTAAAACAAAATGCCCACCAACTTCAAGAAGAGAAGCAAGAACCCATCCAAATTTCTATCTGAAAAACATAACTAAAAAAAAATTCAATTAAAGCAGAATTCTAATTTTCAAGAAGAGAAAGCTGCATTTCTAATTTTCTGACAAAAACTGCATCATGAAAGAAGCCTAAATCTAGTTCCATAGAAAAGATGAAAATAACACCCGCATCTGAATCTTGACATACAGCCAATCCCTAGACATGTGACAAAACTACATGAATCTATAATTCAATGCTGAACAACTTTTTTCTGAAAATCCAACACACAAATCAAAATGATATCACAAATAATTTCCTATATGTTCGATCCTCATTAAAAAACTTAGTTGCTGAAACAAATATTTTAGCACCATTCAGAAAGCTGATCCCCAAAACTACAAATTTTAAATAAAAGCTGAAATTCTGAGCATGCATTAATACTACGTTCGACATTCTTTAACTGCGACATGCAGCATAATGCATTCTTAAATTAAATGTGCGATGAAAAAATCAGATAAAGTTGATGGCTTTTTTTGACTAAATAAACTTAACTAGATTATTGTTCCCCGCCAAACAACACGGCTACATTAATATAAATCCAACTCTAAAAACCCTTTTCTAAGCACATCACAAGCCATTAAACTATGTAGAGATTAGAGTTCTTATCATTCGTAAAAATCTAATCCTCTTCCAACCATTAGTTATAAGAATGGCCAGCCGACTCAAATATATGATGCCTGATTTTGTTAATTAGATCATGTTGCTCAAATCAATGTAAAATTGAACATAGGAACAGTAAATTCGATAAAAACCAACTCCATTATCACCCAAAAACATGTAAGCAAAACTTATCAAAAGCTAGAACACGGTACGAACCTCGCATCTATTAGAGTGTTCAAACGCGAATCAATTGGCAAAGCGTAAAGCCAGTGTAAACGGTGTTCGTGTATCTGTCAAAAAACCCTAAAATTTCACTAACTCAACCTGATTTCCAAGCTCACAACAGAAGACTATCACTAACGCCTTGTTGAGAAAACACCCTGCAGCCAAAACACGCTAGCACATTCCACTTTCGAGGCTATCCTTCAATCATTCCTCATGGCTCCATCCTCCATCTCCTGACTTCAGGGGTAATTTGGACAATAGCCAATATCGGAGGGGTTTGGACTTTGGACCGGATGAACGTCTTTCTTTTCATAATTAACCCTGCCACATAATTGTTTAAAGACCAAAAATATTTGTTCCTTTTCTCACAGTCACATCCCTATTTTGCTATTTTGTTTTAAAACAAAGAAAAAAATTACTTATAATTTACTTTGGGGGAAGTATTAATTAAGTTGTTAATTTTAAAATAAATAAAAATAAGGTACTAATAATTAATATTATATCAGTCAGCACACTTGAAAAAAAAAAGTATTATGATTGAGGAACTAAATTGATGAGTCCTACCTTGATTTTGTAGGTACTACCTTAATTTTGTAGGTACTACCTTAATTTTGTAGGTACTATCTTAATTTTGTATGTTCTACCTTAATTTGTAGGTACTACCTTAATTTTGTAGGTACTACCTTAATTATGTAGATATTATCTTAATTTTGCTCTTAAGATAGTACCATACAATACATTAAAGTAATACTTATAATAAATTAATGTAGTATTCATCACTTTAGTGCTTTAATTATAATAAATTTTTTAAAAAATATAACGGCTGATATTATTAATTTTTAGTACTTTATTCTCATTTATTTTCAAATTAACTACTTGAAACATACTTCTCTCTTTTACTTTTTGATAACGAATAAACAACTATATAATACAAAAATATTCATCTCCACCTTTAATTTGTTTCTCAATGAGGATTAATTTGGCAAACATATATGTTTTTATATGAACTTCTTGACGAGGATATTAAATCAGTTATACATGAAATCATAAATTAAGATT
The DNA here is from genome assembly GCA_029783825.1 of Sapria himalayana. NCBI lineage: Eukaryota > Viridiplantae > Streptophyta > Magnoliopsida > Malpighiales > Rafflesiaceae > Sapria > Sapria himalayana. The sequence continues at coordinate 2,637,009 of JAREIK010002830.1, forward strand.
TTTCAATAAAATGAAAAAAAAAAAAATTTATATGATCAATTTATTAGATTCATGGGTACTCCATTGAATTTATGAAATTCATAATATTAAAATTCTAAATTACTAAATCTTAATTCATAATGTGAGGTGAGCAATTTTTGCTTGACTAAATTTGTTTGCAAGATATATTTTTAAATTTAATAAACCTCGACATATATGAGGCTTTACCTTGAAGAGCAGGAACTAGATATTTCATATTTTTTAGGGTTTTCGCACTTGAATTAAGAAGAAAATAAGTAAAAAATCAATTTTAGTACATTCTGATATCTTTATTAACATATATCCTCCTATCACCCTTGACTATGATGTAATTTTTCTTATTATGACTTAATGTTTTCCATTGGAGTTGTTCTATATTTGACTATCAACTTAAATTTCAAAATTGATCAACTAAATATGAATATAATTTTTTTCATAGTAACCTTTACATTATATTTTTATAGAATAGCTTGAGAGATTTTAAGTTGAATGAAGGAATGTGTGATATGCAAACTCAAAAAAAAGTTTCTTTAAGCTTAAAAAAGGTAGAGGCTATGGTATAATAAGTTATATTCATTTATTAATTCTTGTGACTTCCAATATACTTCTCATGATCATTATATATTTGTTAGTAGTCACATGATAACTAGCTTATACTTTTACTATATGTCAATTATATACTAATTATTAGTCATAATAGAGCATAAATTAATATGTTTAAATAGAACTAGAAAAAAGTTTTTTCTATAAGAGACTCTGGCTCACTCAAATAGATTATAGGGATGAGCATTTTTTGTGGTAGGCATCTCTAGTTATCTCAGAAATACCATGTGAAGAAGATTATTAAGAAATTTTTTTAATGAAAGGTTTATTTAATGTCATCCTCTCTAATAAAATAATTTAGTTAAAGATCGAGCATTGTCCAGTGACTAATGTGGAGAGAAATTGCAAGCATTGTGTTCCTTATGCCTCAACTATTGTTTGTCTTATATATGATATGGTGTGAACTAGATTAGATATAACATATATTATCAATGTGGTCAGTCACTTTCTCTAACACTCAGGTATGTATCACTAGTAGTAGTCAAATATATCTTAAGATATTATTGAGGTATATGTCAATTATCGGTGTATGTAGGTAGACAATAACTCGTTATTCTCATATACATTAATTCTTATATGGTCAGTGATACTGACTCGAGAAAAACCACCTTGAGTTATTTAATAATTTTTAGATAGGAAGATGTAACATGACAATCTAATATGTAAAAGTGCATAACAATGTCCAACAATAAGATTGAGTTCATTATAGATGAAAAGATTTCAAGAATATTTGGATGTGTGTAGGATGTATTTATAATTTGATATAATAGGCATAGTGTGATACATCTCTCTAGAAATTTAAATGTTCACTATATGTCAAAGCATGTTAATATGCAATATCACTATAATAGGCACAGAAAATTTGGTTATGCTTTAAAAGTTATGCTCAAACAAAAATGTTATTGATATCCTTACAAAATCTTTGATGATAATAAAATCAAACTTTTTAAAAATGTGTGATGATATTTGTCTTTCCACCTATTGTTGAATGAAATTCTTATTGTGTTTGCCCAAAATTTAGCAGACTAATTACCTTACGGCTTATTTATTTTTGGTTTAATCTATTTTAAGTTAGGACAATGGCACATATTATGTTATGTATTAAAAACTATATATTTTATTTTATCATTTGGTTACTACTTTTTTTGTGTTTTGTTTTTTTTTTTTGTAGTTATAGGTGCATGATGGACCAAAAGTTGGGTGAAGAATCATGATATTCAAAAAAAGAGAAAATTCATTCCATGTTTCTAATGATCTATTTGTGTTTGAAGATTATATAGAAAAAAAACATAAGCGAATAACATGTTATTCGAAGATGTGTAAAAAAAAAGATAACAAGGAGAAATCCTTCTCCTCCTCCAGGTGGGTGCATGACAAAAATAGAGGAGAATTATTTATTGTCTCCTTCTTGAACATGCATGTGACATCTCCCTCTATTACACTGAGTGTGCATCATGTGTGTGTGTGTGTGTGTGTTTGTTCATGTTGTTCTACTTCCCATAGTCCATATGACATAAATGTGATCGAGATATTTAATTTCATCCACCTCTCAACGATAATTTGTTATTCAAACTAAGTAATATCTGGCATTATGCATATCGATTTTTGTGGTCATTTGACAAGTAATTATAGATATGTTTGCATGTATTTACGTTTTAATTTAAAAGATTTTTCAAAATATTTATTTGATAAAATTTAATAAATATTCATGAAATTAGACATATTTTGGGTGAAATTGGTACACTCAGTGGAGCGATGACTTAGAGACGAGAAAAACAAAAGAGAGTAATGATATTTCTCATGTCAAAACTTAACTTGTTGAATTATAAATTTAAACTAAACTAAACAAAGATGTCAGGATGCAAAGTTGCAAACTCAAGTGACAATATAGGCAAGTGATATCTATGTTGGATTGCTTGAGTTTGTAAAAGTTATTGTTAAAAATTATTCATGTTGAATTCTTTGAAGCAATGTTTATATTAATTTTGAAATTACTAGTGTGAAAATGGTATTATGTTCATTGTATTTGGTGTAGGGTGGCTGATGCTGTGCATGCAAAAATCAATCAGAAGAAGCTTAACAGATTGAATATTATACTTATATGGTAATTGTCATCATCTCCAAATTTTCTCCACTCTCATGCCACATGAAACAAAGTTCCCTCCTATCTTGCACTTTCACGATAAGTAGATTCTAATGCCAAGGGTGATCAATTGTTTATTTTTTCAATTTCATACATGTGTAATTGATCTTTCCACTTGTTCAATCTAATGACTATGTGTTTATCAATCTAATGACTAATAATTTGTTTATCATTCTCATATTTTTATTAGGGTTCAACATTGTTAGTTTAATCATTTCCTCGAAAAAATAATAATTTGTTTTCCTTTTCCCTTGTCATTATTTGAGTTAGCATTAGCAGCTTAATTTTTCATTTCTCCCCAAAAAAGAAATTAATTTGTTGTTATTGAAATTATTAATTGCGTATTTATTGATGCACAACTTCATGGTCTTCAATTCAATATTTATCTTCCTCTATAATTTTTTTTTGATTGTTGCTAAGATGGATGATTCTTTGTTTCTTAAAAATTAGTCTTTTTTTGTATACTTATTATTCATAGTTATTTATGGCTCGTATTACCTCATCGTGTAATATTGTAACCTTTACACAATCTTTTTGTTTAATTAGTGACATTTTTTTTTCTAAAAAAGTATTACTGTGTGGTTGGTCTGTCGCATAGGAAAAAAAAACTTGGAAAAACATAGTATTATATTGATAAACAAACAATTGTTATATATTATATTTATGTTAGCATATTTTATTATGGTTTGGAGACCTTTTCAAGTTGTTTCTTAACATTAAAGATGTTGTGACTTTGTTACGGTATCAAAACTTATCATTTGTAATTTGTTGCATATTTTTCATCTAACATAGTTCTATATATATATATGTATGTATGTATGTATGTATGTATGTATGTATATGGGCCGTACAAGTAGTAAAGATGGATGTAAATCTAAATATCGATGTCACATATATTACTTTATTAATTTGACCAGCCAAAAATGAACTAACCACTACTCAAATTGAGTAGATATACTTGAATTTTTAGAAAGTTACTTAGAATCTATGATGGACTCACTTTATTGTATATGATAAACTTATTTTTTGTATTTTGGGTAATATTGTATTATTTTTATGAAGGTTCAGATTAATATAAAAATATCATAGCACCTTATTAGCATACAAGGTAGAGGTGTCAAACGGGCCGGCCCAGCACGGCATGGTTTTTTAAATTCGGGCACGTCACGGCCCGTGGGCACGGCAAGGCCGTGCCGTGCCGTGCCGGCCCGCTCGGGCACAGGCGCACGGCAAGGCAGGGCAGGCGGGGCGGGGCGGGTCTGTTTGGACCCGACCCGCGGTCTTTTTACCGGGGGCGGGGCCCGGTTGGGTCACGAGTCACGACGCAGGCACGCGGGCCGGCGTGTGGTTTATTCGCCCGGGCCCGGCACGGGCCCGGGCACGTTTTTTTATCGTGCCGGGCCGGCCCAGGCACGGCCGAACCGTGCCGTGCCTCGTGCTGGGCCGGCCCGGGCCAGCCCGTTTGACACCTCTAATACAAGGTGACTATCATCATTAGATTGTCACTGCTAATGATGATCTTATTGTAGTTGTACCCTTGGTATTTCACCACATAACCATACTTTATTCTATTAATGAGATGCTCACACAACTATTCCTTAAATGTAGTGCATCAACTATTCTTGACAACTACTTTGAGTACTCATTTCAATTATATGGCCTTTAATATGGTAATAAATATGTTTATGTTTTTGGATTTATAAGCATTATACTCATGTCAATTAGTATATGTCTTCCTATAAATCTCACGTATGAAAAATAATATGTTAAAAACTCTATTTTAGACATTCTACTTAATCCCTATATCATTTGAAAATCAATTCTTATATAATATAAAAAATGTATTGATCATAAATATATTTGTGCTTCATGTTTCATAAGTTCTATACTATAAATAATTAAACTTATCTCAATCTTAAGTATTCAAACATATTTATCTCATGCATTAAGATTTGAAAGATCGTCACTTCCTTCTTATTGTACCATGTGAGTCTATTCCATGATTTATATGTCACTATCTGTCACGACCAATTCACATAAACCTACAATATAGTAAAAACCCTAAAATTTTAGTTCAAATCATCATCAATATTCATTAATATTCAAATTACAATATTATCATAAATATAATTGTCATACAATCATATCAACATAGAAGTAATAATATATTTCAATTTAGCCTGACATTGAAGAAGAATTCACATGAGATTGCTGGTGTGGCATCTCATGAAATCGAGAGTTTCAAATGATATCTCTAGTGAGGATCCAAGTTTCAAGATCAAATTCCAACCAATTCTTACTTGCATTTATCTTTGATTTACCCATAATTGGGGGTTGAAGTCATGTTGTCTAGGATTTTGCATGCTCTTGGCTAGAAATTTAATTATTCCCTATCTATTCAATGAAAAAAATTTAAGCATTGCTTTTACTTTGGAGTTTTGTGTACTTTTTTAAGTTTGAAGTTGAGGTTTTGGCTTTCTTATTTCTTTGAATCTTTTATAGAATTCAAAAGTCATAGTGGTAGGAATGTCATGATTCAAGTAACTGCCATTTGGAACAAAAAGTTATGGTGATTAGGAATGCCACAACTAAGATAATTTATCTTTGGAATATAAAGTCGTGATGTTGGAGATGATGGTAAATGAGATAATTTTTCTCTTGAACATAAAGTCACAATGACAAATATCATGATGGCAAGTATGGCCCTAACAGAGGTATTAACTTTCTATAATATATTTTCATGATAGCAAGAATGCCACAACTTAGATATTTACTTTCTAGATTATAAAGAATTGTAGAAAATAATGTCGCGACTAAAAATTACTTAGTATTATGTAATTTTTGGTTTTGTATTGATTAAATCATTGTGCAAGAAAATATCATTATTTTGTATATCAATTAGATGCTTAACTACCACAACATGAAAATATGTTCATAGTCATTTTTGTGTTTTTGTGATAGCATAGCTATGACTCTAAAAAAATATTACATCCACAAAGATTATATAACTAAGTCATGATATAAGAAATATCATATCTTTTTATTTATTTTCTCTACTTCAAGTCTTTGCTCTACCAAATTTACTAATTTTATCAAAAATATTTATGATTTCACTATTATTCATCAAATTCTATCAAAATACTCATTTAGTAAAATTTATCCATTTAAAACTTAAATAAGCATAGATACTTCAAAAATTGCATGCTAAATAATCCAAAAAAAAATAGTATGCTGAGTGGTGAACGAGACTCTAATATGTCCATTGAGCATTTGAGAAATCCATTAGAAAAATAGTTAATTTATTGGTTGAGAAATGAATCAATTTTATGTAATGCCATCAACTAAGATAATCTAAAAGTTCTGTGATAGGTGTGCCACACAATTACTTTTTGTTTTGTTGGTAACTAACTCAATCTTGTATCCAGGTCAAACAGGTTAATTTATTACTTTCATGAATTACATGCAAGGTGATAGAAAGTTACATGCCTTTATAATTACTAGCCCAAAATTCATAGCCATTATCAATATACTAGTATTTTGAGAATGAAAAGAACTTGTTGGTAGCCATCGAAGAGTTTAAATTATTTTATTTTGAACCTTTTGATGTTGATATTTTATAAGGTTAATCAATAAAAATTAAAGCAATTCAGCACTCGATAACTCACATCATGCCAATGCACTGTAATATCTCCATAAGCCATGTGAAATATCATGGCTTTACATGGTATTATTCCTTTTTCACACCTACCTACCATGTATATATTTTTTATTTCTCGTGTGTATATATAGGTTCGTTTGTTGTATTCATTTAAATTCAATCAATAAGAAAAATAAAATATTTTTTTTCTCTCATCCTCTATTACATGTCATAAGATTGATGGAATGGAAGGATTGAGTTAGGGTTTTTTCTAGATCTTCAATCCAACAAACCATATAATGATTGTGTCTTAATTTCAGTTGCCCCACATTCATCAAATGAAGAACATGCCACTGTCAATATGTCTAGCAAACTTATCTAGCAACCCTGTCCACTTAGGCAACAAATCAAATCACACGGTGCACCTTGGCATGAAGAGTCAATTGGCGACAACCCCTTTAGAGCAACCTCGAATGAGGGCTATGAAGGGGTAAACATCTTTAAACAAATATGATTGTGGTATCTATTTGGTTAAATCTCATATTATCCTTTTTATCTGGAACACATATCATTACAATGGGTAGGTTGGAAGGATGTGAGAATTTTCAACTATGGGCATATTCTGTTCATCTATGGTAACTCAACAATGGTTATGATGACTATTTGATTACTATGAGACAAATATTCTTCCTGACCATCATCCTCGATGAAAGAAAAGTGATGCTTTGTTATGTAATGTTTTCTAATAGTTGATTCATATCAAGATATGGTCAAGTCTCATACCTTATGAAACATGATTTACTTTGTTGGCTCGAGTAATTAAACAAATTACTCACCAATGATATCCAGTGACTCTTATTTATGCCAATATAACATGAACATAACCACTTAGTTTGGATGACTATATGCCCTTAAAGATTAACTAACTTCAATTTTACCAAGCTCATATACCACATGAGCACATGAGCATACATGAACTACATATTTATATTATTTGCCTTCGACAGATTCATACCAAACTTCTAGGGTGTCAAAGTTTAGTTTTTTGCTGGAACACCCATTCCCAAATTTGATGTTTTCATTGCCATTTGGTTTGCTATTTATCCATGGCACCTCAACCTCAATACACTAATTACACCTCTAAATCCTCCATGATAATTTCTTATACTTTTATGTGAGAAGAATAGGGTGGCACATGATGAATAGGACAATGTCCTCACTCTACACATTGTAACAAAATGGGTCACACCCGAGATAAGTGTTGCCAATTGCAAGGTAAACCCCCTTGTTAGAAAGATGCTCATATGGCTCAATCATTAGATGCTCCTACAATTGAGCCCTCTATAGGGTCATCGCCTACATCTTAGGGAGTCACTTTTACATGATGCAGATTGAGGATATTGTCTACATGATCCAAGCATCCCTATCCACTTTAGCTGCATCTACCATTCAACCTCTTCCTCTTCCTCTATTGCCCAGTCTAGTAATGCCCCTATCTATCTCACTCACTCTTCTCTTAGACCATGGATCCTCAATTCTAGTGCTTCTAATCACCTCTTTGGCAATTGAGTTAACTTATATTCTCTTAATTTTACTTTACTATTACATGTGATAATTCTAACCAATGGTACTCAAACCATGGCTAAAAGTAACAGCTTTGTTCAATATTTTTCTTTTTTCATCTTTAGCATATGTGCTTTTAATTATTGACTCTCCTTCAAGTCTTATTTTAGTTAGTAAGCTTACATGTGATCTCGATTATCCACTTACTTTCTCTAATTCTAGTGTCACCTTACATGATCTGAGTACAATGACTACTGGCATAAGATGTGAGTCCATTTATTTTATCTCAAATTTACCACATCTTCTACTGCTTAACTTCCAAAGATACACCACTTCTAATTTATAGTCACATTAGACACACAAACTTCTCCAAACTCTAGAAGATGATTCCTCAACTCTCTAGTACATCTTCTAAGTTCTATCCAATGTGAGTCATATCAGTTTGGGAAATATAAATGTGTCTTATTCGCAAAGCACTTGTATAATTATGCCAAGTCTTATTTTAAGCTAGTCCACACTAATGTTTGGAATCCTTGCCGAATAGTGTTTGCTTTAGAATTTCATTATTTTATTACTTTCATATTAATTATTTTAGCTGTATATGGATATTTTTAACGCAGAGTCGGGCTGGATATACTATCAATTGTGCAATGTTAGGCATGACATGACTTTCAGTAGGGACACTCCAGGCTTGACACTGACTCAATTAGGCTACTAACAAGCCCATTTGATACCCCGAGGGTGTTTTTGTAATTTGTTGGGTCGAGCCCTTGCCTAGTCTTCTTGCCTGAGCGTGACTCACAAAATCGTTTTTGCGAGCGCCAACGCAGCATGTATGACGACGAAGTGGCCAGCTGGCAAATGAAGTCCATTAAAATTGGTCAAAACTGGACAAATCTTCATCTCTTAACGAGCCAATAAAAGCTTTTTTTCAGTTTCCATATCTAATGCTGGGTTGACTTTCTTTTCATGTCTTTCTCCAAACTGTCTTTATTTTTTTTTTGAAAGGTAATCTCCGAATCGTTCTTTATTTTATGCGATTTCCAAAATGAAAATAGATAAAAAATCTTAAGAGGAAGCCAATAGTATGTCTAAATGAAATGGAAACGAACACATCGATCACAGTCAAACTGCGTTGCTTCTCCACAATCTAAATGTCAGATCAACATATTTCCGGGAGTAAAAACTGTGTTGATGCGTCCGTATTGATGGAGTTATCATCAAATGTGCTTTCAGCTGTTCTTCACTAGAAACCGAAAGAGAATGCATGTTGTTTTTTTCTGAGAAATGGGTGCAAGAACCCATTGTTTTTTGCTGTTTTCTCTCATCCAAATCTGTACCGCTTCCGCAGTCACCCAATTCAACGACTGTAAGTCGATATCGGTTTTGATCTTCTCTTAACTTAATTGCTCACAACCTGTTTGATGATTTTCCGAGAAACGAATTTCCATTCTGTCCAATCTTATACATCGAATTTCACCTTCTTTAGATTGCTAGATTGCAAATGAGATGACCATGATTCGCTATGAATGGCAAACCTTTTTTTGATAATCTTGATCCCATAGCAGGACTTGTCTTCACATTGCCTCTTAAAAATCCATTAATCTGAAACATAATCAGCTGCCATTTATTCTGTCTGTTGTCTTCCTTGCAGTAAGTGCATTGAACGCGCTGCAGGATATATGGGAGAACACGCCTCCAACTTGGATTGGCACAGACCCTTGTGGAGACATATGGGATGGCATCAGGTGTTCCAGCTCACGTGTGATTTCCATGTAAGTTATTGTTATCCTGAATGTTCTTTTTTTTTTTTTTTTTTTTGTTTTTATATTGAACCACATTCATAAAAATTCATTTCTCATGATATTTTTGATTTTCTCAACTACTTTTTATCTGTAGAACATTGCCGAGCATGGGTCTCAAAGGTCGCCTTTCTGGGGATATCTCATCTTTATATGAGTTGCAGATATTGTACGTTCTTTATTTGCCTAATTGTTGAATTGGCATCTACTTTAAAATTACAACCTAGCATAATTATACGTGAAAAGTGTGGGATGAAAATGTCTACCTGAGAGATAAAGAGGAACTAGTAAAAAAGATAAAATGAGAGGTACATTATCAGACATGAAATATTCTTTCTGATAGCAAAAGTTGAGCAATCAAATGAATTAGAGATGAGTTTCTTGTCAGAATTAAAATTTATTCATGTTGATGTCAAAATTTCACTTTTTATGTTAAGGATTGGACATACTATTGTGTTTTTTTTGTAAATTGAGAATGATTTTATTTTGAGCACTTGTATTATGATAGAAATTTTATTACAAAATAAATTTGATAAAAATTGTATCTAGCACACAATGTTATTGCTTATTATCAAATTTGTTAGATGATAATATCTCAATAGTCTTAAATTTTGAAAATTTGAAAGTCTGCATCTGATAATTCTTAAAATTGTTAAAATTTTCGAACGAAGATATCTATCATCACAATTCACAGTAATATATAATCTTTAATACATGCATATAAAATAGACTTTTCAGGTAATCACCCATAATTTTGGAGTTATATGATATATAGAATTATTATTATTTGCATAATCACATAATATTGATGACTATATGAGAAGAAATAAATTAATAAAAATTTGAATGAAAATGATAAAATAAGATACATATGTGTTAAAATTGTGTGAGAGTTTGTGCGATGATCTTATTATGTGGAAATAAAAATTTATATGATCAACTCATATAATATCGAAAACATACTTTTTTGATTATAATGACGCACACATATGAATTTGTATAATATATTCCAACTAGTTATATTCTTTGCTATTTTGAATCATCAACCATTCCATCTACACACTAAGATCAAAATTAAATTTTTATTGTGCATGTGGTCGAACACATCTAATGCAAGTACAATAAGAAATCTATTCAAATGCTATGGAATGTAAGTATAATAGTTTTAATTAGAAATTGTTATAAAATGAGGGTTATAGAGGCTGTGCCTTAAACATGATGGCTAATGCCTTCGTCTAAGAGTAGTAGGTCTTGTGTTTGAGCCAATCAGATATTAATTTCTTCCAAATTAGTACTAAACAAAAAGTTTTGTGGATCGAATATGACATTTTTATAATGTGAGGATCATCAAAATTGTTCTCTAATTGGGTCATTTTTTTTAAGGGATTTGTCATACAATAAAGGCTTGCAAGGGCCACTTCCAGCATCAATTGGTAGTTTGAAAAAGCTAACAAATTTGTAAGTGCATGATATTGGGTACATTATTAACTAGCACCAAATTTTCCATATTTATGCTCTAATAATTCATAAAATTGAATTTTCTCTTCAGAATTATGGTTGGATGTAGTTTCTCGGGCCCTATTCCCGAGACTATAGGATCTCTTTCTCGTCTAGTTTATCTGTAAGAATTTTTAACCACTTTTTAGTTGTTCCTGACATCTTCAGAATGAAATTTTAATTCCATTTATATCTTCTGTCGCATTTGTTGCTTTGTTCTGTAGATCTCTTAATTCCAATGCCTTCATTGGTGCAATTCCACAATCAATTGGCAATCTCTCTAATCTCTATTGGTTAGATCTTGCTGACAACCAATTAGAAGGATCGATTCCTGTCTCTAAAGGCACAATTCCTGGACTTGATAATTTATTTAATGCAAAACACTTGTATGTATCTCTTTATTCATGAAGCTGGTTGACTTTTTTTTTTACATTAGTTAGCTGAAGCATGGACCTGGCACATTTGCTGCATAAAATAAATGTACCCCATTGGATTGCAGGATAATCAATCCAATGGTGTATACCCATCTGCATTGCTTTCTTTCTGTCATTGTGGTTTGATGCCAAAAAGCATGTGCATGTTGTTCATTTGCTGTTAATATTTAATATTAATTATCCAGCCATTTTGGAAGGAATCAACTCTCGGGTAAAATCCCATCCCGTCTTTTCAACTCAAGGATGACCCTCTTGCATATGTAAGTTTATTTTGTGCTTATGTTTCAAATCTCAATTCTTACACACACACACACACACACAAATACACACGTGTGTGTGTGTGTGTGAGTGTGTGTCTCTGTGTGTCTCAAATATTCATTATTAGCATATCATCATGTTATTTATGTATAATTTTGTTAGGGATATTGCAAAGATAATTTATTTTTCAACACAATGATAACTAGGAGGAAAATAAAGAGAAAAAATGGGAGAGATTATGTATTATATATTCATTTTTTAGAGTTATTTTATAGATTTACAATGAATAACATCTTATTCAATGGTATGCATATATGTTCTATACGATTTCAAATAAGTTCAAAAAAATTATTAGAATGATCTATGCTTTAATAACAAAAATGATTTGGAAGTTGTGAATTGCTCATTTTTTAGCATATCCATGATATTATGCACTTCTTCCCAAATTTTATGCGATAGTCAGCCCTATATATATCAAATAAATAATATATTATTTATTTGATAAATAATAGATTTTATCTTGAATAATTTATCATGGGTGTCGAATAAATTATTTGGTCATGCAAAAGAGTTATGATATTTGAGAAATTCATGGTATTTGACAAATTAAATGCTATATGTATGTTTTTGATTATATCATGAATGAGTGTTTTGATGTTGTCGATGATTGATTGAACTATTTGACTCATTTCACAAGAAATTTTTTTCTGAGATCACCAAGTAGTTTTCTTGATATTTCATTATTTTTTGAATTCATTTGTGAATTTTGATTTTTTAATCATGGAGTGATTGACCAAAAAATATTTTTTTTTGCTAAATTAAATGCAAAGAATAAAAATAAGTTACATAAATTATTTTATTCAAATAAATATTCAAGCATGACATTTGCGTGTATAAGAGCCATTGCATCCTTTTAAGAGCATCATTGTATAATAAGTTATCATAATTCCTTCCTCTATATGGAAGGAATTATGATAAGAGCATCCTTTTAAGCTGCATCATTTTAATAATTCTAATGCTTCTCATGAAGCCATTGCATCTATATTTTGTGCATTAAGGTTAAAGAAAAATAAAGTGGGTTGAATTATTTTTAAGACTTGCTAAAAAATTTGCTAAGTGATTTTTACTAGTGATATGAGCTCTAGAAATCTAATTATTATTTTTTTATTAAATAAAATAAGAGTTTGGTTTATATATTTCATTTGCACATAAATGTTGAAAGTTGTGACTTGAAGTAATACTAGGTGTTTTCATAATGGAAGATAAGTCTCATATTTAAAATTTATCAGATGTAATTTCTTTGATATTAGCTTTTCTTAAATTTCGTGCTAATGGAAGTCTTATGCATTGTGTATGATATTTATTTGCTTGTGGGTGACCAAGTTACAATTAATGTCACACATCTTGATGTCATAGTAAAGACTAATATGATAATGAAATGAGATATTATTCTATTTTATCAAATGTTAAAATCAATGAACTTTTGAGTAATTATCTTTGACTTTGTATTAGATTTGGAAACTAATATAATTTTTATGTTTATAGAAGAATTATTTCACATAAAAATATAAAAATTTATCATAAATTTTATTTTTGTGATAGTAGTTATCTCAAGTTTGAATAACTTACTAGTCAAGAATATTTCTAATCACTAACATAAGTTGAGTCTTTTACAATTTTCTCATATATAAGTATATGGAGAGCATATATAGGTAATAATCTAAGAAATGATTATTTATATTGATGATATATGCAATATAAGATATATTAATTATAACATTTATAATTTTTTAGATGTTTATCTCATACCCAATAAAGTTTATTGTAATACTTGAATTGATGAGACTCTTATTCAAATTAAGATGAGTTTTTGCTAGAGTAAACTTAACTTATCAAATTTTAAAATAATTTCTATCTAATATTTTTGTTGGGATAGAAATATTTTTTAATTAGAGTATATTTACGTAAACCCAAGAAAATGTATCAATCATTAAGGGTTTTTCGTTCTAACTTCACTTGGAGAAATTGCTATGTTGAGGAATGTCTAGCTCATTATTATTTTTTAATAACAATATATTTTGATATATTAGTGTAAGACATTCTTTGTAAGCCGTGCATGTGAAAACAAGAGTGGTTTAAAACATATTTTGAAAATAAAAAAATAATAACAAAAAAAACATATTAAACAACTCATTTACCACATTTCATAGACAATATATTGATCCTGTGTCCTATCATAGGAAAACATAATGATTATTCTACACTATTGTCTTTTAATTATCATAAAGAATTAATTCTTCTCTTTCATTTATTTGTAAGATATCAAAAGTTAAACAAGTTTTTTAATGGAAAATATCTTGACCATTAGAAATCAATTGCCTTGACTACTTATTAGTTTATGTAAAACTTCAGCCAAAATTTAGTTCTAAGTTAAATCTACTTTTACACAAAAAACTAATTTTCACAACAAATAATTGCTTAAGAAAATCCCAATTTTTATTTTAAGTAACAGTGCAAAGCTCTTCTAACTTAGCATATTACTATCTTGGCTAAGATGTTAATTTAGAAATAAAACCTGATATTTTCAATTTTTTATCATAAGACAATAAGCTAGAATACAAAAAATTAAACTAAGAATAAGATAATATCAAAGAGTCTTGCTTTTGTTGCCAAGCACTACATGTATATTATATCCACCTCTTTTGTAGAATAAAAAAAATTTTTTGTTATCTTCATCCAAATTAGTTTATTGTTGAAATATTATACTTGTGGACTCTTGACGATATAAAATTGTGTTTTCTTGGCATATAAGATGATTGTTATTTGATGGATAATCTAAATTGGATTGTTATTATCAAGGATGATTCACTCGTAGTTATCTTTTTGATATTTTAATATTGAATTAATATGTTGATTTGTGTAAGAATCATAATGGGGCATATTCATTTTAGGCTATACATCAATTATCTCACATATATATTTCTATCATTTAATTTTTAATTATTTCAATAGTTTGAGATAATATATTATTAGATTCGTTTGCACTTTCATTTTTGCGAGTGTCATACTCGCGATAATTATATCTATGCCTTCTCAATAATTTTATTTTTAGAAATTATATAAGTTGGAATGATTCACAAGATAATCACCATCATGAGTTGTTTTTATTTGTATATCCCCTTTAACATACATGTCATCATTCGCTATGAAGGATACACGATTTTTACTTTATATGAAATTGCTAGATAAGATATTCTCCATAACTTCTATATAACTCCGATGTTAGCTCATCTAGAGAGTATATAATATATTAGTTTTTATTATGTTCGTGTTTTTGATTTTGTGAGCATCATATTCACAATAATTAAGATGTCTTAATTTAATATTTTTATATGTTGTTTTATCTTATGTATTAATATTACAAGGATTGCTATTTTATTCTATTGGAACCACGTGTATCTTGTAATATAATTGTTATCATTCATCATAGTCAACACACAAAATTATTGTATTTGTAAAAATTCTAATTTTTAGTTCTTAAGTATATTAACATTCATCAATATCTAAATATATTATAAATCAAATATAAGTTTATTAATCAACTATCTATTATAACATAATTTACATAATCAATTATATAATTTAATTTAGCAAGATTGTACATAAATTTATAAATGATATGTGAACAATTATCTTGTGGATATCATGATTTTCAATGTATGTCAACATTAATTTCCAAGAAGACTAATTTAAATCTATTCTACTTGTTGTTCATCTTGAAATGCATTGTTATTTTTTTTTATCATCTTCTTATTCTATTTTTTGCTTTTATTTTTGTTCTTTTTTTTTCTTTTCTTATTGTTCTTTTTTTTGATCATTTATAAATATAGCTTTTATATGTTTGGAATCTATATGATATTTGAAGTTAGATGTTGCATCCTAAAGTTGAGGTCATGACTCTCATCTTTTTAGATTATCTCTAAAGCATAATTGTTATGATGCTATGAATGATCATGACTGATGTTTATCTTCATGTAACACGAAGATGCGACACAGATAACTAGCCATGATTTTGGTCTTGGCTTTGTGATCAAATTATTGCATGGTGATATTGATGTGATGATGTTTATTCTCTCTGTAACACAAAGTTGTATCACTAGAAATTGTTTATGGTTTTGGTATTGACTTTAGGGTGAAGAGTCCGGACATTGTGGGCATTGTGATTGTGATTTAGTCATTGCTCTTTTGAATGAAAATTCTCAGTGATTTAGCAACATATATTTGTTGATGTTTTGGCTCTTTTATAAATAAGTTGTGATTCTTTAATAATTCATGACAACTTGTATCAATGTGCTTTTGTGTTGCTTTGATGTAAAAATAATATTATGGTTATTAATTGGTTTAGGGCTAGTACAATCGTGATATCAAGAAATTGTTATAATCATAATTATTGTATTACATAGTAAAATAATTGTGTTAATTTGGTGGTAGAGTCGGTGTATCATGAAGATCATGATTATTTTATCATAGTTATAGCCAAAAAAGGATGTTGTGACTATCTAAGTCTAATATGAAGGTTATTTGTAAGTCGTGAATAGAGAATAATAATGATTCTCTATTGTACATTTCTCCTACAAGTGGTTCTTCTCTCAGTCAATCAATTTTATTCAATTTTCTTTGATTTTAGTAATATTTGTCATTTTTTCAAAATAAGATTTAAGTCAAATCTCTTTGATAATTACTAATATTTATGTAAATATTTTATATTTTATTTATCAAATGATATTATTTATTTGATATTCTGCCTATCGAACACATATTACATGATATCAATATTTATCTTTCTTAAACATTTTGACAGATTTGTTTCATAAATTTTCATAGATTACTCACTTGTTTGCTATATAGTACTCAACATTGAGGAAGCTAGTTTACATATACCAAAGTTGTAATGAGATTCATTAGACTCAAAGATAATAGAAAGGCAATGATTATATGCAAATTTTTTTTTTTGATGAATCTCAACTGGACATAATAAAGAAATATGCTTAGAAGATTTTTCGAGATTTTGACTAGGAGATGAGCTCTCAAAAAGAATTTCATCTTGGATATTAAAGATAGGTAGATGATCACAAATACATATTTAGTTTTTAAAAGAGAAATTTCTATTAATTTTGGCTACTTGAATAATTAAGAAAGACATTTAATAACTCGAGTCATATTTTTTTTTGAGGCAAGATTCTCATATACTATGTACTAGTCCATCACTTTGTTCTCAATGTTGAGGAAATTGGTGTGCACGGACCAAAGTTAGTGAAGGGGTCATGTTGAGATTCATGGAGGTTCACAAGCCTCCCACTATAGTGTGAGATATGATAGATGCTAATATTTTGATAATTTTATTCTTGAAAGTTATTGATATTATATTTAATGAGTCTTGAACATAAGATTTATTATACTTTGACGATGATATTTGACATCATACAAGTACATAATATTTAATATATGCATGCAATATAAAGATTTTCAAGATTATCAATCATCCCAATATTATTTTCACCAAAATTTATTTAATTTAGAATTTCATATGAAATATGATATATTAGTTATTGTGCACTTGCATGTCAAATTTAGTTTCATAAGACTTGTAAATAACAAAAAGTAGCTGATCATGATTCATGTGTAATTGTAATTCTAATTTTAATTTTAATTGGACATGATACAAAAATATTTTTTAAGATCTCTCAGGATATTGATTAGGAGATGAATTCTTAATTAATGTCGTAAGTTTTTGAAAAAAATTTGATTAGTACAAATAGTATTTTTTCAAAAGAGTGATACTTCTATTTGTTTTTTGTATTTAATAATAAAGAAAACATATTTGATGATTGAAGTTATTATTATTTTTCCTTTTAGGAAAGTAATCCTAAATAATATATGCATATTCAAATATACGTGATAATTATGAATATAATTTTTCTTTTAGATAGGATAATTGAGGTATAATATGATATAAAATAATATATTAAGATATTCAATTGATCAAGTAGTTTGCGATAATTACTATTTCACTACATAATTATAAAGAAACACTCTTGTGTAATTTGAGTGTTTTAATATGCTTAAATATTTTTTTAATTTACTTTATTGTGTTGTGGTCTTATAATATGAGATATATATTCAATATCACTCATAATGATTTTATCATCTTACATATAGTATTAATTATTTTATGAAAATCTTTGAAAATAAAGTTCATTTTTTAGTAAGAACTTTGATCGAGTAAAATTATCATTATATCAAAATAATTAAATTCATTATAAGTGATTCTCATAAGCTCTATATACACCTTAATGTCATTGTGTAAACATTATAATAGATAATATATATATTTTTTTAAAGTTGAAACAAAGTACAATAATTATTTGCTGAAGTATGAATTTTTTATTTATGTAATGCATAAGTACTTAGAGAATTGGTCAAAATATAGGGTTTGTAATCTTTGCACTGTATTATAGAAAAAGAAATTGCGCTATCTGAGATGTTATATTAATGAGCGATGGCTCTCAAGTTGGGTGGATTATTTTTTGGAGTTTATGAATGACTTCTAGATGATGAGAATCAATCAGTCACTCTATAAACATTAGATATCTTATGTATGTGCTTTCGGATAATTACGCATATGGAGGCATGATTCAAGTTGCATACTTAAGTGAATGATTACTATACATAATGATAGACAATCAAAAAAAGATTGGAACACTTTTTAAACACCATGACACTTCTAATGTGCAATTGTACAAAATTAGTAATTACCACACCCTCTTCAGGTAGACTTATGAGCTATTGGTCGTCTCTTCTCTCTGAATCTTTTAGGAAATTGTGTTCATGTCTCTCAGAGATTAAGGAAATCCATTACACCCTATGATATATCTTTATTCTAGAGATTAAAATTTGATTGCTAAGAATATGCCTCTTGAAAATAGTATGATAATTGAATAAATAGATATAAAACATTTTAAAAAGTTTCTCACTCTTGAATATAGTATGATTTTTTTACATCTAGAAATGTTTTCATAATAAACACATACATGCAATTAATACTATACCTTTTCAAATGGTATATTACTAGTTCTTACATTTTATTTGAGTAAAAAGTATGTATTTTTTTCATCAAGATATAATGTCATTCTGGCTAAGGTAATATCTCATAATAAGAAGTAATAAAAAAAATAAAAAAAGATATAAGATATGTGACAAAATTTATTAAATTGAGTGGAGTATAACTCTGTAATCTCTTTTAGAGAGTGATGAGAAGGTCAATATTAGAGGGATTAATTGCAGTATCATGTGACTTTTTGGTAGGCTCGACTTTTGTATAAGAACTATATATGTCTTTATCTCAAATAAACTTCAAGTCCTGAATGATTATCTCTTAAATATTGATTCAATATGAGTTAGTATTTATGAAGATTTAAGAATTACTGTGTCATATAAATCTAAACGAGATTTGCATGCTCAAGAATCTTATCCTTTTCGGATTTAATATGATTTAAATTTATTGACAACTATAATGATTTTCTGAGAGTAGCATCACACTAAGTATCAACTTGCTAAGATAGAACCCATTAGTGATTCTCTCTATTAACAGATAATCAATGTAGTGCTACTGATAAGGGAAAAAAAGGCAATGAATTCATGTTCAATATCTGAATTCATGTTGTTCCTAGGTTAATTCAAAAATGAATTATGATAAAAAAAAATGATATTTACACTTATAAAATTTAACTAATTTTTTGTGAGAAATATTTGTACATTCCTTTTGGTACTAAATTATCAATGAAAGTACTTCTCAAGGACATAAATGTTAATTTGTCCCATCATGTAGAATGATTGATGACAAAAAAGGAAATCTAAAAATCTTGTGATATAAGTTAAATAATATTTCTTCATGATGTAAGATCTAAAAGTCTATGTCCTGAGAAAGTGTAGAGGCCATTTGCTTTATGAGGTAGTTTGTAGTTAATTTATTTTCTAAAAAATATTTCTGAATGTTTTTTTTAAAGTACGAGTATTTTAGTCCAAATTATGATAGGACATGTTAATATCGAAAACTTGGCGTATAATTACATGATATATATAATAAGTATTAAATTGATATGATATATATTTTATTGTATTATTTTTTTAATTTTTTAATTTTTTAATATTTTAATATTTTTATCAAATGAGTTTTTATTATTTTATGAAAAATAGAAAAAATAAGATTGATATATATCATGTAACAAATATATCAATGTATATTTTGAACTTTCATTAATAAAAGTATTTAGCTATCAAAATTTCAATTTGGTCACATATCTATAAAGTTTTTATATGTTTGAGTATATTAGATTGAATATAAAATATACATAATAAAGTAATGAGATCAACACTAATGTTTTCATATCCAACTCTTAAAATTATGCTATTGATTACGGTAGTATTTAAAAATTGTAGACTTGAATAAAATAAAAAAGAAAAATAATTTATAAAATTATAATTGACTATTAAGTTAGGTATTTAAGTATTCAAAATAATGAATAAGAGAATTAGAGTCGCTATATTATTGGAGGGGCATGTGATAGTCTTGTGGAGGAGATAGATTTTTTTTTTTTGTTTAGGGATGTTAACTAAACTAGTAGGAGAAGTTGGTGTTGTACTAAAGATGAGTCTCACATATCTTTTTCTATCAATCTAGTCTAAATCATAGAGTGAGTTATATGAAAATTCATAGATGATTTAAGCAAGCATGCTTTTTCATCTAAAATATTTCTTTGACTTGTCATATTAATTTTATCAATTTTCTCGTATGTGTGATTCTTTCACAATGAATGCAAAATAAAGAAAATTTTTCCTCATGTTCTCTCTCTCTATTATATTGATGTAAAAACTCCATATTAATTTGAATATTAAAAATCAATAAAAGAGGGGAATACTAACAATTGTACGCATTATATTGTGAACAATAAAATTTAGGGTTTAGGGTATGATGACTGATGTTAAGATCAAATTTATTTGTGTATGATATACGATCAAATTTATCTATTAGGAATTTTGTATTATAATTCAAATTTGGACAAAACTAGACTTAAACATCTTCAAATATATTTCCTCTTTTAGTTGGTAAAATGATTGAAAATTGGTTATTTCCATGATAACGGTCAATGGTGGTGCTAATGGCTAATTTAAATAGTTGCCATGGATCATTGTTTGTCCTTCTTAAATATCATATTTGATTAATTAAAATAATATAATATACAAATTACTATATTTTAATGATCAAACAAGCATGATACATTTATATAATGTAAGTAAATATGTGACATGAGGAGTATTGTACTTCACACTCTGGACACAATCCAAAGAAAAAAAATATAATGATCTCAACACTTTAAATTAATTATTTTTACTTTTAAATTACTCCGAAATTCATTGATCACCAAGCTACTATATATATATATATATAAATATATATAAGTACATAATTTTACTTGGCTCATGTTTTGCATGAGATCTAAGAAAAATTAATATCTCAATAATCTTATCTTCCTTGGATGAAAATACTTACAATCGCATTAAAGTACGACCTCTTCAATGAATGCTTATTTTTTTTTATAGTATTCATATAGCTCATTATAATTGATTAGTAGGAAAGGATTGATTGAAATGCTTGCTTTGCAAACTTAATTGAGTGTTATCTTATATTCAGGGGTTTAATTGTATTTTTTATTGGAATTTGTTTAGAAAATTTAACTTTTTTGTGGCAGACTTTTTGAAAGCAATAATCTCAATGGAAGCATTCCTTCTACCCTTTCCCTTGTTCAATCTTTGGAGGTTGTGTGAGTATCTGTGTTATATGCTTTACTTGTTTCACATTAGTATTCCTTGGTTGGATGTGTGTTAACTTCCAACTGTTCCAGACGTTTTGACAGGAATTTATTAACTGGATCTGTTCCATCAAGCATTAACGAATTAACAACTGTCACTGAATTGTAAGATCTCCCCCTATACTTTCTTCTAAGGCATGAATTCTCTAATATTGGAATCAATTAATGGCATATTATATGACCCAAATGCAGGATTTTATCTAACAACAGATTCACTGGCGCCATTCCAAATCTTATGGCAATGACCGTTCTCAACTATTTGTAAGATTATATCATTATATGCTATTTATAATCTTTTGATTCTCTATTTGCATCGTAATGACAAAACTATTGCTTGCAGGGATATGAGCAATAATAGTTTTGATTCTTCATATTTTCCTCGGTGGTTACTGAACATGAAGTCCTTGACAACTTTGTATCTCTCTCTCTCTCTCTCTCTCTTAATATATTGATATAAACAAAAGCATGCTACAAGCAACAATTTTTAAGAGTGTTCATAGTGAGCAGAAGAACATAAAAGATCATGTTATATGGAGTCATCTTGAGTTTTTGTTTTTTATTGAAAATAAAAAAAATATGATTTAATATTAGTTGAATGTAATTGACAATAGTAACTCATGAACGCATCTCCTAAATATATTTTTTGAAATATTAGAAATAATAAATGATTATAACACTAGCTTTGACCATGGTATCAGAGTGACTTTTTCAATGAAGTGGTAGAGATGATAATCACTGGCAATTTTTGAAGTTGTGCTGGTAGTGCCATCTTATTATAATAATAAAACAATCATATATTGTGGGTGTTTTTTGTTTTTCTTGGTATTTTTTGGCTGATGAACTTTTGATGGTGTTGAACCAAGCTAGCCAGACCATGCATGACTCGGAACATCCTGGCACAACTAGAAAAAAAGGAGTGCCAATGGGCTATGTTGGGCACTATTTTGTGGTCCAAATGATTTTAAAAAACATGCCATGTAGGCTTGTGACGATTTGTTTGACATGTCTGTCGCTGCCTTTTGGTGAGCTAGAAGTTTTTTATGGTGCCCAATAGTTGACCTCTTGATGACTGGCATGACGTCAATAAAAAATCATTTAAGTGTGTGTGTGTTTAAAAAAATTTAAAATCTTTGTTTTTGGTAATTTCTTATAAATACATGATGATTTGGGTGGAAATTTGCTGTGCTGGGAGATAGAAAGGAGGAAAATGGATAGAATTAATGTGAGACCAGTAGCATAATTCATTAGAAATTGAGGGTGAATACATTCTTTCTTTGGGATAATGTATGTGAGAATTTAATTTGTGGCTCGAAGTTATATGGGTCACATAGTGGAAAATTTACCCCAAATTGAGTTTGATATGTGTTTGATAATTGATGCAAAATTATTTGTGCCTGTAAACGAAGAAGGAGAGAGAGAGAGATAGAAAGAAAGAGAGAGAACCTTCGTTTTTTTTCTTTCGCTTGCTTATCCCGCTTGTAGCCTTTCTCCTTTTATATTCCACACTCCCCTCAAGCTGGAACATATATGTCATATGCACCAAGCTTGTTACAAATGTATTTAATCATAGGACGACTGAGAGATTTAGTGAAGATATCTGCTAGTTGATCATCTGAATTAACAAAACTTGTAGCAATACATCCTGATATGATCTTCTCTCTAATGAAGTGACAATCAACTTCAATATGCTTGGTCATTTCATGAAAGACTCGATTCGATGCAATATGTAATGCGGCCTGGTTATCATAGATGAGTTTCATCTCTTCATCCTTTCCAAATCTCAATTCTCGAAGAAGATGTTTCAACCATATGAGTTCACATGTTGCCAAAGCCATAGCTCGATACTCGGCTTCAGCGCTAGATCTTGCTACTATAGAGGTGTCAAACGGGCCGGCCCGGCACGGCACGGTTTAAAAAAACCGGGCCCGGCACGGCCCGTAGGCACGACGGGCCTTGTCGTGCCTCGCCTGGCCCGCTCGGGCAAACCTGTCCGAGCGGTTCAGGAAACGGGGACCGCGGGTCGGGTCGAATTTGACCCGACCCGCGGTCTTTTTTTGTGAAAGGGGAGGCATGCGGTCGTTGCCGTGCCGCGGGCCGAACCGTGCCTGGCCAGGCACGGCATGGGTCCGGGCATGGATATTAGATTACCTCCAATAAAAACACAGTACCCTGAAGTGGAACGTCTATCTGTGGGTGAGCCGGCTCAATCTGCATCTGTGTAACCAACAACCTGAGTATGACATCTGTTCTCGTACAACACACCTTGGCCTGGTGTACTTTTGATATATCGAAGAATGCGGATTACGGCATCCCAATGGCTATCACATGGTGATTATAGGAATTGACTAACAGCACTCACAGGAAAAGAAATATCTGGACGAGTAATGGTGAGATAGTTCAATTTACCTACGAGTCGTCGATATCTTTATGGGTCTGCTAAAGGCTCCCCCTGTCCTGGTACAAGTTTGACATTTGGATCCATGGGTGTGTCTACCGGTTTACAATCTAACATACCGGTGTCTTCCAGGATGTCTAAAGCATATTTCCTTTGGGAAAGGACCACACCGGAACTAGAGGTGTCAAACGGGCTGGCCCGGCATGGCCCGGCCCGTTTTTTTTGGGCACGTTCGTGCTACCGTGCCGGGCCGAGCACGACACGGTTTAAAAATTTCCGAGCCCGGCACTGCCCGTAGGCACGGTGGGCTGTGCCTTGCCTGGCCCGCTAGGGCACGCATGTCCGAGCGGTTCGGGATACGGGATGACCGCGGGTCGGGTCGAATCAGATCCGACCCGCGGTCTTTTTATGCGGGAGGGGCTTCCGAAGGTCGGGCTCACGGGACACCCGGCACAGGCTGACCCGTGCCGGGGTGCCGTGCCGCGTGCCGAACCTTGCCGGGTCAGGCACGGCTCAGGCCGGGCACGAAATTTTTCGGTGCGGGCCGGCCCGCCCCGGTTGATACTTGTAACCGGAACTGAATTGAGTTATCTCAATTTCCAAGAAATACTTGAGTTTTCCCAAATCTTTGGTTTGAAAGTGGGTAAAAAGATGTTTTAGTTTCTGAATACCATCCTGATCACTGCCTGTAATGATAATATCATCCACTTAAACAACCAGATAAATACACTGCCCCAATGAGTTATGATGATAGAAAACTGAATGGTCTGCTGTACTGCGAATTATGCCAAACTCTTAAACAACAGAACTAAAACGACTAAACCATGCTCGAGGAGATTGTTTCAAGCCATATAGAGAACGGCATAACTTGCACACTAAACCAGACTCCCCCTGAGCAACAAAACCAGGAGGTTGCTCCATATAAACTTCCTCGGCAAGATCACCATGAAGGAAGATATTTTTAATATCCAACTGATAAAGAGGCCAAGAAAACATAGCAGCCATGGAGAGAAGCAGACGAACAGAAGCAATCTTGGCAACATGGGAGAATGTGTCAGCATAATCAGAATCATAAATCTGAGTATAGCCTTTAGCAACTAAGCGGACTTAAGGCGATCAACCTGACCATCAGGACCAACCTTAATTGCATAGACCCAACGACAACCAACTACAGATTTACCAGAGGGTAAAACAACAAGATCCCAAGTGCCATTAGAGTGTAGAGCAGCCATTTTATCCACCATTGCCTGTCGCCAGCCTGGATGGGAAAGAGCTTCATGGGTGCTCTTTGGAAGAAAAACAAAGGATATAGCAGAGACAAAAGCAGAATATGGTGAAGATAATCGATGATAACTCAAAAATTGTAAATAGGATGAGAATTAAGAGTAGAGCGATTGCCTTTCCGAGTAGCAATGGGTAAGTCATCAGGAGAGGGTGAAGCCGGGGTAGGAGAAGCCGAAGGGATAGGAAGTGAGTCAGTAGGTGCCTCAGCAAAAGACAGAGGAGCATCGACACGAGGGCGACGATGATAAACCTGAAGTGGTCGAGGAGGCATAACATCAGGTGAAGAGACAATGAGAATAGGCAAGACTGCAGAAACATGAATAGACTCAGAAGTGGTGGAAAAGAATGGTGAGTCCTCAAAGAAAGTAACATCAGCGGAGATAAAGTAGCGATGAGTCTCAAGAGAATAACAATGATAACCCTTCTGAAGTCTGGAATATCCCAAGAAGAGACACCTCATGGCTTTGGCTGAAAGCTTGTCCTGTCCATGAGTGAGAATATGAACAAAGCAAGTACAACCAAAGACACGAGGAGGAAGGAAATAAAGTGGTTGGTCAGGGAAGAGAAGGGAATGAGGAATCTGATCATGTAAAACAGAGGAGTGCATACGATTAATCAAATAACAAGCGGTAAGAATAGCGTCCCCCCAAAAACGAAGAGGAACATTACTATGGAGGAGAATAGTACGAGCTGTCTCAACAAGATATCGATTCTTGCGCTCAGCTACCCCATTTTGTTGAGGTGTATGAGCACAAGATGACTGATGAAGAATCCCATGATGAGACATAAATGAAGTAAAGGGGGATGAAAAATATTCATTTGCATTGTCACTGCGTAACATACGAATAGAAATATTAAATTGGGTCTGGATTTCAGCATAAAATTTTTGAAAAATAGAAAATAACTCAGCTCGATTTTTCATTAAAAAATAACTAAGTACATCGAGAATAGTCATCAATAAAAGTGATAAAATACTAAAATCCTAAAGTAGACGCAGTCCGACAGGGACCCCAAACATCAGTGTGGACAAGCTCAAAAGGAGACTTTGCCTGATTATCCAAACGCTTTGGGAATGAGACACGAGTATGTTTCCCAAGCTGATATGACTCACACGAAAGCGACGACAAAGTGAAAAAACGAGGGACCATCTTCTGGAACTTGGAGAGATTAGGGTGGCCCAAACGACTATGAATGAGGAGAGGAGCATCAGTGGAAATGCAAACTGCAGGAGATGAATCCGAGGTGAGGTGATAGAAGCCTTGAGACTCACGTCCTATGCTAATCGTCTTCCCCGTATTCCGGTCCTGCAAGGTCACAAATTTATCAGAAAAGGTAATAGAATAATTAAGAGTACGAGTAATTTTGCTGATGAAAATAAGATTAAAAGGACATTTAGGAGTATAAAGGACAGAAATGAGAGGTAGAGAAGGTAGAGGAATAGCCAAACCAATACCTTTAGCCACAGTTTGAGAACTATTAGCTAAGGTAACAGTAGGTAAAGCAGAGGTAGTAGAAATATAGGAGAAAAGATCCTTATTACCAGATATGTGATCAGAAGCTCCAGAATCTAGAATCTAGGGTCCAAGAGATGATGTGTGGGTAAGGCAGACAGAAGTATTACCAGGCTGGGCAACAGAGGCAACAGAAGCATGATATGCCTGAGATGCGGAGGAGCTCGGAAGCTGAGGCAGCTGAGAATCAGAGGACTGGACCATATGAGCAGTGCGAGGAGGCCGTCCATGTAACCGATAGCAACGATCACGAGTGTGGCCATGTTTATTGCAATAAGTGCAATAAGGACGTTGGCCCCTACCTCGGTTACCTCTGTGGCTTCCTTGAGTGGCAGTGTGAGAAACCAACACAGAAGAATCTGAAGTGCTATCAGATGGCAAAGTCTGAGTGGACGAGATATGAAAGAGGCGAGCAAACACATCATCCAAGGACGGAACTGATGAACTGCCAAAAATCTGATCACGGACATGCTCAAGATCCGGACAGAGGCCAATAAGAGTAAGGACCATGAAGAACTTATCAAGCTGTCTTTGTTGAGCCCCAACATCTGAAGTAAGAGGCATCACAGTCAAGAACTCTTCCTTAAGAGAAGCAATCTGGCCAATATAAGTAGATAGATCCAAGTCCTGTTGGCTGAGATGGACAATAGCAGAAGCCACTTTATAAAGACGCTGGATATCATTCGTATATAATCCTTTAGCTTGAGTCCAAAATTTAAAACAAGTTTTGTAGGCCCGAAGATGAAGAAGAATCTTAGGATCAACTGATTGCCACAATATACTACACAACTGGACATTTATCTTCCTCCATTATACGCGGTCAACCTCAGGCCTGGATGCAATCTTAGATGGTTTTCATGATTTCCAACAGGAAAACATGCTGCTAGAGTTTACTGTACGTGTGTTATATATGTTTTGGATGGCGTTGACGTGGACGTGATCACAGATGCCAAACAAGAAATACTTATACTTGAAAAGCTGAGAATTGAAAGAGTAGAAGCTTGGGAAACCCTAGATCACTGAATGACGAGAAAGAGGATTGGAACTTGCTTAAAACTTTCAATTTCCTGTTCTAAGAGAGGAAATTGAAGCGGAAATGGAAACTGAATCAGTATCGACGAGGTTCGGGCGGCGAGGAGGAGCCGGAAGATTCACAACTCTCCGGCGATGTGTTTCCGATGCGGGATCGACGAGGCCGTTCTCAGCAACGAATCAGTATCGAAATGGAAACTGAAGCGGAAACGAAACCTAAGGCATCTGGCTCGAAAATCCGTAGGCAGAGGAGATGAATGGCTCTCATACCATGTAAACAAAGAAAGGGAGAGAGAGAGAGAGAGAACATTTGTTTTTTTTTCTTTCGCTTGCTTATCCCGCTTGTAGCCTTTCTCCTTTTATATTTCACCGTGCCCTTATGATATTCGATTGATTCTAACATGTCAATTGTGTTAGACTCTTGTGATACTTTCAAGAAAATCTAGACTTGGTCATTTCTATATTTTTTTCAAAGATATTTTATTTATATTATGATGTTATTTAGTTGTTGACATGCATATTAACTAACAAGAACAAAATGACAATTTATGCAACTTAGGCATAGTTGTGTGAGAGGATTGTGAGTGTGATTTTGTGTTGATGGATTGACATGCATTGAAGATATTTATCAAATAGATTTGTTGTATTCTTTATATGCATTTATTCGGATATGAGAAAGCTAGCAGTACCCTGAGAGGCAAAAAAATGATAGTGATATGTTTTTTTTTGTGTGAAGTTGAGACATACTTAAGAAATGTGCTAGACATAATACCATGAGTTATGATGAATATTTAAGGTTTAGAGGTTGTAAAACATATTATTGGACTTACTCAGTATGATTCTTCTATTATCATAATTATTGATCCTATCACACTAATACTTTTTTAGGAGTATATCAAATTTAGTTCTTCGAGTGTTATTGGCTTAGGTACATCTACATGCACAACACTACACTTTATACTCGACATCTCACTTCTAATTCTTAGGTAGTAGATTCTTGAACGAATATCCATTTAATAGGTATTTATTTATTTTTTATTTCTTTTGTTGAGTTTAAAGTCTCTGATATTGCTATAATTAATGACATAATTGTATGAGTCAGAGAACAAAACAATGTTAATATTGATTTTTTTTGATGTATGTTTTTTATGTAATTGAGTTTTATTATAATTTATTTTATTAATTATTTTATGAAGTAACATTGTTAAGATATTATTTTGTTTTTTTTATATGTTTATATGTATGATTGTCATATTAGACATATATTCTCTGAGAATTAAATGAGTTTTATAATAATATTTTTTTATCAGTTATTTTATGATGTAATATGATTGTGCTATTATTTTTTCTTTTTAATGTGTTTGTATATAGGATTATCAGATTAGAGATGATTTTATTGAAAATTGAATGAATTTTATTATATTTTATTTATAAAGTAAGTTGATTGTGATATTATTGTCTTCTTTAGGTGTTCATATGTAAGATTGTCAGATCATACATATATGATTTTTTTTGGAAATTGAGTGGGTGGATTGTTTCTACTTTTCTGAACTCAAGTGGGCTTCTAGATAAATGTCTATTATAAATCAATTAGTGATTTATTCTTGGAGGGGACATTTTAATTAGAAAAATATGTTTGAGTTTCTTATTCGACCCATCAGTAAAGTACTATGAAACCCATTTTATTTAATTTACTAAGATATTTAGGAATATTGTAGAACAATCACATCTTATGGCTTGATATATTATTTTAGTTTTGTTGATGATTGTATTTAATTTACACAATTATTAGCATTTAAGGAAATATCTTAAATTTTTTTATTTTTATAAAATTTTATAAAAAAATAAAATTTAAGTTTGAATGTGATATTAAAATATTGAGATATGATAATGCATTTTTTTTTAGTTTTTTTTGAGCACAAAATGGTTTTTTAGACAACCTATTCTAGTACTCATGCACATAAAAAGATATTTCAGAGAAATTGGTGACATTTTTGATTAAAATGATTAAGATACATTTTTTATATGAGTATGTCTTGATATTTTTGGAGAGAAACTTTGTTAACTATTGTCTTCTTAAACAATTGAATGATGTCTTTTGTTCTTTTATGTCATCTACCATATTATCTTGTATACCCATAAGCTCTTTCATCCTTCACCCAAAGTTTGAGCGTTCTTATTTTGTTCAGGATTTCTTTTCAGGCATGACAAATCTGGTTGCACATGCCATCAAGTATTTGTTATTTATCATAAACTAGGAGGGCCATTATGAGTATTATTTTGATATTCTTTGAGGATACGTTCTTTAAATATATGATCTAAAAGAATATACATTTATTCATTATTATGATATTATCATTTCTATGTTCATTTGTTACTCTTCAATGATGAATAACTTTTAATCTTGCTTATATCCCTATCTTTGATACGATTAACATGACTAATTTTGAGGAGAGTGGTTATACCTCTCCTAGGGTGATGTGCCAAAGAGTCAGATTAGCATAAATGTTCTACTGGAACGAGATGCAAGTCTCACTAGAAAATGGGTAATTATTTTATAATATAATTTTTGGATTTTGATTTGATAACTTAAAAGTTTGAAGTGGAATAATGGGTCACAATCGGTGTATATCTGAAAATTATAAAGTATCTATTGCTACTTTATTAACGAAGAATTTTATAAATTTATTTCTAATAAGAGTCAAATCGAGAGAACTTTGAGAAATCCTTGATGACTAGTAGTTGGCCGATCATCTTCAAAAATTTCTAGTATACTTGGTTTTCTTTTGGAAATAACTCACAATTCTTTTTGGTTTAATCATTTAATATGCAGTGTGTGCATCCTACTTAGTATCTCATGCTTCTATCCCCACCATGACTCATGTTTCCAATACTACTAGTTTATTATGAATGAAGTGTTTCTTTAGTAGATTTTAGTTTGTCTCATATATAATATTATGAACTGTTCAATGATGTATCTCTAGTTTATTGGGAAACTCATAAGCACCTAGAATTTAGCTATAAAATATTAAAAAATTATCGGGAAATAAATACAAAAACATCATACTAAAAAATCATCCTATTTGTCTTACTCTCTCAGACAAATCTATGATTTATATTTGTTGGGAATATCTTTAAGACATGTGTAGTTAGTTGTGTGAAATGGATAGAATGAGCAGTGATCTCATTTTGACTCTTTAGATTCCTCTTGTTTAAATCATTTAAGTTGTGAAAAAAATAGCGTATATTTTTGTGGATTGGGATTAGCACATCGTTGCTTCTAGCTTCGTCAATATTTATGAGGTCGTGTAAAGTCAACTCTATTTTGATAAATTGCTACATGACAACTAATTGTTAAGAGTCGATTTGTGTCCCTAGGAGGCTTCTTAGTCAAGTGGTTCTTCTATTATTGACTAAATATGAATATCATTTGCCATTGCATATAATTCTACTGACAAAGCCTCTATAAAGTGATAACAATTTATATTCTTCATTAGAACACAAGAGTCGCACCTCAATAATCAATTTATTGTATTTATATATTTTGTGTATTTCTTTGGCACTACACATAATGAACATTGTCACACTACAAGCATTTATTGTCATTGCTACAAGCACCCATTGCGCACACTTATTTTATGAAGGATGTTTTCTTCGTTTTAGAAAAAATTCATAAATCACTAAAATATCTTTGGATGCCTAGCAAAAAATATAAATTTGATAGTCTCTGTTTGTTTATGGGTCTAAAGAAATAATTTTAAACGGATGTGAGATACTATTAAAAATATACTTATTTGATATTGGAGTTATGTGTTGGATACTAACATATGATATCCGACTATGTTAATAATAAGAGTAATGAACTTATTATTGATAATAGAGATTGTGATACAAAAAAATATTTATTTATGAAAATTTAAAAAATTTTTTATGATGTGATGAACACGTATTTTGTGTTTGTTAGTTTAAACTCACGTTTTGTATTGCACTCAAGTGTATATGTAATTTTAGTGGAATCTTTAGGAGGTTTAGAGATTACTCAATATTTAGTGATATGGTTGTTGAGATGAAAACTAAGTACTTAAAATAATGCTCTATTATTTTATCTTTTTATTATCTTAATATTTGTATAAATCATATGATTAAGATAGAAGAGATAGAGAATATTTTGACATAATATCTTCGTGCATGAACCAAGAACATCAACCTAAAAGGTTTATTCATAAAAAATTGATTGGGTTATTTATATACTATGACATTAAGAATGATAATAGTTATAGTCAGGCTCCGAGTACGAACATGAATATCATATTTGGAGGTGACAAATTCTCTATACAGTTGGCGAGGGAAAAACGACTGGGTGGATCGTTGAATATGAGTGAGTCATCTTAGTACTTAGATATCAATTACTGCTTAATGTTTAATATAATAATAATAAGAATTTTGATATTTTATAATGATTGAAATCATATGAGTCTACATATCACGTATTTTCTAAGATGACATGGAATCTACGGACTCATCCGGTGTCAAGTATAATATTAGAGTTTATTTATTTTTTTATTGTAGTTAATATTATTTCGGATAAGAGATCGAGACTGCGATCAGATATCGTTGAGGCACTAGTATGCATGAAAGATTGGAATGATTTGAGGTTGAACATCCAGGATTATGTTGGAACAAGAGTGGAAGAGTTGCTGATAGATTATGACTCATGAGACTTTGAGGAGTTTGAGTCCATCGCTAGTGATATCTTCAGACGTTTATGTGATGTTGATTAATTGCATACATACACCGATTGGTATTGAGTTTGAGCTTGCATGTTGTGCCATATAATTATGATTTATTATTTTTATTTTATATTATTATGATGTGTTATTTTTAATTTTTTTGGATTGGATTTGATGATGATTGAATATTGATGAATGTGTGTTTTTGATATTTTTGATTATTAAATTTTGTTATTTATGTTAATAAATTTATTTTATTTGTAATTTATATAAAATAAATAAATAATGTAATGTCGTAATTGGTAACTTAAAATTTTAATTTTTTTTAAAAAAATTTAAAATCATTAAACTACAATCAGTTAGTCGGTCTCAATGACCAGTTGACCTAGTCCTAGGCTGGCATCTCTTGGCCCGACACGGCATGACTCGACATAGCTTGACATGACCCGGCCTGAATCTTCCACACTCAGGCTGCACGGGCCATGTCGGGCTGGCCATTATGTATCATTAGTGAAGTGTAAATATTTTTTAAAAATAAATATATTTGGTTGGGGCACTCCAATTTATTGCGGATACTCTTTTTGATGCGTATAATTGTAAATAATATAAAAAAATTCTAAAAATAATATTGATGACATTCATTCATACTAATAAAATGATCACAAATATATGTGTGTGTATGTGTGTATATATATATATATATATATGGTGATATATATTGCTAATAAAACAAATTGTCTTTTTTGCTAATATAATTGCTAATAATATTGATGACATTCAT
This sequence comes from Sapria himalayana, assembly GCA_029783825.1. Taxonomy (NCBI): domain Eukaryota; kingdom Viridiplantae; phylum Streptophyta; class Magnoliopsida; order Malpighiales; family Rafflesiaceae; genus Sapria; species Sapria himalayana. Next base: position 2,670,626 of record JAREIK010002830.1, read on the forward strand.
TCATATAATCATAAATAATTCAATAAAAAAATTATATACAATGCACAAGGTTCTTATTTAGTGCAAGATCTATGTGATGTTAATATCTTACTTTATAGTTTATAGTCATACTCTTTAAAATCAGAGAAATCGTGTCTAATGAATTTTATATCTGAGACATACTATACTTGGATAAAGACACTTGTATTAACCATCACACCAAGATACGGCCTATATATAATCATAAATAATTTAATAGAATACAAATTAATCTCCATGATATTCACTCGTACTAATATAAAATGAACACAAATATATACCTATTCACTGAATGTAAGACATAAATACAAATTTACTCATTGTATGGCAGAGTGATGGAGAGTACCCAGCTTAAAGGAAAAGTTCCTGGGGTGCTGTTCCTGCTTCCCCAGTTACAGACTGTGTAAGTTCCTAATTGATCTCCACTTGGGTATTGTCTTTATTAACATCAATAACATGGATGCCACTTTTTCTGTTGGATTTAGCAATCCTAGTTCATTTTTGCTGTGGTTTAATTGAGTAAATTGTGTTAGCATACTGCGGAATAACCAGCTGAATGGCACATTGAGCATTGGAATGGGCTATAGCAGCCAACTACAACTCGTTGATTTGCAAAACAATTATATATCCAGCTACACCCATGGAAGCACAGGAACAAATCAGGTTGATGTAATGTAAGGGAAACCCTAAATTTTTTCAATTTCCATCATTAAAACTTCAATCTTTTGAAGATTGCTCTGTTAAAATTTCAGACTCGCAGGCTGTCCAATTTGTGAAGAGACAGGAGTAACTGGAAGTTATTGTGTTTTACCCCACCTCAATTCTTCGTATACCACACCAACAAACAACTGTCTTCAAATTTCTTGCCCTTCAAATCAAAATTTCAGTCCCAATTGCAAATGTGCATATTCGTACACAGGCCTCCTTGTTTTCAGAGCACCGTCTTTTTCAAACTTGAAAAATGCAGTCATGTTTGAGTCTCTTGAAAGTTCTCTAATGAAGTCATGTATATCTCAAGAACTTCCTGTAGATTCTGTAAGTATAAGAAATGCAAGAAAGGATCAATTTGATTACCTTGATGTGAACTTGGAGCTTTTTCCATCAGTTGACGACCGTTTTAATAGAACATCAATTTCTGCGATTGGGTTTCTCTTGAGCAACCAGACTTTTAAGCCACCTGATGCGTTCGGACCTTTCTTTTTTATGGCTGATGAATATCTTCATTTTCTTGGTAGGTCTGAAGCTAGTTTTATATTTTTCTTGATTAGCATTTTTTTTTATGTGAAAAATGGAGGTCATGTCCAATACATAAGACTCTATCTCAGCGTGAGATTTGGGAGAGATTAATATTTTGACAGTCTCACCTCTAAAAATTAGAGAGACTGTGTCTGATGAGTCTTGAATTCAAAATCTATTTTGCTTGGATGTAGATACATGCCATTAGAGGTGTCAACGAGCCATGTCGTACTATGTTGTGCCAGTCACGACAAGGTGCTGCAAGCATAGAATTGTGGCACGGTCGAGTGCAGGGCCTTACTTAACCTTGCATGACCGTGCTTGACCGTCCCTCTTGGAACCCATTTTGTTTTCATGCAATGGGTGGTTGCCCTATGTGATTGTACATTTGCAATTAGCCATGTAAGCAAGATCCGGCTTACTTAGCTGAATTTTTTTTAAAAGAATTACTCACCTCTCCTGGCGGTCGCCCAATTGGACTTGACTTGTGACTTATAGCTAGTTTTGGGTCACCGGGCTGGTGGACTGTGCCACTGGGCCAGGCACACGGGTCATGCCTAGCCCGACATGAGTCACGGCTTGCCCCAGCCCAACATGACACGAACCTTGCCATGGGGCGGCACGGTTTTGGACTTGGCATGGTTTCGTATCATGCCAGGCCAGGCATGACTAAACCATGCCGTGCCCTGGGCCGCCCGGCTAAGTTGACACATCTACTTACCATCATACTAAGACATGACCTATAATGCATACATGCAATATAAGAACTTCTTAGGTGATTATCCATCACATATAAAATAATTAGTAGAAATAAAAAGTAGCTTCTCCATTATATAAAATAAAGTAATTTTTATTTTTTTTTGATAAAAATAAGATTTTTGATATTCGTAAAAAATTATAATCAATACGCAAAAATTTGTGCAAATTACGATTCAATCCTTGAAGAAAATTGTATACATTGATATATTTTTTGGTACCTTCTTTATGCATCTCTTGTTATTCAGGGTTATCTTCTTCTAAAGAATCATCAAGCACTGGCATCATCATTGGGACTGTACTTGGTGGTTCTATTCTTTTGGTGTTGCTACTTCTTGCTGGGATTTATGGCTATAGTCAAAAGAAAAAAGCAGAAAAAGCTGCTGATCTTGTCAATCCTTTTGGTAATGAAAAATAGGTTTTCTTATGCTTTGCACATCATGGGTCATTTGGGTTCATCTGTTCATGGATTGTGCAAATGCAGCGCGCTGGGAATCAAGCAAGACCAGTGGTGGGGTTCCTCAATTAAAAGGTGTCAAATGCTTCTCTTTTGAAGAACTGAAAAAATATGCCAACAATTTTTCGGAAAACAATGATATTGGCTCTGGAGGATATGGAAAGGTTAGGAATTGTTTATTTATGTGACTTTATTATTATTTTTAGTTTATGTAAATGAAAAAAAATCATATTTATAGAATATATTGAAAACAAGCCTAATATTTATATCTATAAATAGGTTTATTTTCTATCTAAATTTTTAAAATACGAAAAAACACTTATTATTATTTAAAACATTATATAGCTATGGATATTTGGTCTCAAGAATAATTATATTTTATAATTTTTTATAAAATTTGGAAAACACAAATATTATTGTCTTTTTTTATTATCAGACTTAATTATCTAAAACATATTTTTAATTTGGAACAATCACATTAATCAAATTGATCTTACTTTTATCTTTAATAAAATGATAATTTATTTCAATGTATTTTATCTCCCTATGAAAAATTAGATTAAAAATTATGTGAAATGAAACTAAACGGCCACCATAGAGGATATAAGAAATGAAGATTTTTTTTATTTTTTTTTATTTTTTTATTTTTATTTATTTTTTATTTTTTTATATTTATTTTTTTTATTATATTTGTATCATAAGAAATTTAGATTGAAGAATAAGGTTTAATTTTTTCTAGTAAGTGTTTGATCGAATGAAGTTGCATATAATTTAATTAATGATTTTGTACTTTATTTAAATATAATTCTTTCTATTTTACATTTTTGTAGGGGTAAGATTGTCTCATTTAAAAAATATAATATCTTGTAAAATGAGAACGTGGCTTGGCTCGAGGTTCGATTTGTTTCAAGGCCCGACCCGACATGAGGCCCAACTCCTCCTTGGGTGGTTCGGGTTTTGTGCCAGAGCCAAGTCATTTGTGTTTGGGACTTGGCTATATGGGTGGCCCTGTGCCAAAGCCATCTAGCCAACCTACTCAGTGGCTTAATCTCAGTATAGTGCATGCAATACTCTATGTAGTTTAGTGTGTACTGTACGTTACATATTGGACAATGCACATTGCATTGTGCAAAAATTGTGTAGTGCTCTATGCACTCAGTTTAGTGTAGTGCAAAAATAGTATAGTGTGTGTTGCTACAATATAATTTTTAAATTTTAATTTTTTATGAATTTTAATTAAAAAAATTTTTTAAAAAATATTATTTCATATTAAAATTTGTAAATTATATTTATAAAATAAAATATGGTAAAACTTAAGTAAAAACAAATAAATAATACAATAATTTCATAATAGCATATGCTATTTATTTTAGAAAGCATATAGTAAGCTATATATCTTTTATATTATATCGATTTCTTCTACAACCTTGTTCTAAATCTTTTATGTATGTAATTATCTTTATTATTTTTGATATTTATTTTATTTTTTTATTATCAATTATTTTATTAGTCAAGGACTCAAGCTAAATGTTGATTCTAATGAAACAATGAAAATTGGAATTAATAAGAGATAGAGGTTAAATGGGTCGTGCCATGCTAGCATGACGTTGAAAATGGGCAGTGCTATATGACCCATTGGCATGTCTTTTGTCCAGGTTCTATTGGGTCATGCTGGTTAGGGCAACCTGGTTAAGCTTGGCCAAGCTAGCTTGGTTCCTCTTTGGCCAGGCTAGCCTGGCCAAGCTAACATGGGTTAGGACCAAGCTAGCTTGTTTGGCCAGCGGGGCTGAAACTCCCTTGCATTGGTTGTTGTGTTGGGTCGTGCCTTGCCGTATCTCCCATGCCAAAAACTTTGGCTTAATACAACTTGAGCCATGTTGTAGGCTGCCCTGCGACACATCTAGGCTTGGCTATTAATCGGGTCGTTCAATTTCAGGCACGGCTGAATCGTGCAGTGCCCTGGTCGGCAAGCCCTGCCGACACCTCTACTAAGAGATCACATATTAATTGAAAAAACATAAATTTTTTTTTGATTGTTATCTTCATCAATAGTTCTTGAAATTATCATTAATTATAGAATTCGATAATAAAAAATTAATTTCTAAATATTTTATTAGTTTCAATTATGATATACTCCTAGTTCATTGGCATGATGTAACTTACTGAGTTGTAGTGACACTTGAATTTGATGTTATGGAAGGGAAACAACTCTTACTTGAAGGCACAATAAAAATTCATAATTTCTTTTGTTGATCGTCGGAATGTCTTGAGTTACATGATTGGGTATTAGTCTACATAAAAACACATGTATATAAAATAGAGGTGTCAAACGGGCCGGCCCGGCCCGGCCCGAATTTTTTGAGCACGAGCGTGCCGCCATGCAGGGCCAGGCACGCCACGGTTACTGTACCGTGCCTGGTCCGGCATGATTTAAAATAGTCGGGCCTGGCACGGCCCGCAGGCACGGCGGGCCGTGCCGTGCCTTGCCTGGCCCGCTCGGGCTTGCATGTCTGTACGGTTCGGGATTCGGGGGGACCACGGGTCGGGTTTGATTTGACCCGACCCGCGGTCTTTTTTGAGGGAGGAGCCATCGTGGGGTCGGGCTCACGGGACACTCGGCACGGGAAAACCCGTGCCGGTGTGCTGTGCCGGGTCAAGCATGGCACGGCACGGGCCCGGGCACGGAATTTTTCCGTGCCGGCCCGGCCCAGGCACAGCTGAATCGTGTCGTGCCTCGTGCCGGCTCGGCCCGGTTGACACCTCTAATATAAAATTGATGTTCTATATATTCAACAATAAGTAAGAATACTTTACAAATCAATTAATTTAACTCTAGAATGTAAACAATGATAATATAATATAGTATAAGAATATTATCATAGTTCTAGTTTTCATTAAAATTTGATTTTTAATTTCTTTTACTATTGATCTAGATAAGTCATCATTCTCACATGTTATAATAATAAAGTTATAAATATTAATTGAGATAACTAAATGAGATGTAATATAATACATATTAAACAATAAAATAATTATCTTGAGACAATAAAATAATATATTTAAGTAAAAAAAACTATAAAATAATATTAATTATTAGACAATAAAATAATTATCTCATGAATAATTATCATAATGTTATTTAACAAGTTCAAAAGTAGCTAACGAGTAATCCATTCTTTTAGTTGAGCTTAGTGGTCCAACGGAGACTTAGAGAATGGAAGAGTAACACATCAACAAAATCTCTATATGTTTCACGAGAGTGAGAATTCTTAAAGAATAAATTATGCACAAAACAAATTATAATTACATCAATTAAAAGTTTATATGTTTCATGAGAGTAACACATATATCTTTTTTAGTTATTGGAATAATGAAAGAACATATATTTTATTGCCCCATGAGCTATCTTGTCAAGTCTCATAGAAAAATCATGATTAAAATAAATATTTTCAAATACTTTAGTATGTATGATAAATAATTTATTTTCAGATTATAGAACCTAAAAAGCACACAATAAAAAAGTACAAGGAAAAATACTTTCTGGATTGAATAGTTTGTGATTAAAATTATATTTTCTCAAAATATCTTTTAATTATTTTACTATAAATAAGTATTTTTTTTACTCAACTAAATGTATATATTTTTTACTATCTCATTTTGCAGGTTATGTCATAGCATGAAATTTGATTAATAATCTTATGGTTGGTAAAGTAGGTGCTAAGATTGTTGTACCTATATTAAAAGACATTAATATTTCTTTTATACTTTTCATATTTTTAATTATTTTATGGTTGGTAAATGTATATATATATTTTTAATTATTTTATGAAATAGTTAAAAAATCAAAAAAATTTATGTTTTTTTCTAAAAAAGGAAAATTTAAGTATATTAGATATAATCATTAATAAAAGTGAACGACGATATTTGGTTTAATTAAATAGCCGTCGTTCCCAATGTCAGCATTTGAAAAATTTTAAAATTCAATAGTCGGCATTATGAATGACGGCTTTTAGTTTATTTCAATTGCCATCATTCTCAATGCCGGCATTTTAAAATTTTTAAAATTCAATAGCCAGCATTTATAATGCTGACTTTTTATTAGTGGCGATGACAATCATTCACAACGATGGTCATTGCTATGCTGTTTTCAGATGCATTATTTTGGTAATATTTTTCAAACTAATATTTTATTTTAGATTTTTTATTTAAAATATATTATTTTCATACAAAATTTTTTTTGTCCCCAATGGTCCTCCTACTGATGAATGAGAAATGTCATGTCTTATACTTAATATTTTCTTTTATTCAATCAGTGTGCATACTACCTTGAGAGATCAACAAAATGACAAATCTCTCAATGCTTCTCTAAACTGGAGATTTAGATTACAATTAGTGTGCTAGGCTTATATTTTAGCATGAGATTTAAGTTCACATCTTGGCAATCTTATTTTTATAAGTTGTATTTGATGAGTCTAAACTTTGATTTATCACTCTTAGACAAAAGTATTTTTCATCTTTCCAAGATACTATCGCAAACATATGTATGCAATACGACTTCATAGATGATTGATAATTTTAATATTATCTTCGTTCAAATATATTTAATTTTGGAATTCTTATGAGTTCTAATAATTTGGTATTTGTGTAATTGTATACAATGATTATCTAAATTAATTAAGTAAATATTTTCTACTAAAAACATGTAGTGAAACAAAAAAAAAAACTAGAAGTTGACATTATTAATATAGTTAACATTATTATTCATTGTAATTATTTTCTTACTGTGCGTGTTAATCATGGGTTCACAATAGTTATTTATGCGTGTGGTTAATTATATACTAATATATTATATTATATTTTATAAGAATTCTAAAATTAAAAGTAATAGTATGAGAATTATCCTAATATAATTAATCATCTGGGAAATTCTTGTATTGTATGCTTATATTAAAAGTCATGTATCGGTACGATAATAAATATATTATCAAAAAAAAATGATGAGTCTTATATTTGATATGCATATGATGTAATCTCACTATATTTTGGAGATAAGATTATCGAGATATTAATCTCTCAGATTATATGTTATGACATGAGTTTTGTTCATAGGCACGACATCTGATAATCATTTATCTAGTCTATGTTCATACACTAGATTAGAGGTGTCAACCGGGCCGGGCCGGGCCAGCCCGGCACGAGGCACGGCACGGAAAAATTCCGTGCCCGGGTTAGGCACGAGCCGAGCCGTGCCGTGCCTGACCCGACATGGTTCGGCCCGCGACATGGCACACCGGCATGGGTTTGTCCTGTGTCGGGTGTCCCGTGAGCCCGACCCCACGATGCCTCTCCCGCAAAAAAAGACCGCGGGTCGGGTCTGATTCGACCCGACCCGCGGTCCCCCATATCCCGAACCGCTCGGACAGGCAAGCCCGAGCGGGCCAGGCAAAGCATGGCACGGCCCGTCGTGCCTGCGGGCCGTGTCGGGCCCGGTTATTTTAAACCGTGTCGGGCCAAGCACTGCACGGTACAGTAACCGTGCAGTGCCTGGCCCGGCACGGCGACATGCTCGTGCCCAAAAAATTCGGCCCTGCCCGTTTGACACCTATACACTAGATGAGGCTAATAGACGTAAATTCTCATTATTAGAGATTGATAGTGAGGTATGTAAGTTTAAGTAAATAATATTAAGTTAGGGAGCTGATATAAATCTTCTCAGTTCTCACACAAAAATTTGAATATCAATATTAGTTTTTTCTTTTTGTTTTTGTTTTTTTGATGAAATATAATATTTATGAAAACAAATATGTAAAACAGAAAATTATCCTTTGTAATTAAATGTAACCTTGATTTTTTTTTTGGAATTTTGCAAAATGACAGGAAATGCTTGGCAATAAATTTACTGAAATTTTCATTAAAATAGTTCAATTTCAATAGTCTTCTTAAAAAACACAACCTTACCTAAAATTCTCTCCGCAAAAAAGGCACTGAATTTGGGTTTTGGAACACTTCATATAGGTTTACAAAGGAACTCTTCCAAGTGGGCAGTTGATTGCTATAAAACGAGCTAAACCTGGATCAATGCAAGGTGCGGTAGAATTCAAAACAGAAATTGAGCTTCTCTCTAGAGTCCACCACAAGAATGTTGTGACCCTCTTGGGTTTTTGCTTTGAACGAGGAGAACAAATGCTTGTATATGAATTTATTCCATGCGGTACTCTGGATGATAGCTTGTCAGGTATGTTCGCTTGCAATTGTATGTAGTTGTGTCATTATCCACATGGGGGTTTTTTTTGTTAGCGTTAGCTTAGTGAGTAAATTTCAATTGCTTAAAATTAAGAGTTGTTTTAAGCTAATCAGCTTATGTTTTATGTATTTTCCATTTCATTCATGGGTAGTTGCTGTGAGATGAAAATATGTTTTTGATTGTCTCGGACAATAACTTTGTAATTGATGTATTTTCTTTTTGCATAAAAATTTAATTTTATATATTTTTTCTATATAATTTGTAAAAATGAGTAGACAATCAATCTCACCTGATTATGCATTTATATATATATATATGTGTGTGTGTGTGTGTGTGTGCTTCAGGTTAGTAGCATATTACAAATTCTTGTTCATCTTCTTTATTTTAGATCAGGGCCTAGAGCTAGGGGAAGAAATGAAGAGTTTCAATTACTTACACTACATAGTCTTTGAAGCTCTTTTGAATGATTATTTGGTGTTGTAAAACTAGATGGAAGACATTAGGTATAATACGCATCATTTCCCATTGAAAACTATGACTCACATTATTGCTGCTTGTATCATAAGAAGGAATGATATAAGCGATAATGAATTTGTGTTATTTAATGAGAATGTTGAGGTAGATGAAAATATACTTGAAGATGTCACATGGGAAGAACCAAATCAAGAAAGTTTTAGTCAAATGAAGCAACTAAGAGAGAACATCAGAAATCATATGGTCATTATTGTTTGGTTTTAATTTCATTTTTTTATAATAATTTAAAAATTATGCCTTCATTAGCTAGTTTTATTGAATATATGACAAATTTTGCTATAGTTTTATATTTTAATCATGGTTTTGTTTTATATATATGTGTGTGTATATATATATATATATATATATATATATATATATATATCTAGTAAGGTAATTTTGCTCTCAATGTTTTGATTTCTTAGATTCAGAAGAAGAAAAAAATAGAAAACAATAAACGATATATCCACAATCCAACAAACCACAATAGAAAATCAAAATCACAGTTGAAACATAGAAAAATAATGTGGTTCACTAGTCGTTCAGCAGGACTAGCTACATCCACTAGAAAAATACTTATGTATTTATAAATTATAATAAAAAATATCTTACAGATTTGTAAGCAGCAGCATTCGCGAAAAAAAATCGCACAGAGAAGAGAAAAACAATGAGATGAATAGTTCCGCAAGAAAAATTACAGCAGCGAAAAAATAGAAAATAAAAATTAATTTATATTAAATATTTTCTCAATATCAATAACGGAGCGGGTCAGATCACTTGGATGGATTGTGTTGTACTTCAAAATTTTCTTTGGCTCATTGATTGGGCAGTGAGATCCCATTATTTTGCTATTGCTGTATTTTCAATCTCTTAATATTTTTTTTCCTGTACTACATTAAAAATATTAAAACAGAAAATATTTTGGTTATACAAAATAGTCTATCAAAATAAACTATATACAACACACACATACATATTATATTACTTTTTAGTTATTTTGTTTTTTTTTTCAATTTTATGTTTTGAGGATTTGTATACGTCTCTTCTCTTATTACCTCTCAATAATCTTAATGTTATATAATTTCTAGAAAAAACATATTAATATTTAAGTTCAAAATTTGTAAAACAATTTGAGAATAACCAACACAAGCATGTTGTTAGACATATTCACATAATTCTAGGATATTATATAGAAAACAAAAGACAACATAATAATTTACTCATGGATTTAATGTATATTCTACCTTATCAAAAGATAAAAGATAATAAACTAATCTTGAATGTCATAAATATAAGGTGTCAAACGAGACGTGCTGGGCCGGCCCGATCTATTTTTTTTGAGCACGCCCGTGCTTTCGTGCCGGGCTAGGCACGATTTATCAAAGCCAGGCCAGGCACGGCCCGTCGGCCCGGCGGTTAAAGTGCCGTGCCGGGTCAGACTCGTACGGGCCAAAACAGGCCCGTACAGGCTTGGTTAAATAAAAAAAATAATTTTTTTAAATTTTAAAGTATTGTATTAAACTTTATATAAAATATATAATATATTATATATAGATAATGTATAAAATATAAAATTTGTAATATGAAAATTGTAAAAAATTTAATAAATTATAAAGTTAAATTTTTTATTAAAAATATAATATAAATAAATTACAAAGCTTAAAATTTAAATTGGTAACTTAAAAATTATTAAAAATTTGTAACTTAAAAATATTAATAAAGTTTAAATTTTTTTTATAAATTTTTAATAAATTTAGATTATAATTTATTAGAATTAAATTATAGAGTTTTAATTTTTAAATAAAAATTTTAAATAAAAAAATAAATTAAACAAAAAATTTTGTTAAAAAAATTACAAAATCAAAAAAATAAAAGCAAACCAAATGATCAATCGGATAATGGATACTGAAACAAAGCAAATATAAATTACAACGTAACATAAAAAAAACGTACAATTAATAAAAAATATAACATCGAAATCAAAAAATAGAATCAAGAATAAATCACAAAAATCAACTGTGTCCCTGACCGTGAGTCATCAAAAATCAAAATCAAGTGGCAATGTCAAATGAAATGTGGTGTGACATACTGTCGTGGTGTGACATTGACAACTGGTGTCTGGCAACGGGCAGGGGAAATCGGCAACCACGCCAATTGTCAATTGTCATATCATGAGCATTATCAACCGCAATATCAAGATCACTATCATATGAATCATCATCATCAGCAATTAATTCATCCACTTTCGTAGCAGATGCGAATGTAGTTTTGTCCTAGCTTCGGCACAATCCTGGATGCTAAACCTCGTATTTTCTTAATCCTTTAAATATGTTAATGCTTTAATAATATATGGACGTAATCTCGATTTTTTATCCGAAAACACGTTCACTGTAACAAAAAATACCGACTCTGATGCTACACTCGACACTAGAGGAGTCAGTAGATCCCGTGCCATTCTAGATAGCACGGGAAAGGTGGACTCATATAATTTCTACCACTATAATATATCAAGATTCTTAGTATCAGAATGTAATAGGATCAAGGAGTAATCGGTATCAAAGTACCGAGAAAGCTAGCTCCTATGTGATGGTTCACCATGTCATTTCTCATCCGCTAACTGAATGAAAAAATCATCATCTCCGAAGAAGGTATCCATGTACGTAATCACAGTCTCACTACCACCACCACCATACCTAGTATCGTAGGATGTGAACATGTCAGTCAATTTTTTGTGAATGAACTTTTCAGGTGGGTCTTCCAGGTTCATGTACAAAGAAATATAAGTCAGAGTGTTATTTACATTTTCTACCTTAACCATAGGGTTCATGCATGCAGTGAGACAATAAAGATATGGAACGGTGGACTAGTACTTTAAGTACTTGGTTTCTATCTTTATAACCATATAGCTAAGTGTCGGGTCAGCTCGATACTTCCTAAACATGTTACTAATGTTGCATATGTGCCTGAGTGCAATGCAAGTCGTGAGAGTATAAACTGACGAACACACGTTCGTCGTGCCATAACAAATCTTCAGGAATTTCATAAATGAAATTCCTGAAGCCTAGTCAATGTCGTCAATAATAAGTTTGTCACTTTAACTATTGACGTAGTCGGATATCACGTGTTCGTATCCAACACATGACTCCAACATCAGATACGTGTAATTCCAACGGTGTCTCACATTTGATTGAAATTTCTTCTTCTTAAGATTCACAGACAAACAAATACTACTAAACTCATGTTGTCTATGAGGAGTACGAATATATTTTAGTGCATTACGTATATTATCCAACGCTGGGTAATACACCTTCATACCCGCTTGTACAATCACGTTAATCATGTGACACATGTATCTGACATGAAAGATCTCTTATAATTGCGTGTCTCTAATATTCCTAACAAACATGTTAATTATTACTTCATTATTAGATACATTATCGAATGTGATATTAAAATTTTATTTTGAATTTTATATTCTCTAAAAATTTTCATCATATGCTCAAAAATGGCCGGGCCATCATATGGATGAAAAATCTCAGAGAATTCTAAAATTTTTTTATTCATTGTTTAGTTAGAATCTACATGGTGTCCGGTGAGACATGCATAAAATGATTCATCGTGACTTATCCTGATATCAGACATCACGGACACCACTTCATAATATGTCATACATTCATTAATTATTTTTTATTTTTCTAACTTATACAATTTTAGTATGTCTTTCCTAGATGTGGACCTAAGAATCCTATGATATCAGACTTAAAATATGTCTGTATTATGCGCAATACCCTTGGATCTTCCGAAAATCTGATCAGAAGACCCATCAATTTGATAAGTCTGATCATGCCGTCCCTACCCAATTCACTGGAGTATATGAAGGGAATAAATTTTGAGACTGAACTTGATCAAGTCTCAAAAAATGCAGTACTAAGTTGGGTTTGCCTAGGATCTAATGCACCATGTTTTTTGGTACATAATTTGACATGCCTCCTAAGGTGTCCAGTCCCAAATGAACTCTTATAAATTATATTTCTCATATAATATTTGTACTGTGTCATTTCTTATTCCTCATCTCTAATATTTTTTTATTTTATTATATTAAAATGTGTCCAAACAACAGAAATTCTCCTAATTTTTTGTTTTTTAGAAGTTTGGGTTGAGATGACTGAAGAAACTAAAGTTTCAGCTGTCTCAGACCTCTGTGTAAGATTTTTATTTTCTAAATTTAAATATATTTCATTAATATTAGTCATTTTAAGGATTTTTGTTAAACAGGACACATGAGGTAGATACTAGATGATAGATTTTAGATTTTGCTATTTTAGGATTAGAGAGAGATATTAGAGAGAGAGAAAATAAAAAAAACTTAAAATAAAATACCCGGTAAAGCACTGTGGTAGATCACGTGTAAGGTGCATCACAGTCTAGTTCAAAATTCCAAACTCGAGTTGAGAGTCCCGAAAAACTGAGCCGAATTATGAAAACTTGAGTCCTGAGAGAGAAAAGAGCAAGAGTTTTTAAAGAGTGAGAATGTGAGATTTGAAAATAAATATTTATAAAAAACATAAATGGTATAGAGAGGCAGAGGAATTTTATAGATTTAAGAAAATAATTTTTTTTAAAAAAGTATTTTTTTTTGTTTTTTTTTATTTTTTTTTTAGTATTTTAGGGGGCAGAATCATGAGGGCCGTCGGATTCTGCCTCTTAGTCGTTGGAGGCGGAATCCAATGATTGCTTTTCCTTTTTTTTTAACTGTGGGAGGGGGGGATTTGGGTTCGGTGGGATTGCGGGTCGGGTTGGATTGGACCTGTGCCCGTGCATTTTTTCTTTTTCCTTTCTGGCGTGGTGATGGGGTGGGGACTCAGTCACTCTGGTGGGGACTGGGGTCGTGGGTCATGGGGTGCGAGTCTGTGGGACATGACCCCTGTCGATGGGACGTGCCATGGGTCACCGAAACATGCCGGGTTAGCCACGGCCTGAGGCCCGGTTGGCCTCGACACGGCATGGGCTCTGGTATGGTTAATTTATGTGCTGGGCAGGCCCAGGCACGACCGAATCGTGCCGTGCCTCGTGTCAGGCCGGGCTAGCCCGGCCCGGTTGACACATCTACATAAATATTGTTTTTTTAAATTCATGGTATGGTTCATTAACTATCCTATAATGAATAAAAAATAGAGAAGAGAAGAATATGATTTATAAGCTATTTGATTCATGTGAAACAAATTTTGAATGTCTTAAATAAAATTCATGGTATGGTTCATTAGTTATTTGATGCATGTAAAACAAAAGTGAAGAGAAGAAGAATATGATTCATTAGCTATTTTTTTATATTAAAGATTACATCTAAATGATAAATAATTGTAGTATATAATATTTTTTTTAAATTTTTGAACACGGCTTCATTTATGGTGCATATATATAATATTAATTTTTTAGTTTTTTAGTTTAAAATTTTTCAATTTTTTAATTTTTTTTTTAAATTTTATACAAGTGCTTAGTTATCTATCACTTCATTTTTTCTTCTTTTTTCAATAATTTTAATTGTCATAAGTGCTTGTGTAGTAAGACATCCAAATATGTTAAAATAATTTATGATATATTTATAAAATGTGTATACAAACACAAATATCTTATTGAAAAAAGTATTTATAAGTTCTTATTGATAAGCACCTAAGAAATAGGTGTTTAATGAAGCTGTTTATCAAATAGGCCTTGATTAATGAGTTGGCTAGTATAGTGCAATTATGAGATGAGTTATGGCTAACTTCTTTTGCGCTCTCGCCAGTGCAAAGCTTAATTTATTTCAATGTTGGGTTTTTGATGTATCATCTTTTTGATAATAAGAGCCATTTGTCTTAAAAGTAGCTGAAGGAGGAATGATATGTTTTGGTAAAGCTCTTTCGAGAATAATCAAGAAGCATACTTCTTGATATCATTTTCTAACGTCTAAGGGAGAAAAAGAGAGTTTTTACAAAATAAGTCCATCCGACAACTCAAGTGTATAAGCCCAAAATTTTCTATATTTGAAATAAAATCTGCAAGCACACCCAATTTTTTCAGGGCCGAAAGGAGGAAATTTAGAGACTAAATAATATAAGATTTTATATTGATCAAATTATCTGTGGGTAAGGCTTTATCTCCCTAGAATCTTGTAAAAATTCTTTTGCTATTACAATATTCTAGTTATCTCAATTAAATATTAATTTTTAATTATATTTTTTTAATTATTTGTTTTGTTGTGATTTATAGTCTTTTTATTTATGTTTTTTTGGTATTATATATGGGAGTATTTTTGGGATGCCCCAGTGCAACGTTTCTCCCATATATGGAATTCTCATGTATATTATCATTAATAACTTTTATTTGATGTTTGAATTTTAGATTAATTATTTAACATGATATCAAAACTAAAATCTTAATGAATGCTAGAGGTGGCAAACTCAGCATGACTTGGTTTGGCAGATGGACTGTGTCAGCACACATTATTTATAGAAATATGCAGCCCGACATGGCATGCATCAACTTTGTATTTGCCTCAAGGCATGGGCTTTGCAAGGTGTGACAAGGGAACAAAATTTAAATAAAATGTAAATAATATTTTTTTTTAATTTAAAATTGTGTAATATGACGAAAATATGAAATATATTAAATTTTTTTGAAAATATAAAAAAAAATTAAAATTATAGTTACCATCATAAATGAATATGAAATAAAAATATAAGAAAAATTAATTTTCAAAATTTATACTACTGAAAGATGGTCATGACTTATGATCACCGTCTGTTTGATTTTAATATTTAATGTTTAAAATTTTTGTTTTTTTTTTTCATGAAATTCATTTACTTGGACTTGAAAAATTATCCGTGTCTGATGTCTCTTTCTAATTATTTATATTTTTATGTTTTCATAATACTTGATATATGATTTATTATCTTATCTGTAAGATTATAATTATATTTATTGTAGCTGGAAAAAATAAATTTTGATGTTTTAAATCATTTTAGAGGAATTAGTTACATGTTAGTTTAGGCAATATTAGATAATTGGATTTGTTAGATTCATATAATTTAATATATCAAATTTTTTTATATCAATCAAGAATAAGTAGAAATGGTAATACTATATTGATAATTTGACTTATTAAATAAATTGGACAATCTATCTTGTTGTTTAACCATAGGTAATTGAATGAAAAATTTATTATTTTCGAATATAGTATGAATTATAGTACTTGGAGGTTTATTATTACAATCATATTTATTTTTATAATATTTACATATGTTTTGTATTTATTTATAAATCTTTTACTCTAATTCTTGTAGTCTTTTAAATATATATGAATTTTATAATATTCTTAATTTTAATTGGATTTTGCTGTTTTTAGTCTTGTTATTTTTAGTTTTATTTTCTGTTTGATGGAAGCTGAAAATACCCATCTCATTCGAGTTTCCCTAATCATCTTGACTTTTATATAAGATATTTTTATGTGTATTTTAAATAGAGTTGTAGAGAGAATTGTGTGAATTTGTGTTGAAGTATTTGATGTTGTATGAAGTTATATAGAACTAGAGTCATATCCTAGGCAACAAAACCATGAGGGAGTGTGTGGGATTTGGTTGTAAATCCTAGAAGAAAGGTCGCTACTACTGTGTGCCATCCTCACTTTCAAACACCCACACTGTGAGGGAAAAAAAATTAGAAATCATATGTCAAAAAAAAAGATAGTTTATGTGCTTTGATACCTACCATGTCTACATGATTGACTAATCATCACTATGTTCTGGTGATGGGGATAGAGAATTGTCGTTAGAATTTCAGCAATTGGAAATCAAAAGAACCACTCAATTTGGCTAGTGGTATTGTTTTTCTACTTTACAATTCGACAATAATATATCATCCCTGCTAGCAATAGTTTGTCACCCTAATAATACTAACACTTCCATCATCTAATTCCAAAAATAAAAATAAAAATTACACATTACAACATAAAAATTATCAATCATAATCATGTAAGCTCAATCTTAATGTCAATTGATATTAGTATGCAACTAATCATCATCGCACAAGTGTCTGATCGTATAACTAGGATGAGAGTCTTGCGGGGATTCAGCCGCAGCGTGGGCTCAGGTTGGCGGGGTAGAGCATCCACTTGTGCTTGGGTCGTGCCCCACCGGCGCACTCAGCCAATCATGTTGTGGGCTAATTAAAATTACCTGTCATGTGTACTAGGTCGGTGGGTTTTTGTAATAATTTAATATTTTTTTTAAACCAATAGGCTAGGCGGGCATGGTTCAGTTGGACCTGGGTCATGATACCCGTGCTACTAGGCCGTGCCTATGGACCATTCACCCGGGTCGTGCCTGGCCTGACACGAGGGCTGGCATGACCCAAGTCTGGGCACAGTTCTGAATTATGCTGGGCCAAGGACGGCTCAGTTGATCTGTGCCTTGTGCCGTGCCAGGACTGTCAGCCCACTTGCCACCTCCAATACAAACACTCGGTTTAGGGTGATCATGATGATTATATACGAGATATTTTTGATTTGATACCTTATTGAAGAGATTAAATATTTATTTTTTCTTCATTACTTATATATTATGATAATCATACAAGGAATTATATTTCTTTCAATTTGATTATTAACAAATGGATGAATCACATAGAAGTGGATTGATGATATCCATAAGGATTCTTATTGTATTGATAACATCTCATAGATAAATGATATGCTAATTAAACCTGAATTTTTTTTCATGATGATACTGAGGAGAAGATGTACATGGATCAACTATCTAGGTTTTGAGTAGCAAAGTTAGATTTAGTTTGTAAAATGTGAAATATATTATATAACTTAAAGTAGTTACTGAGAGTTTAATTTTTTATATTTTTGTATGTAATCATCTCTTTTGGTCTACATAAATGTACTATAATTTTTTTTTTCTTACGAGTTTTGAATATAATTTAATATTATTTATTGTATACATGTATAATATTCTTAATTTGATTGATAATGAGTTGATAATTTTCTAACTCAAAGACCATCTTTAGTCGTAGTTCCTGATAATGAATCTTAGGCTTCTCATATATTTTCTTAGGATAAATATGATATAAGGAGAAGAATTGTGTTGTCACATGAAAAGTAATAAATCCTGTTTTCAGCATCCACAAACTTCTCAGGATGCCACTTCTGTTTGTTTTTGGAGGGAAGTAATTAATCCTGTTTTCCCCCATCTCTGCAATTTGATTATCAACTAACCTTTCTTCTTCTTTGCTATTTCATCAGGGAAGACAATGATCAGATTAGATTGGAAGCGAAGGCTGAAAACTGCACTTGGTGCAGCTAGAGGATTGGCCTATCTTCATGAACTTGCTGATCCTCCCATTATTCACAGAGACATAAAATCAACCAATATATTATTGGATCAGCATCTGAGTGCAAAAGTTGCTGATTTTGGCCTCTCGAAGCCTCTCTGTGAAAACGAAAAAAGCCATGTTACGACTCAAGTTAAAGGAACAATGGTCAGCACTCCTTGTTTGCTTCTATCCTCTACTACTTTGGTGTTTCTTTACAAAAGAGTTATTAGAAACTCATGCCCATGCCAAATTAAGCAAGATTCTTAAGTCAGTTATAGGCAAGGGGTATGATGGCAGGCATAAATAGATGCCACCAGAACCTGTCTCACAGACACTGCCACGCCTAGACGTGGTGCTGCTAGATGTGTGTGCCCAGAAGCAATGCACACAGACACCACTAGAGGCATCTCCAGGCACTTCCACTCCCACACATGGCATTGCCTTATGAGTCTGCGCCCAGATGCAGTGCAGACTTCACTTGAGGCACTGCCACTCCCAGGTGGAGTTTTCTGCTGGATATCCATGGAGAATTAGGGCTTCCATGATTTGCAGCTGTTGTAGTAACTTTGGGTGTCTGATGTTTTTGCTTTTTGTTTATGGAGGTTGTGCTTGGGATTGATGATGATGCGACTATGAAGAAATAAGAATTCAATCTTTTTTCAGACTACCATTTTTTGGTCATAAAATCCAGTATACATGTGAAGTACCCGTCGGGGTAGAAATAATGACATGAGATTTTCAGTGTAATGTACACACAATAAGAAGAATTATCTTACCAGAGAGAATTGAGAGTTATCTCTAGAATAGAGATAGAGAGTGCTATAAATTAGGTGAGATAGATTGAATACTAGATATATCTATGGGTTCTCATAAAAAATATTATTAAATTTCTTTCTAGTAAGATCAATACATATATTCATCTTTCTTTAGGTATATTGTAGTTTTCCCAACTCCTCATCTTACTCTTGTAGTTATGAGTAATTGACTAAAGAGCAAATAATCACATCATTGATTTTTAACATGATATCAGAGTTATCAATGCAAAATTCAACATTAGATTTGTTGATAGGAATGTGTGGTGTTGAAAGGCTGATGCTTGTGGTGGTACCAAGTGCGTGTGGTGATGGTGATCATAGTTATTTAAGATGTAAGATGCACTAAGGCATACAAATCTTTTAGAGTCTTGAGGTGCAAGATTAAATTAAGATGTAAATTTTTTTGAGGTAGAATTAAGGCACTAAGTGCACTTGGACATAAATTTATTTTTGATTAAATTGAATTTTGTTTACAGAATTGAGAGATTTTGAAAAAAAAATTTATTTAGGATAAAATAAAATGAATTATATGTTTTCTTTTCGATAATACGTTTTCTTTCTGAATGTTTGAGTCTTTTATATCATTTACTCGTGCATTATCAATTTAGTCACCTAAAGCTAGTCAAATCGAGTATATTTTATTTTAGTATTTTACTTATTTTTAATCATAAAGTATGAAATATTAGTTAGAAAAATTTATTAGAATTTATTATTTTATAAGTTAGATTGGCTTGAGCAGAGTCATATTCGATCATAAAGTTGAAGATATAATTGAAAAATGATCAGATATTGATTTAGATATTTGATTATTTTTGTTGATAATTGCTTGAAATATAAGTTGATATCTTTTTCGAGATAAATTATGGTTTTTTTTTCTAATTTTTAAACCTTTCATAAATTATATTTTTTGTTTCTTATAAATATTTAAAAATTAAGAAGTGATTATGTATAAGAATATAAATCGAGATTGATTTTTTACTCATTATATACATTATGATATTATATCTTAGATTTCTTATACTGATACACCATAATAGAATGTTATTATTGAAAGGAAAAATATATATCTGATTAAGATAATTTAAATATTTTTACTTGAAAAGAGTATTGTAAAATATTTTTAGGAAAATATGATTTTAAATTTAATTTAGATTATTAATCAGATATCATTTTTTATTATTTATAAGTATATATCTTATAATCCTATATCTTAGAGAGAAATTATTTAGATTGTTTTTTAAAATTTTTTAATATACATATTTTATCATCAATTGTTCTCCATGATATGATAAGTTGATATTTAAAATTATGAGATACATTTTTCTTTGATATTTTAGTATTCAAAAATGATATAAGTATTATTTGCTAGAGACTCGTATGATTTTAATGAGTGTGTATACTATTTTTTTGATTAATATTTTTTTTAACAAGCCTAGGAAGAATGTAAAGTTGATATTCTACATGAATCCATTGTTCTTTTTTCCTTAACTGTAGTCTTGCTTGGGCCATCAAATAATAGTCTTTAATGGGCTATGTTTGAGATTGTTGGCACTCCTTATGTTATTTCTATCATGGAGCTATCAAATCTACTAAAAAAATTTAATCATGTTGAAACTTGAGTTTGAAGAGTGATATTTTTTTGGGTAGAGAGATTTGTTTCAGGTTCAAATGATATAATTATCCATGAGCCTTCATTAGTACATATTTATACCGAGTATGTAATTGGGGTTTCTTGGTCATAAAAGTTAGAGTTTGTACTAGGAGATGAACCTATTGAGGTGATCCCATTGAGACTAATGATGAACCCATGGAAGGACTAGATGATTAAATAATCAATTCTTTTGATTTTGATCTTTCAATTATTATCAGGAAAGGTAGAAGAGTTCTACTCTCACTTTATTTTTTCTTTTGCTATTTCTCTTAACAGTAATAAAATACTAAACTTTTTTTCTCATATTATTTCATTTAAAATGATCCTAAATCATGATGAAAGAAATGCACGTCCTCCACTCTAATTATATTTAGGATCTAGTATGATGCCATTCAGCATGATTTGCTGTTGATTATATATGAGTGTTATTTATGAAAACAAATACAAATGAGAAAGCATATCACCTTAAGGTAAGAGTTATAGCTAGAGCTAAAAAATGAGTCGGGCAACCTTGGCATGGGTGCATTGCTTGCAAGATGGCCCACCAAAATTGGCCATCTTGCAAGCCATGATTGTGCTAAAACTCTGAACAAAATGATGGTAGAAAGTGGCTAATCCATTCTCTAACAATAGCAACAATTTTCTCTGGGATTGCTAAAATATACTAAGAAGAAATGATAAAACCAAGTTCACTTGTATGGAGATGGAAACACATTTTGATGGATTGACATGCATTTAATCTTCTCAGGACAAGTCACATTTGTTTAATACATTCTCTTCAGGCCTACTTTGGTCATGACCGATGCCAACGACATTAATACAATTGCCAATATCTACAAATTATCTTATATATTTAAGATTAATCTTCATAAAAGTGTAAAATATGGTTCGTCTCCAATCCTCAATGATCTAAGATCGAGAAAATGCACAAGTCTTTACTACAAGTGATTGGATATTTCTTGTGGGGTGTTATAAAGGAATTCACAATAGGTATGATTCCTTGATAATACTTACTTAATAAGAACTAAAGCAATTGATAGCTAGATACTCACCTCTGATAGTGAAACCACTTGATAAATGGACCTACCATAGAAAAGGCACGCTTAACTGCCTTTCATTTTAGTTGTAATGGTGAAAATTTAGGAGAGATTTTCTTAGGTAAAGATTGAGAGGCCAGTCTAGGGGATTGTGGTTTGAAATTTGGAGCCCAAGTTAGGAGAAAGGGTTTGTCAAAATCATAAAAGATTTTGCATGTGTTTTGGGTTTGAGGGTGCTAGATCAAATTAAGAATTCATCAAGCTTGACAATATGCTCCTTTGTAGATGAGTTACATTGTCGCGGCAAGTTTTATTAATCTAATAATCAAAATTAATATGATTGAGATGAATATTTATTTTTTAACTAATTTTTATTTTTAATCAATGATTAAAATATTGGTTTCTACGGATATATCGATACTTAGATTTTACGAATATATCGGATATATCAAAGATATATCGATAAATATTTGTATGTGAGTACCAATCAAGGATAGATATATCGATCTTAATGGATATATCGATACTTAGAATTTATGGATATATCGAAGATGTATCGGTGGATATATTGAAAATTTGTATCATTGTTTTTAGTCCAGGCACCAATAAGTAATCGACTTCTTGTATCTCTTAATTGTTCAATATTAGATTAATACTGATTAGTCTTCTATATATTAATTTTGTAGATGCAAAACTAATCTTTTATTTTTCTTAAATGATGTACCACTTAAAAGTAGCGATCTATGGCTGCTAACAAGTTGAGAAAACACTGGGAGTTGAGTTGTCGATCGAGAGTAAGATCATTAGCCCAAATATTTCTTCAATATTGATCTTCTAAATTTATTTGATCACATCCCTATGATAGTTTTTGGAGGGGAGAGTGAGAATGATGAGGTTGTTCATAATCAAATTCATCTTACTAGTAATCACGTTTTAACTTGAAGTTATTATGTAATCTCATAGACTCTTCTAATCTAGCATAGATATGAGCAAGGGCTTCGTCGTATTGCATCGAGGGGTCAGGTTCAATATGGACATGACTTTTGGATTATCCAGACGGCTCGATTCTTTTTATGATAATTGTTCCAGTCCTAATTTGAAATTGGTTGAGTTAACCTAAACCTAAAATTTCTGAAATCCTAATTTGAGAAATTGAATTTTCAAATTCATTACCATCAAATTAAATTCATTTCGGCTAAAACTTATAAATTTCTGAAATCTTGATTTAAAAAATTAAATTTCCAAAATTGATTAAATTAAAATAAACTTAATTTGACCAAAATCTTTGTATTTTCAAAATTATAATTTTGGGAAATTAAATCTTAAAATTCAATTCTCGTAATGTTTCAATCAATAGGACCAATTTCATAAATTTTCTCTACAATTGGTTAATTTCAAACCCTATCATAATAAAAAAACTAAAATCCCAATTTGGACCTCAAATCCAAATTGGGGTTTCCTCTTATTCTCATTGAAAACCCTTCATTTGTATCCTCCCATCCTCGACAAATCATTGCCCTAACAAATAAAATAAGAAAAAGTGAGGGAGATGGCGAGAACATGATATAGTTTGAGTCTACCAAAATACTAAAAAATAAAATAAAAAAATAATAAAAAGAACAAAGACATAAAAATGGCCTTTGTTCTCTGTGGGCTTTGCCTATAACTTTATGAAGGCTCTATTTTGGAATTTGATGCTGAGTGCCCTCCAGACAGTGTCCTCGCTAGTATACATGATGAAAATGAATGTTCTCATCAAGTTCAAATAACATTTATCTTTTTAATTATATATGTGGATTAAATTTTCATTACAAAAGATAATGAATTGAGCATCACAAAAAATTAATAAGTATTGTTGGCATAGTTGTGCAAGGCATGCTTAAAGTGCACCTAGGCTTAAGTCACAACCACTTCCTAGCTATAGCGCCCCGCCTTCTAAGTCACGTGCCTAACTGAAGTGGCACGTCTTATATACTATAGTTTTTTTTTATTAAAAAAATATATTTATTCTCAAAATTTATAATTATATATTAAAATTTATATAATTTCATTCATTTTTTTTATTAAAATTTATTTAAATATTAGGAATATTTATTTTTTTATCAAATATATTATATTTAATAAAAATTTATGTGCATCCAAAGTCACATTTCACTTCACAAAAGTCCATGCTTTTATGTGTGCCCAGCGCCTCAAGGCTCAAAGAGACATTTGTGCCTCAGTGTGCCTTTTAAAACTATGATTTTTTGTCATATTTTTTGATGAAAGATATTGATAGATTTAGATATTTTCTTAGGATCGATGTGTCATGAATCATGATAGTATAGATTTTGTATTATCACATATGATATTTGTCTTGAATATTCTTTCAGAGATTAATCTTTTATGTTGTGTTCAAACATATACTATTATTGACTTCATTCTATATAGTATAGAATTTATTTCTAATTTTCATGGTGAATACCTTATGGTTGGTAATGGCTAAGAATATTTTTCATGATGAACACTTAAATCCAATAGATGTTATTTCTGGGACGTTGGGCTTATAGGTTGCCAGTACAACCCAAGTGTGTGGGTCATGTCAGGCATGGAGGGTCAGCCCGAATGTTGTTAGAGCTCTTGGCATGACACAACCCAAATTATTAGCAGGACTCGGCCAAATTTAGCTCTAGTTCCAATTCATGCTCGAGTGGTGCTTTAGGTTGGTGTGAACCCAAGCTTGAGTATAGCATGAGATTCATGCACCATTAAAAAAAAAAAATGAAACAGGTCGGGTTTGTCTCCCACTTGTCCCAACAGTGTTCTTTTTTTACAAAAGGCTAGTCAGTGGCCCGAGTTTTGGCTAGCAGTTAGCCCTCGATCGAGCTCTGGCTAGTCCTTAGCTCAAGCTCTGGCTGGCCTCGTACAAATCCAGGCTAGCCTGGTTTGAATCGATCCCAAGCAAGCTTGGATCGAACCTAGGTTAGTTTGGACAAACCCAGGCTAGCCTAGGGCTTTGCCTGAATCAATGCTCGCATGGATCAAACCCAGACTAGCCTATATTGAACCTAGGCTGTCATGGGTTAGCCATGGGCCGTGCCATGCATGTCTCGACAAGAACTAGTTTGCTCAGTGCGTCACATGACTATGTTGGGGTACATATTTTTATAGGCGTGCCATGCCAACATGACTCGACTTTCAAAATGTGTCATACAGGTCCAACATGTTCCATTTTCCACCTCTCGTGGGATTACTAACTCACAAGTCTAATTTGAGTCAAGACCAACCATTTCATCTAACACAATCTTGTGATAATTATAAATAGTACCTCATGGCTCATATGATGAATTGGGAACTCTAATATTATTTTATTTCATAAAATAAGATAATTATAAATATTATTTTATAAAATAAAATAAAATAAAATATTTTTGTTTTATATAATAAAATATTTTATTTTATTTTATTTTATAAGATACTTAATATTTATAAAGATAATTATAAATAGTATTTTATAAAATAAAATAAAATAAAATAAAATATTTTTGTTTTATATAATAAAATATTTTATTTTATTTTATTTTATAAGATACCTAATATTTATAAAGATAATTATAAATATTATTTTTTTTATTTTATCAAAAAATTTTTAAGAATAATATTTATAAAAATAATTATTTTTATTTTTTTTTATTTTATCATGCTGTGTCCTAGTCGTATCCGTATCCTAGTTTTTTGAAATTTATCATGTCCTCTTATCTCGTCATATCGTATTTTCGTGTCCGTGCTTCTTAGATTAAAATCATGTAAAATATAAATAAGAGTCATAATTTATTATATTTAATTAATAATAATTAATTAAATATAATTAATTATGATCGAGGTGCATGTCAACTAACGAGGGTACCCATGGTTATGATACATGAGAACCCACTTTCCATGGCCCTGGCTTGCAACCACAAGCGAATTCACATTTCCATTTATGATTTAGACCGACGTGGTTCCAATCTAGTTTTGGGTCCGGACCAGGCCATGGTTTGGTTCGAGCTGTAAGTACAACTTCTCCGTGGGCTAGCCCAGGTTGGGCTGCCTGTGTGGCCTGCAGCGAGTCAGGCCACGCCCAACTGAAGTTGCTCACCACACAGAAGATGAAACAGGGGGATAAAAGAACAATTTCTGCACCATTTTCATTGATGATTGTGGCCAAATTGTTTTTTGTTTCAGGGGTATTTGGATCCAGAGTACTACATGACCCAACAGCTAACAGAAAAGAGCGATGTCTACAGCTTTGGAGTGTTGATGCTGGAGCTGATATCGGGAAGATCCCCAATCCATCAGGGGAAGCACATTGTAAGAGAGGTAAGGATGGCCATGAACAAAGCAAAGGATTTGTATAATCTGCAAGAGCTCCTTGACCCAGAAATCAGCTCGGGCTCTTCACTGCAAGGGATCAACAGGTTTGTGGATCTTGCGATGAACTGCGTGCTAGAGACTGGAGCAGAGAGGCCTGCCATGGGCGAAGTGGTGAGGGAGATAGAAAATATTGTGCAGATTGCTGGCCTGAACGCTGATGCCAAGTCATGTTCTACGTCAGCTGATTTTGATGAAGCGGGCAGGGCTAGCCCCCACCATGCTTACTTCAATGCAGTGTTCACTTATGATGATTCGTTTCATAAATGAGTTGTGTGATTTTGGTTGAGTTGTGCGTGTGCCATTTTATTTGATTTGGGTCTTTTTTTGTTGGGTCAATGTTCTTGTTTTTTTTGTGTTGGGAGAGGCTTCCTAGTGAGAGGCTCAGGTTTTGGGTTCGACTCTTCTCAATGCCTACTCTCTCATGTGGTCACTAGGGCTTGCATCCGCCACTACCCATGGCTCATGTGGTTCCTGGGGCTTGCATCCACCAATGCCCATGGCCCATGTGGTCACAGGGGCTTGCATCCACCAATTATAATGGCTAATGTGGTCACAGGGGCTTGCATCCATCAATACCCATGGCCCATTTGGTTACTAGGGCTTGCATCCACCAATACCCATGGCTCATGTGGTCACTGGGGCTTGCATACACCAATACCCTTGGCTCATGTGGTCATAGGGGCTTGCATCCACCAATAACCCTTGGTTCATGTGATCATTGGGGCTTGCATCCACCAATAACCATGGATCATGTGGTCAACTGGGCTTGCATCCACCAATGCTCATTGCCCATTTGGTCACAAGATGGTCACATGGGTGTGCATCGACCAATACTAATGGCTTATGTGGTCACCATGGCTTTCATCCACCAATACCCATGACTCATGTAGTCACTGGGTTTGCATCCACTAATACTCATGGCCCATTTGGTTACTAGGGCTTGCATCCACCAATACCCATGGTTCATGTGGTCACTAGGGGGTTGCATTCACCAATATCCATGGTTCATGTGGCCACTAGGGGGTTGCATTCACCAATATCCATGGTTCATGTGGTCACTGGGGATTGCATCCACATGTTGGACAATTGCACTTCCACGGTAGTGATTAAAATACATAAAATAACATGAACAACAGAAAAAATAAGCAATATATATCTAATTCAGCAATCCAACCACGGCATAATCAAAAAATGAGAAATAAAACATCAGAAATAATGTGGCCGTTAGTCGCTTAGTATGACTAGCTACATCCACCAGAAAATACATATGCGTTACAGATTAAACCAACAAAAAGATCGTCTTACAGTATGTAGCACAGAGTAGTCGCGATAAATCGCGCAGAGAGAGAGAGAGAGAAGAAGGCGATGAACAGTTTCCCGGTCCAAAAATAGTAATTCAATTAAAATTACAAAATATTTTATAATAAAAACTCTCTCGGTTCATTTAACTGGAGCAGGTTGGATCATGAGACGTTTCAGGCTCTGTTTCAAAAATTTCGGCCCGCTAACCGGGCAGCGGGACCTCCGTTATTGTGCTACTGCTGCATCCCCGACATTTTAATATTTACTTTCCTACACTTACATGAAAATATTAAAACAGAAATATTTGGTTATATAAAAAAATTATCAAAAACAAATTACATATACAGCACCACCAATACCCATGGCTTGTGGTCACTAGGGCTTGCATCCACCAATATCCATGGCTTGTTCGGTCACCGGGGGGTTGCATCCACCAAATCCCATGGCCCATGTGGTCACATGGGGTTGCATCCACTAAATCCCATGGCTCATGTGGTTATTGGGGCTTGGATTCACCAATAAATATGATTTATTTGGTTAGTTTTTTTCTTATTTTTTTTTTGTTTTGCCACCCTCTCTCCGCCCTAAATCAAACCCATACTATCTCTTGGACTATATATGAGCATTGGGGTCTTGAGGTTGGAGTAGGTAAATCTCCAATCCCAACCTCATGAAAGTTGATTTAGTAAGTACTCTAAAAAAAACTAAAGTCTTTTTTGGGAATTGAATTTGTGTCCTTAGGGTTAGAGTGTTCATCCTATTTTGTAGACAATACTATCATGTCGTAGGTGATTTATGTGATTAGTTGTGGTGCTCAATTTGGTACCAGGATGCACATGAAGGTCGTGTTGGCTTGCTTACTTGGTCGAATCTCATTTGTAATGGCTTGGAAATCTAGACTTAGTCTAGCCAATGAGGTAGAAATGGAGGTCATGGGTTCGAATCATTGTTTCAGTGCCTCCCCTCTCATGTGGTCATTAGGGGTTGCATCTACCAATGCCCATGACTCACAGGGTTAGTTGAGGTGCCCAATTTGATTTGAGGATATCCATGGAAGTTGTGTTGCCATGCTTACCTGGTTGAGTCTTATTCATCCTAGCTTGTGGATCTAGACCTAGTCTATCCAATGAGGTCGAAATCATCTTGCACCATTGACCACTGGCTAGGTTGCTTGCCCCCTAGTCGGCTAGCCTAAAATGGTTGGGTGATAGGTCGACTCATTTGTCCTGGCTCATTTTATTACCTTTAGTATCAACTTGTATTTTGAATCATTGTTTTGACTATTTTTGAAATTGTAAACCATTGCATCAACAAAGTTAATTGAACCTTAAAAAAAATTGGAATTACTCTACCAACATTTCCTTGCCACTATCATGATAATTAAGATGTAATTATATTTGAATAATCACATGATAATCACCATATAATTTATTGGAATTACTCTCAAAATGTGTTTTATCTTGTTTATTTTTAGTGTAAGTTGATTTTTTGGTCATGCTATAATCACTCTTTTTTTGATCCAATGTTTCCTCGAGTCAGATTGACATCTCGAATAGACATCAGGCCCTTGGGATACGAGAAAGGCTATGCTCGTTCCTGTCCTTAGAGGCGTTGCTTGCGAGGATCAAACTCATGTCCTTAAGGAAATATGCCTTTAATATCCTTACCAGATGGACTACATGGGGGGGGGGGTTTATGTTACAATCATTTAAAATTTTTTTTACTTCATAAAGTTGCAATTTGATTTGATTTAATTAATTATGCCATGATTAATTTTATCCAATGTGTTATTTTAATTCAAATTGAAAATAAAATTGATTTGAGTATAAAAAAATTAGTTATATATTACCCAATTAGATTATCATATAAATTTGCCTTGTTCCTGAGGGATTCTACTTGATCAAGCAAACATCAAAATTGATAGTCTTATATTTAAGCTTTTGAGGTCTGTGAATTATTATTGCATACATTATATTGAATGCATGGATACCCAATGTAAGTGCGTGTGTGTGTGTGCGCGTGCGTGCGCGTATGTGGAATGAGAATACATGCCTATGAAGCACAATAAACACAAGTATATTGATACAATTCCAAACAACTTAATTACATATTTAATTTTATGTATAGTAAAATAACACATGAATCTTATAAAATCATGATAAAAATGCATGCTGAGGATTACTATTTATGCATGCTAACACATCACAAGTATGTACACTAAAGGTGGAAAATATGTACAACCCAACATGTTGGTCTGTGCATGTCAGTTTCGACCCAGGGATCAAACCATGCTAGCTTGGACCTGAATCATGTTAGTTGGAACATACACAAGCAAGGTTGGGGCCAGGCTTTGTTGGCCCGTGCATGCCAGTTTCAATCCAGGTGATCAAACCATGCTAGCTTGGACCTGAATCATGGTAGCCTGGAACAGACCCAATCAAAACTGGGGCTAGGCTTTGTTGGCCCGTGCATGCCAGTTTCGACACATGTGATCAAACCATGCTAGCTTTGACCTAAATTATGTTAGCATGGAACAGATCCAAGCAAGGCTAGGCCAAGCCCTGTTGGCTTGTGCATGCTAGTTTCGACTTAGGTGATCAAACCATGCTAGCTTGGACCTTAATCATGTTAGCCTATAACAGACCCAAGCAAGGTTGGGGCCAGGCTTTGTTGGTCCGTGCATGCCAGTTTCTACCCAGGTGATCAAACCATGCTAGCTTTGACCTAAATCATGTTAGCCTGGAAAAGATCCAAGCAAGGCATGGGCCAGGTATACTTACTCATGGTAAAAAAACTAGTATTCTAGTCTTTTTTTTAAATATATTTTAATGTTGATGTCTTATTATTAAGTAGCAATGCATGTGTCATATACGCACACATCATAAAAATTCATCCAACCACTCTAAAATCTTCGGCTTTTCACATACTGCACTTGTTTTGCCAATGTGGAGTGTGGACCCCCAATCCCTAGTGTGCATTTCAAACATGTTGGACCCCCTTACCCTTTAGGTGATATTCTTGTCATGCAACTCATGTCTAACACAAATCCTTGTCCCTAGCTTTGGGACTTATACCAATAATAAAAAAATTAATAAAATGTCAAATATAAATTATTCTTACCTTTTTTCGTGCCTCATCTGATAGCCGCATGTATCATCAAATTAATGCCAACATAATAATAAAACTAAAACTCCTTTTTTTAACCATAAACCACACCACATTAATGCATCATTAATATTTATGGAGTCATGTTTTTATTTATGTTCTCACCCAAGTCTATCACTCTTCAAATGATTTTTTCTATTGAGATCAATGGCACTGCCTCCAAATCTTGTCATGCAACTCATATTCATGGTTAACAATATTTAACACACACACACACCCACCCACCCACACCCACACACCCCCCACACCCACACACCCACACCCACACACACACACACACACACACACACACACACACACACACACACACACGCACACACACACACACACACACACACACGCACGCACACACACACACACATTAAACATGACTCCCCATATGTTGCTTACCCTTTACATTCAATGAAGATATGTGGTATTATTTCTTCATTTTTACACATAAGTTATATAGACATGAGAGAGAATTCTTTAATTATAAGTATATATATATATCCTATGTCATGATCAATGGCTTGAGAACCCTCTATACAAGCCTGATGTTTTATAAATGACAAGTTAACACATAAAAAAAATGATAGTTATAATATATACTTGATTTTGTAGCTAAATGATATGTAGCACAAAAAAATGATAGTTATAATATATACTTGATTTTGTAACAAAATGACATGTTAGAACAAAAAAAAAAAGATATGTTAGCACTAAAAAAATGATAATTTATCTCACACTTATGAATTCTCCATACCTTACCTAACCTATCTGGAGGTTAAACAAGAGAGGAAGACTCATCTCTACATGAGAAGAATAAATAATTTGAACACGCACTATTTCAAAAAATGATTGTTATACTCATTATTTTTTGGGTTGAATTATCATTTTTATTTTTGGTAAATTTTAATTTTTTTTTTGAGTAGGAAATAATCTCCCTTTTTTTGCCCCTAACCTATCATGATTTAATTTTCTTTTTTTTTTTTTTATTATTGTATAAGATAGTATTCCAAAATAAAAGAAGAAATTTCAAAAAAAAATATTTTTATATCTTTAATATTAAAAAAAAATGCTGAAATTAACAATATAAAACTAATGGTAAAAAAAAAAAATGCATAAATTAAATTAGTTTTTTATCTCCATCTGCAAAATTAAAATTTACACAGAACCCTCGATTTCCCATCTCCAAGATCTCACCCACGTCAACTAAAAAAGTGCAAGAAAGGGAGCAGGCTCACATGCCTGTATATTGAGGAGCATGCATGTGTGGTTACACACATGCATAGAAGGACAGAATCAATAGTTGTTGTCTATGACAGTTAGGGTTTGTACATCACGAGATCTCTACTGCTTTCTCGTATTAACCATCGCAAGAGAAGTAGGTGCAACGTTAGGACTTGGGCCAGCCACTGCTCATCACTTTCCGGTCTATCACGAAAACCCTAGTTGTTGCAAGCGCAATAAATGGTCTTGCATGGGTCTAATTTGGGTGTTTTCGTCTCTCACACATGTTTCCGATGATTAGGCTCTTACCTTGAATTTAAAACGTTTAATGAGGAGGGGCTATTTATGTCTTGGTACACAAAACATAAAATCATCTATGAATTATATTTTTTTAAAAATAAAAAAAAATAAAAAAAAAAATAATGTATTCATCTCACTCTGTAAAATAATTATGTTTTAGTATACTGAACATCAAAAACCTAATTTTACTATCAACTACTACTTATGATGTGTGTGTGTGTGTATATATATATATATGTTTATTTATATATATTTATACATGTTTATGATTCTATATTTAGATATGTTTATGTTTATATATATATATATATATATATGTGTGTGTGTGTGTGTGTGTGTGTTAAATAATTGTATTATGTTTATGTTTAAATATATACAAATACATAGTGTATATATATATATATATATATATGCGACTTCTAAATGATTTGAAGTGTATAGTTGGATGGCAGGGGGTTGTATTTTGACTTTAAGGATGTGGGTTTAAATCCTAGCGTCACATTTGCTAGTGATGCACATGTTTTACCTATTATATGGATTTTTATTATTTTTTTAACTACTAACATGTCGGGGGAGGGCAAAATTGGGGTTTTAATTTAAAGTGTACTAAAATACAACTATTTTTATATTTTGATATATATATATATATATATATATATATATATATTTAATTTGTAAAAAACATTTTTTTAATTATTTTGTGTTTGAGATACCAAAAATTAAATCCTATTAGTTTCTCAAAGTCTTTACTATTAGAATTGTATTTATACTTAGATTCATTTGACTATAATAAGTATTTATTTATGCATTTTGTTATTTCAATTATATGAGAATTTACAATGAGTTAATTGTGCATTTAAATATAATTCTACAAGTATCTTTTATTCTACATAATATATGATTTGGTGCATATAGTTTGACTTATACATAGAAGATCAAATCATTAATTTTTATATAATATATGCTTTGTGTTCACAAAGTAAATGGAGTTGGACATATTATTAATGAGATTGTTCACAAAATAATTATTTTATACCAACACATTAAATAATTTATACCCTATGTTTATTTTGAATATTATTGCTCTTAATCTTGAAGTAATTAATAATCATGTATACCTAATAATACTTATTTTGTTTCACATAGAATAAGATCGATAAATAGATTTAAGAGCTAAGTGAATTAGATAATTATATTAGTTGTGTGTTAAATATTAGTTATTAATGAAATTCATGTCAGTAATTTGTTAGGAAATATTAAGATATTTATTTAAGTAAATTGTTAGTAGCTTAATTTAATCAATGAATATTTATAATCATAACATGAGAAGATTAATAAGTATTAAATAATAAATAACTCGAATTGAATTTCGAAAAAGTGAGAGAGTAATAATATAATTCTATAGAGTAAAGAATTATAATTAATATAAAATAAAATCATTTAATTTATATTGGAAGCCTAAAATCTTTTTAAACTTGAGCTTCCTTCTGCAGCCTTAATTATGATTATGTTTAATATATATATATATATAACAAATAAATATTAATTTTTGAATTTTTAATGAAGTAAGGTCTCATCACTCTAAGTGACGTGACATGTTTTTTTTAAAATAAAAAAAAAAGTAAGGAGAAAGAAGAAGACTCACTTCTTCTTCTTCGTGTGCTGCTTGGAGATGATAATACACAAGATTTTAGGAGCTCCAACAAGGAATGACTTCTACTTTGATAACACATAAAATTATCTCAAAAATTAATTAATTGATTCTTTGCATAATATCATGAGTAAGGGATAAAAACCCAACACTTACTATTGAGTTTTTTACCATGTTTAAACCATAATTATTTGACACACACACACACACACACACACACACACACACACACACACACACACACACACACACACACACACACACACACACACACACACTTTTTATTGAAGAGGAACATTCCAATTTTCGCAAAGGTATTGCCCTCAATGATGTTAGAGTGCTTCTATCCTATTTTACTAAAACCCAAAAAAAAAAAAAAATGCAATAGCATGTGGTGCATTTTTTTTTTCAATCAATGCAAGGTGTGTTTTATTTTCTTCTTCTATTTTGTGGGTTAGGGTTACAGATGCTAAGGAAGAAGTTTATTTTTTTAAGTTCTTTGCATGTTGATTCTTCCTTTTCCCTCGGGTGATTTTCAATTAAAAAACACTCGTGTTTATTCTCTCCTTATCACAAAAGTATTTCTTAGGCATATAATTTTGTTTGACGTTTGGAATTTTCTTCTCTCTCTTGGCTATGTGTTAGTTTTGGAGAATTTATTCTTAGAGCTTATTTTCATATCGATTGTTGTTTAAATATTGATTTATAGAAATATATATATTTACTTAAATTGTATAGTGAGTATTTTCATTGATTTATAATTTAAACATTATTTGTGTGCTTATTATAAAATCATTATTTTAATTATGCAGCTCATATAATATATTTTTTGTAGGGTGGGTGATGTGTATGTTTTGTTTATGTGTAGGAGGATTATGTGTCGTGAGGAATTAAAGATTGGATACTATTTGAATAGTCAAAAAGCTACACATAGAATCTCCTCTACAGTCCAGTAATTAAGATGTAACTATGTTTTTGATGCCAAGCCTTGAATCTGACGAACCGACACTATCACCTAAAAAAAACGTAGAAAGAGATCTAAAGCATTCACCCAAAAATTTTAGGTTATGTGTTTGTACTGATTTTTAGATTTTTAGGGTTTTATACCATTTAAAATTTTATTAGTACAAACCATTATTTTGGGCATTGACACATTGTTTACCCTATAGGCTTCTTATAAGTGTGAAAAAGTTTTTAGTATATTTATTTGATTTGACATCATTATATATTGGACTTTATTTTTTATTATATTAGATTTTTTCAGAATTATTGGATTGTATTTTATTACTTTTGGATTATTTTAATTTTTTGCTTTAGTTGTTTATATAACCAAGCATCGTTCCTGATATTTTATGGTTTCAAAAAAAAAAACCATGGTCTAAATGCCCTACCCCCAACAACTAGTATCATAGTGAGGTTCTCGATGTCACCTAAAAAGTGATATCAAGACTTCTATGGAGGATAATATTTTTCATTAATACCGATATGATATCTAGTCTATTCGTTATCATTATATTGATATCTAATTATTCTGGTATCAATATAAAGATTTCGATCATATTTTGAGATATTTTTATTTGTGTTGATTATTTGTGGTTCATATTATTCTTTTTTATCATATAGGGTCATTTTGTGATAATATTGTTAATTAGAACCATTTATTCTATTTGGAAAAATAAAATGCATGACTACCCTTCGTCAAACAATTATATGACCCTATGAGAAAGAAGATGAAACCTGGGGGGATACATGAATAATAATAGAAGACAGACACTATAGGTATGCTCCCACAATTTAAAAATTGATAAGTAGTGATACTTATCAATATGTTACAAATGAAATGAAGGGAAACACGCTATGAGAGAAACTAGAGTCTACATTCGAAAAAATACTTTTAGAAATAAAATATTAATCATTAGACATTTAGTTAACTGAATATTAAAGGATGATAGTTTAATGTCGGTGGACATCATTAACTAACATGGGATGGTAAATCAATTTTCATCTATGAAAATGTTCCTGGAAGATGAGCTACTAGCTTCTCTAATGTTGAGCTCACTTTTGGCCAACTAGGATAACTCTGTGGTTTCTCTGAGCATGTCACCACACAAACATGTTATGTCAATGCATATTGTCTTAGAAAACTCATTGTCTGAAGAAGTAATGAGAAATGAGAAGGGAATAGTCTTTCATAGTATTCTCATTTCTGAGAGATGTTATAGGAGCACCATGAGGCACACACAACTTGATGGAAGGAGTCATTCTTCCAAAGGTAAGTCGAAAAGTAGAACAATACTATTACCACTGTAACAAGAAGTGACATAAAAAAAGATAGCTATTCTTGGAAAAGAATACATCAATAATGCACGAGATGAGATAGTCCCAAGTGAGAGGCCAACGTAACCTCGAAAGATGACTTGATACTAGTTAGCAATGATAATTTTGCTATTATATTATCTCAGAGAGGATGATTGACTTATTAACTAAGCAACATCATTTCATATTACTATGTACATTGACTTCTTTATTGTCTACATACATGATGATTATGACACAGTAAAGATGGGCAATAATGAGACATATCATATTTTTGGCATAAGAGATATTTATCTATAAATATAGATAAGATATCAGCTAATGCTCAGAGATGTCTAATACATACATGATATTCATGTGAACATGATGTCTACTAGCATGCTAGGTAGCATGGGATATGTCAGTCATTTTAGTGATAGCTAGTGGAAATTAGTGATGGGTGCATTAATCATTGCAAAGGTTAAGAATGAGAACACTTTGTATGCTAATTTGTTAATAGTTTTTTTTATTTTTTTTTATTTTTTTTTTATTTTTCAATCATATAATAGTGTTTAGAAGTCATGTAAATATTATTCATCAAAGGTGCAACATTGGCCTCTAGCATTGGAGATTTGATTACATGAGTGAGAAGGTCCTTAAGCTTCCAGCTCTTCAACCGTGCCATTTGAATAGGAATCTTTACTTGATGAGTGTATGGACTGCATGGTTAGAAAAATCCATAGAGTAATTTTTTACTATAATCCATTCTCGAGAATATTGAATACCTTTAATCTTATTCATATAGATTCCTACTCCATGCAAAGCAAAATACTTGGTGATACTCTTTATTTTATCAAATTCATTGATAATCACTCTAGAATAGTGTGAGCATATACTCTAAAAATGAAAGATCAAATATTTCTTATCTTTCAGAATTTTCTTCCTAGAGTTGAGAGAGATACAAGTAAAAATTTTAACTCTATATATACTGATAATGGGAGAATACCAATATCAGTTTAATAATTATTCATTGATAATTCACATTCTGTTAATGAGACAAGTACAGAAAATTAAAATTGTAAAAATGGGAACGGGGTGTGTTTTTTTTCAAAGGGCACGAGTGGTGCACTCATTGATGGGGGAGTGCCTCAACCTATTTTACTAAAATTGAAAAAAATGCAATAGTATGTGGTGTGTTTTGTTTTTTTTAATCAGAATGGGGTGTGTTTTTTTTCTACTTCTTTTAGGTGGGTAACATAAGCTCAAGGGAGAAGTTTGTTTTGGATGTTATTTCCATGTTGATTCTTCCTTTCTTTTTGGGTGATTTTTAATTTAGAAATACTTGTTTTTATCCTCTCCTTATCTCATTAATATTTTTTGGGCATACATTTTTGCCTACTCTCTGTGGCTCATGAATTTTTGTTTCTCTCTTGGCTGTGTTAGTTCAAAAGAATTTAAACTTGGAGTTAATTTTCATATTTCTTGTTATTTAATTATTAATTAACATAAATAATATATATACTATACAATTGTGGTTTTTTGCTTAAATTTTGCAATGTGTATTTTCATTGATTTATAATTTATGTATTTTATGTGTGTATATTATAAAATTATTATCTTAATTATGCAGCTTGTATAATATGTTTTTTGTAGTGAGTGATGTTATGTTTGTTTTATGTGTGCAGGATACTGTGCCATGAGGAATTAGAGCTTGGATAATATTTGAGTAAATCTGAGTACAAATAACTATACAACAAACAAACCAAAGCATCAATCAAGATTAGTTGCAAAGTTGATATATTTGAGTTAAAATAACTCAACCGAGATAAATTCATATACTTTTCTTTCACAAGCATTAGTCCGAGATAAAAAATTGAGCACCAAAAGAATGGTATGTAAGATAAATCCTCTTTGTTGCTCTAAGACATGCTTCTTCTTTTATCAAGAAAATGTAAGAGAAGTCCATCAAGTGTGATAAATCTGCCTTCGCATTTTAGTTCTCTTTTTTTTTGTATTTTGTTTTTGATAATGCACCTCCCTCATTTTTATTTTATACTTTAAACCATAAAAAATTCTAATAATATTCACACACACACACACAATATGTATATATATATATATATATAAGCTTATATGGCTTAAGGGCTAATAACCAACAACCTTTTCCCCTTTAGTAATTGCATCATGCTCCACATAGGATGGAAGACTCGATTAGTCTAACAAACTCCCCTCATGACTGGGCAGAGGAATCAATCTTCCTAGTAATCAAACAACAAGTCTCAAGTTTCTCTCTTGTAAATGGTTTATCAGTATGTCAACATCATTATCTTCCATGTGAGCGTTACCAAGGCATGATAACATAGCATTTAAAACATTCCTTATCTAATATTAATAGATATAAATGTGATTTGACCTTTAATGAAATTAGAATTATTATCAAGGTGAATATTGTTTTGATTATCACATAAAAAAAAATGTCTTTCTTACAGAAAACCAAGTTCATAAACAAAGTTATTGATCCATTGAAACTCTTTTCTAGCTTCTATTGTATAAATGAACCCTTCTTATCTTGCAGAGAGCGAGAGGATAACATACTGTCATAGGCTAGATGGTCATAGGGCTAATAACTCATAACCATTTTTTCTTTGGTAAATGGATCCTTCTCCACATAGGAGGAAAAACTTTATTAGTCTAACAGACTCTCCCTCATGACTGTGTGGAGGAATCTTTCTTTCCTATAATCAATAAACAAGTCTTAAATTTATCTCTTGGTAATTGTTTTGTCAATATGTTAGCATAATAATTTTATATGTGAGCCTTTATAATGCACAATAACTTAGAATTGAAAATATCATTTATCTAATAGTAATATGCATCAATCTGCTTTGACTATGTTGTAGTTTCAACTTTTTTATTTATAATTTTTATTTATTTCATTATGGTTGGGTACACCAAACATATGGATGTCCTAATCCATTTTACCAATTATATAAGGATGTTCTCTCATATTTATTATAGGAAAAATAATATTTGGGAGACCAAAAAAAATATTTAGGTTTTGGTCCACTTTTTAAAAATTTTAAAAATATACCCAAAATATAAAATATTTATGTTCTGGGGCAAAAAAAAATCGGAAACCCGATTTTACCACCTTGGTTTTCCATTTTGGAAAAAAACTATATATATATATATATATATATATATGTGTGTGTGTGTGTGTGTGTGTGTGTATTTATATGCATATATGTTTACATATGTAAATATGTATATATATGTACATATATTTATACATGTACATACATATATATGTATTTATATATGCATATAAATCTATATACATGTATAAATATATGTACATATATATATATATTCACACACACACACACACAATAATATATTTACACACACAATTATTGTGTGTGTGTTCATATATTTTATATATTTAAATATATTTATGTATTTTTATATATTTATTTTTCACTTAATAAATGATTTAATATAAGTTGTTGAATGATTTTAGTTGAAATTTAATTTTATAGGCTTCAAGTTTGAAACCC
The DNA here is from genome assembly GCA_029783825.1 of Sapria himalayana. NCBI lineage: Eukaryota > Viridiplantae > Streptophyta > Magnoliopsida > Malpighiales > Rafflesiaceae > Sapria > Sapria himalayana. Next base: position 2,710,581 of record JAREIK010002830.1, read on the forward strand.
ACCACCATGAAATTAAAATTTTTTTATACAATTTCGAAAACCTTCTAGTTTTTTGTTTCTAAAAATAAAAATTACAAGGGAAAAATTGGGGTTTGGATTTTTTTGGCCAGAAAACATAAGTATTGTATGTTTTAAGGTATGTTTTTTAAAAATTTTTAAAAAGTGAACCAAAATATACTTTTTTTTTTGTTTTGGGTCCTTAGAGTTTTATAGATTGATAAATATTTTTTAGCATTAATATTACCATGGTATCAGAGCCAAAACCCTAAGTACAAATGATAAGGTTTAGAGAGAGAGAGAGAGAGAGAGAGAGAGAGCAAATGCACTATACAATAATAGCACACTTGCATACCGCATTCAATTGTGCACATGTGTGCACTATTTCTGCCAAAGAAGAGGACATTTAGTTTCTATTCACATTCACTATGCACTCTCACACTCCTGCTTTGTGTGACATGCATTGATGCTCATTTCATCAATAAATATGATGTACAAAAAATGAACCATTTGTGATAAGAACATGTGAGCATGGTGATAAGTATAGTTAGGGTTTTTTCATACAATGCATTGGCAATGCGAGTAGGCGTGAACGTGTGTGCAAAAAGTAGCACAATAAGGATGCTATTTGTGTGGTGTTATAATGCAACAAAAATTATAGTATAAACCCCATGGTTATACTACAATCTTTTTTTTTGTCCTTGAAAGAAGTCTATGAATTATTATACATATTTATGATGGAAGTTAAAATTTTAGTTGTTACACTACATAAGTTTACAAACCAGAATTATGCATTGCGAGTAATGAGAGTTAGGACATAGTTAATTAGTCAGAAGATGTTGGACCACTTGACAAATGAATCACCAAGCAATGAAACCAATGGGAATTGACTATAGATATACTTTCACTTTTTGATTATAATGTCGCATTCCACCAAGTCGGAGTTTGCTTCAATTATCTAAACTTATAAGACATGCAAGATCTTGTATAAGTTATCAATATTATTATGATATTTCTGATGATACAAGTATATAACATAGTTACACAACTCCTTGGATCAAGACTAAAGGATATTATAAAGACTGAGTAGGTTATTATTCACTTTACATAGTTCATTAACTGGATACATAACTCTTGGAGGTTTGTCTAGCCGAGATTGATATTCTAGAAAGAGTGAGACAAATAGAGAAGCTTCTTGGCATGGTATTTTTATATCTTTAATCATACTAGTTCTTAGTATTTCAAAACTATAGTTTGAGTGAAAGAAAGGTTTCCACCAGACTTGAGTTACACCACCAAGGAATTTAGTTTATATGAGATAGATAGAGAGATATCAAAGAGACATCTCATTCTACATATATTAGGAGCCAAGGAAATATGAGTCATAGTATAGGTAAAGGATGCAAATCCAAAGTTCGACAAACACAATGTAGGAGAATGAGCTACACTTTAGATAATTATTAGAAATCATTTTTGGATAGGAGGTTTGGAGCACTAATAATAGTTGATAGGCTACAAGGCAACTACCAAATCCATCTATAGGTATTCATCGAGTTCTCCCACCATAAAACCTACTGAAGAGGGATATTCATGATTCTTCCATATAAGACATCAACATATTCCTATATTACAAATAATCATTTTCTTTTAACCTTCTTATTTCACTTGTTCATTGAATATTATGGAAGTAAATGACAAACCCTCAAGAGCCATTAGGTATGATAATATTTAACTTAGTCATTCATGTTTCATGAGTTATTTTTTCATATAACTCAATTATTATTTTGATATCTCTTCTAATAATATTTGTTTATAGAATTAGAAGACTGAGATGAAAATTTTCTTTGAGATTAAGTAGAGTAAATTATATGTTTTATCTTTTAAGGTAAGATATCATACTAGTTATTTTATTATGATCGACCAATTACTTGTATTTTCTCGCATTAGTCATCTATTACTAGCTAAGTTAAGAATATAAAACCCTAGCCTTAGAAGTATTTTTTTTATGATTATTTTGAAGATATTTCACAATCCCAACCAAAGCATAAAATCAACAACAATGTTATTCACTAATAAATGTTAGACAACTTTTGTTTTTGCAAGTAGTATTTTTTTGCAAGTGCTCCACCAACCGCCGCACACCATCTGGTTCCTTGCATCAGGGGGGTGTGCATGGATGAGAGTCCCTCATAGAGCGTGAAGGTTTGTAGGTATTACTTCCATGCCAAGAAAGAAGTGAAAGTACCCTAAATATTTAAGAGAGAATTTTTTTTACTAGTTGGTCAATAATCTTTTCCATAAATGATGAATTATTTCTATTAATTACTAAATCATTAACATATGCTGAACAATAGGTAAGAACAAAATCATGATAATACACAATTAGAGATGAATTTGATTTTGAATTCAATGGACCAAATTCAAGTAAAGTATGTTTGAGAGTTGAGTACCAAGCATGAGGGGCTTGTTTAAGGTAATATATTTCCTTTGTAAGACAACACACATACTCTAGTTTTTCTTATTCTTGAAAGACTAGTGGTTGTTTTATGAAGACTTTCTCATTAAGATGATCATTTAGGAATGCATTGTTTACTTCTAATTGTTGGAGTGAGAATCTCTGCATCACAACAAAAAATAAAATTGTACTAACTGTAGTGGGTTTTCTCACAGGGCTAAAAGTCTCTTTGTAGTCCAAGGTAGATATCTGATTGAAGCCTTTTGCCACATATATTGTTTTGAATTGATTACCTGAACCATTCACATGTTTCTTAATCCACAACACACGTTTATAGACATTTTTATTACACCCTTTTGGTGGTGGAACAAGTCTCCACTCATCATGAAACATGATGGAACTTATTCTAAAGACATGGCTTCTCACCATCTAGGGTTAAAGATAACATCCAAGATTGAGTTGGGCTTCGATGATGGAGGGATGAGATACTTGGTGGCCAAAAAAAATTTTATTTGGCCAATCTAATATAATGCTCCAACTTGTTTTTTTCCAAAGGAATGGTTTATTAGAGCTTGGTAATTATTCTTTGCTAGCTCCTTAAATAAGTAATATACCTTTACTAGTGATTTATTCATAATTAAACCTCCAATAGCCATTTCAAACATACACCTCATCATTTAATTTAACTTATTGTAAAAAGTTCTGAGGGTGCCTCCTCAATAATCATTAAAATAGTCCCAAGCACCATATTCAGTCTCCTACTCTTCATGTTAAAACATACTTATCTCACTTTGTAACTAATAAGTGATTTGAGATGGAAAAACTTAGGGAGAAAGGCCCTCACTAGTTCATCCTAACTCTCATTGGAGCCATGAGATAAGTATGAGAACTAACTCTATGATATATCCCTTAATGAGAATGGGAATAGACATAACATCATTGTATCAAAGCTAACTCCAATCATCTTTATTGTCACATAGCTACAAAAATATTTTTAGCATCTCTATTAGGATCCTTTGATATTTTTCCACTATATTAGTGATGTTGAAACATTATTATTAGACTTGGCTTTAACTTAAAATAGTCTTCTTCCAAATTATTATTCATTATCACGGGCTATTAATAATCTCTCAAAGTGCAGTAGTAGATGAGCTATTAGAGAGCATGACCATTGCTTCAGTGGGGTTCTCTGTTAATATTAGTTACTTCCATAAGCTCTTTATCAAATATTTATTTGGAAATTACTCTCTTATTTCTTTTGATTTTTGGGTTTAGAGGAGTTAGCGTAGTGCCAAAGCTTTAGCTCATAAATGAGTACTAAAAAAAAAAGATACAAGTAAAATATAAAATACAACTATTCACTTTATAAAAAAGATAACAAAACTAGCCATTATATTCAGAAAAAATTATCAAAATTGATACTTTCTAAACTACTAAAAAAGTATTCTTTATCAAGGATAATTATATCAACTCATATTACCTAACCAAACTAAATAATTCTTGATTAACAGTGCCAAAAATTTTGTAGGAATTAGTTTTGCTACCTAATTTTATTGGTTAGATAGTATCCTAAAAGCTCATTTAAGTGAGTATTTCATGAACAAATATAATTAAGTATATAGTTATATAAGTAGTAAAGAGAGCTTTCATCCAGATATTGATCACATAAAGATTGTATTAGCAGTTCATTCAATCAATAATGAGATAACTCAATTCTAGTAAAATAAATATTTTGGATTTTGGCAGCAACCTTAGATCTAAAGATTTGTCCATTTAATTTATGTAATGTATGTTGAAATAGTTTGAATTATATTTGGTTTTGATATAGAATAAAGATTGAGTTATTGTGTAATGATTCTTTTCACTAATGACATATAAGGTAATTATCACTATTAAGCCCTTCTTAATTGTTATCCTCTCATATCCCATTGATACTTTACCACCAAAATATTAAATTATCTCTACATGAGAATTATTCACATGCCATACCTTTTAATCAACTCTTCAAATATTCTTGATGAATGCTTCATGTGTACACTCTTATTCTCCAATCTCAAGTATCATAAAACTAAGAATTATTATGGTTTATAAGTATTTGTACTTTTAGTTTCAAAAGAACCTTACCCACAAAATTAACATATGCTTCCCTCAAGTTTCACTATTGGGAATAATACAAGTGAAAGTAACTTAAAGGATTGTCACAACCTTGAAGAGTTTCAATATATTTACACATATCCCAACACTACATATCATTATCCACCTTTATGATAATATGACTCTTATTAAACGTGAAACCCTTAGGAGAATATTCGATAAAATGTTCATCTCAATTGAGAACTAATTTTTCTAAGACATATACAATAGATTGACATATAAAATTATTCATATTTTTAGATTCATAAGTATCATACTCACAATGATTAATATACTCAAATTTTAAGTTTTAACATATATGTTTATTTCATGCACCATTGTCGACAGGGCTATTACTTCCTTCTTACTATATGCATGAGTGAACCTCATGATTTACTTTTCACCATCCACCATTACAAATTGAAGGTACTTACCAATAGTCAAATCCATAATTTAAGTTCTTTTTAAATCAATACATTCATAAATTTCCATATAACACATCATAAATCAATACACATTTATTAAAATAACCATTTAAATATCACACAAACAAAATTACACAAACCTAGACCACATGATATTTTGATATATTTTTTTGAATCTACCCTAGAGAGGGAGATTTGAGAGTCATGCCTCCAACTCTAGGGTTTTACTTATATCTTATGTCTCTTGATTACTTTTGTAACCATTAGAAAGTACAAAAATCATCATAGGATTTGATTGTTGTGCTTTTAATTTTGCTTGGTGCATAGAAAGAAGATTTTTCTTTTATTTCCTCTTTCTTTTTTTATACAATAATATTTATACATTACTTTAAATAGAAAGTCATGTCTTTTGGAAAAAAAATGATGACTTTGGCCATCATCTCATGAGTTTGAGGTCATGACTCTAATATGTGATTGTGGTTATAGGTGTAAACTTACATGGATAGCCCAAACATGACATAAAGAACATTATGATTCAGCTATGCCTAGAAAAACACAACCTAGTTTAGAGCTATGCTATGCTTAGGTCATCCTTATACTTGCCCATAACATGGCTCATGTAATGCCATTCCATAATTCTTTGCACGGGAAGTATGACATAACACAGTCTAGCATGATAGCCTGAACGAGTCAATTTCAACCTAGCTAGCCAAATAGGCTAGCCTAGTCCTAACCCAAGATTGTTAGGTCCTTAGCTAGGCTAGCTTGGAATGAACCATGCTAGCCTAGCCTAACCTAGCCTGGCATGAAAAAAAATTAGGTTAGCCTGGATTGAACCCAAATTATTCTAGAATGAACTAGGCTAGCTTCACTAGGTCTGACTCGATTTGGCATGAACTAATATGACCTAAGAAAAAGACATGCTAATGGTCCATGTCTGATTGCCTTTTTTTTTATAATCGTGCTAGTACAACATGACCCATGCTAAAAACTATGCCATTCCTGACCTAAAAAAATAGGCCGTGCCCGCATAACATGATCATTTTCTCATAATGATTCTAGAATGTATCATAATTTTTTTAAATACAAAGTTATAAAACTGAGAAATATCTATGACTTAAGCCTAATATCTCTATAATACAAAGTCATGGTACTTGAAATGATTATAGTTTTGATATTTATCTTTCTCATTCATTATATGACCACATTGATAGGAATCACTATGACATTAAAAATGACATCTCATATGCATCATATAGTCACAACAATAAAAGTAGCCATAACTTTGACCTTATTTTCTCTTAATCATCAAATAGTCATGACACTAAGAAATGAGCATGACATTGAGGAATCACCTCTCATTTACATCATAAATAACCATGATGATAGGAATGACCACAAGGCAAAGAATGGTTCTTCTTGTATTTCAAATGACCAAAGAATTGGGACTAGATGTGAGGTTGGCATTGACTTCTCTTATATATCATATGACTATGAAACTATAAAAAAGGCCACGACACTAGTAATTTGCCCAATCATAGAAGTCATGGTTTTTTCTTCTCTTGAGGATAAGAGTCATGACATTAGAGACTTAATATATTTGAGTAAATGCCCTCTATAATATTTTATTTCCAAAAATTATGGTACTAAATAATTATCATGACTTTAGTCTAAGTAGTTTTGACTTCATAACCATTTGTAGGTCAAAAGTTATGACTTTGTAAAAAAGTCATGACTCCGACTTAAGACCAAAAATCCTTATTAAATATAAAGTCATGACACTAGGAAGTGATAATAACTTTACCACTAGTGGGGTACAACTATTTAATTATTATGAGATAAATATGACTGTGACTTCATAATAATATCATAGCTAAAAGAATATATTTTATAGTTGAATGATTATATTAATGAGATGATAAAGTAATGACATACAAATATTCTTTCGATTAATTAGATAGAGTTTTAGCCAAGAATAAATGTTGAAACTACCCAATGCTCTACAATCCACCAATTAGCCAAAAGCCTTAGGGGCCCATTAATTTTATGACAATTCATCAAAATTTATTAAAACTCTATAGTCATGAAATTGATCTATTTATGTCTCATTCTTGTACTTACACATCATCTAAAGTTACTAAAATATGTCAAGAATGTAGAGTAATTTGAACTTGGAACACTCAATCTTGACTTGCTTCTACTTTTTTTCTCTATTCTTGGCCCCTCGACTCTTACTTTAATGAAGAACTAAACAATAACATGTTGCATATCTTCTATAAGTCTAGTAATGTGCCGAGAATCCATCAATCTTGAATCTCTTCATAAACCTCATTCCCATTGTAGTAAGTAGATTTAGAATTTCCTAGAATGTGTTCAAGTGGATTGCCATTAGTGTGACATCTTTGTATTTCAAGAATATCATGTGCTTTATTAAAAATAACTTATTAATTTTAATATTTCAAATTTACAACTATTCTAACTTATTTTAATGTGGTTCCACAAGTAGTTGATGTTTTTTTTTTATTTACTTTGAATACCTTAAGTGGCTCTATTAAGATTTCTTCTTCCAAGTAACTATGAAGGAAGTCTTAATGTCCATCTGATTGATATCTTAATCAAGATAAGTTATAAAGCAAAGAATCATGTGAATAGATATCATCCTTACATATCTTTTCAAAATGAATAGAAGTCCATTAGTGTGCTATCTTTGTATTTCAAGAATATCATGTGCTTTATTAAGAATAACTTATTAATTTTAATATTTCAAATTTCAAACTATTCTAACTTATTTTAATGTGGTTCCATAAGTAGTTGATGTTTTTTTTCACTTTGAATACCTATAATGGCTCTATAAAGATTTCTTCTTCCAAGTAACTATTAAGGAAGTCTTAATGTCCATCTGATTGATCTCTTAATCAAGATAAGTTATGAAGCAAAGAATCATGTGAATAGAAGTCATCCTTACATATATTTTCAAAATGAAAGTTTTTCTTCTATTTGACATCCTTACTAAAAAGTCTTGTCGTATACCTTGGGTTTAAATTTTATCTTTCATAATTAATCTTAAACATATACATTTCATCATTTATTTCTCATCTCAGAAATTTTTTTCGGTTCAACAGATTGATTCTCATACATACAAAGATTACATTTCATCCCAATTAGCCCTATTCTAGTGTTCCTTGTGAGTATGGTCAACTATTTGTTCATAACCTTTAGGTTTTTTTTTTTTGCATCATTGAACACAAAATATTCTCGCATAGTGTACTTGGTAGAAAATTGTATAGTCCTAGTGGATTTTATGAGTGTGATTGCATTAATTATTTTTATTGGTTTCTCATCCTCCACTACCCATTCATGTATAATAACATCAATAATACCTAATTTATGATCTCAACCAATATTATGAATCAATTAATAAAAGTTAACTTGACCTTTAAGACTATAACCTTATTTATAATAAACTAATTTTTATAGAAAAAGAAAACATGAACCTATGGAAACTCTAAAACTAGGAAACTAAATTATAAATAATTTAGGAAATTAAACATGAATAATAAATAATTAAAAAAACAAAATCATAAATAATTTAAGAAACTAAATTTTAAATAATTTTGGAAACTAAATCATAAATAATTTAGAAAATTGAATTAGGAAAGAACGTTTTTATTTTTTTGCTTACTTCTTATCATTTTCTTCCATGAATCAATTTGCCATTCGATCTACACCAATCTTTTCCACTGAGAAAAGTGCAACCTCAAGTACAAGTATGGATATAATGATACATTATCATGATACTCATACAAATTCAAAACATTGAAGGACTTTGAAATCTTTATATCATTGGGTAAATCAATGACATAAAAATTATCATTCAATTTTTGAAGAACCTTAAAGGAGAAGGAACATATTTCTTTGGTTTAAGCTTATAATATGTACCAACATGAAATCTTCCATGACATAAGAATACCATCATCAATTCCTTTTCTTTAAATAACTTAAACCTTTTATGCTTGTCAACATAAAATAGGTAACTAATAGAACTCTCCTTTATTTTGACATTATTTTTTTTCAGAAGCTTCTTTCACACTTCTTGCACCTTTTGAGCTTGTTTAACCATATCTTCAGCAGCTTTGCTCGCACATGGACCCTTGGGTAGTTTCGTTGAATCGGCTTTATGTCTTGGTGGAGTAACAAATATATGAGAAATAGGTAACCTCCAAATAGAACTATGGACAACACTATTATAAACAATTCACATTATAGTAAAGCATAATTCCATTGCTTAGGCTTATCTCCAAAAATACAATGAATCAAATAGCCCAAAGTTCTATTAGTTACCTCTATTTGTCCATATGTTTGAGGATGTGCCATTATGCTTTGATTAAGAGAAGTGTTGAATATCCTCTACAAAGCAATCTAAAAATGGCTTAGAAATTTGATGCCTTGAATGGAAGTGATAGACGTAGGTACCACATACAAAGAGCTACTTTTCTGGGGAACAACTTGGCCATGTGAGAGGCATCTAAAGTTCTTTGGTATGAATTATATTGAGCCATCTTGGATGATCCACTACCACGAAAATATAATCTATCTTGTGTTGAATACTATGCAGTTCCAACACAAAATCCATAAAAAGATCTACCAAAATATTATCATGTATGGGTAACAACATGTAAATACCCACATTTTTTGATTGCCACTTGGATGATTGGCAAATGTAACATTTTTTTACAATATTACCATTATCCTTCCTTAGTTGAGGCTAAAAGTATCATTCCTCCAATGTAGAAAAAGTCTTGTCCCTTTTTAGGTGAATACTTAGTCCTCCACCATGTAGGTCTCTAAGTATCTCACATATTGAAGAACCAGGGACACAAGTTATTATCTTTACACAAGAAAGCAAGTCTAAAACAACTAACCAATCATCAGCTATATGATGATGCGTCTAGCCCATATTTCTTGGAAGTCTCTATTCTCTTCATAGACCTCTTTCTAGAATTCTAAATTCACAATTTCGTGAGTCAAAGAGATAGGTAGATTTACATATCGACTCCAAGCATCTGCAACTTGATTTGAACCACATAATTGTGTTGAATGTTGAAAGTGAACTTTTATAAAAATATTGGCCACCTCATGTGCACTCTATCAAACACCTTTTGACTATTTAAAAACTTCAAAACTTGATAGTTGATATAAAGAACAAACTTTCTCTGAATTAAGTAGTGCTTCCAATGATTCAAGGCTCAAAATACTGCAAAGGACATTTGATCATAGGTGCTCCAATTTTGATGGAATTCACTTAGTATCTCACTAAAAAATTCCATTGGATATCTTTCTTGTGACAAAAATAAAACTCCAATTCCTAATCCACTAGCATTACATTCCATTTCAAAAACCTTTTCAAAACTTGTTAAAACTAGATCATGAGCCATGCATAATTTCTCTTTGATTCAAGTAAATTTCTTTTCCACCTCCTCATCACCCCAAAAAAAATGACTATATTTTCAAGCATTTCATGATTGGAGTGATTATGTTGCTTAAAATGCAAATAGAAAGAAGCTAACCCATAGAAACTTTAAAATTCAATGATGGTTTTGAGTGTAGACCACTCTCTAATCTCAAACATATTTTCATCATCGACATGAATGTCATTAGCACACACTATGTAACCCACGAAAACACGTTGCCAATCATAAAATTTCATTTATTAAGGTTAATAAATTATTGATTATTTCTCAAAGAAACTAATACCTTTTGCAAATTCTCCATATGGCCCTTATTTCAGTTTGGCTTCTGGAATAGATAAATATGTCGTCAAAGTAAACTACACCAAATTTACCAACAAAAGTTTTGAGTACCTATTTCATTACCTATATAAATGTATTTGGAGCATTGAATAATATAGATGGATTACCAACCATTCATACAACCCATCTTTGCTTTTGAAGGCAATCTTCCATTCATCTCCAGACCAGACTCAAATTTGTGGTAGCCACTATACAAATCAATATTGGAAAACACCTCCAAGCTATCTAACATATCAAGCATACCATCTAATTGTGGAATAGGATATGTGTACTTGATAGTTATTTTATTGATCAATTAGATATCAACAAACATATGCCAACTTCCATATTTCTTTGGAGTGAGTAAGGTAGGGACTACACATGAGTTCATGGATTCTTATATGAAGTCTTTTTGTAGAAGCACCTCGATCTTCTCTTTCAAAATCTCATTCTTTTGAGACTAATCTGATTGTGTGACATGTTAGACAAACTTGCTTCCGGCATCAAATCAATATGATGTTGCATATCCCACAATGGAAGAAAGTGGTTGGGCAAGCCATCGAATGCAAGCTATTTAAATTCCTATAGCAATGGTCATAGAAAATTGGAACCACTATTTGGATTTATTCTTTGTCCTTTACCACAAACAATTTCACCACCATAACATATATCCCTTGAATCTTTTTAGCCTTAGGCTTGAAATCAACTTCAAACCTTTATGCCACAAAGTTCTCACAACTTCTACTGTCGATAATAAAATCACATGCCCTTTTATTGATTATGCAATGAGAATGGAATATATTATACCCTTGACCATTGTACCCTTGCTTGGGTGAAAACAAGACCCATTGTACTATACAATTAATCCTCTCACTTTTTTCTTGGGTGTAATTGGCTTCTTTATAATCTTTCTCGCCCCTTGGATTTTCTTCCTCTTCATGCATTTCAACATTCTCAATCAAATAAAGAGTTATTTGTTTTATGCATACATTAGAGTGATGTCATGGTTTCCCACACCTAAAACATTTCCCAACTGAAGGTTTAACATAGGGATTGGGGTACTTTGATTTGCTACCTATTCTAGCTATGATAACCCTTGTGGACTCCTCTTGTTTTCTTTTTGGATTAGGAGTCTGTGAGGACTTTCTTTAATTGGTTACTAGTAATTGTACCTCATTGGCATTCTTATAATACCCCACAAAAGATTGACATCTCCTTTCTATTGTATCAATTTGTAGAGCCATTCCTTGGGCTTATTGACCATCCATAATAATTGTATTCTGAATTTATCTTAGATTGAAGGTTTGAGATTATGTAAATATCATTATACTTGTTGGTGGTCAGATTCATTTAGATTATTAGTTAATTTAGAAAATTCATTGTTGTAATTGAAAACTAATTTTGAACACAGAACATAATTTTGATACAAGTGGAATGAGTTTTTTTCATGCCTTATAATCTACTACAAGGAATTGATCTCTCAACAAGGACTTCATTTGATGCCATGTTCGAATTGAGACTCTTTTCTTGTCTATGCCTTATCTTTTGTAATAGATTCCACCAAGCTACAACAGTACCCTTTAGTTTGTAGTCCATGATATGTACAAGCTTGTCATCTTCAATACCCATTAGATCATCAAATAATTCTACCTCGGAGAGCCAATCTAAAAATTTTTCAACTTGGAGATTCCCATTGAAGTTAGGAATATCACCTCTCATCTGATAATCATAAAAGTCCTTCTGTGGTGCATGCTATTCCTCCTTTTCAGACCAGCCTTTACTCTTTTTATGATAGTAACTAGGCAACCTTGTAGTGTTTCGATTGATGAAATGGCCTCTAGCAACTTCTTCGGTGCATCTCCCCTCAACTTGCCTATAATTAGCAGTGACATTCAATGCAACTAGCATGTTGTGAACCTCTTTCAATGTTTGAGAAAGCTTCTATAAAATATGTGTTGTTCTATCATGAGGATGCATAGGTCTTCCATCCCTTTCTCAACATCAAGAGGGCATCTACTTTCATCCTCATGATTTGTCATCAAGCTCGACAAACCTTGCTCCAATACCAAATAATGTAGTGGAAATATAAACAAATGAATCCTCTATGTGAATTCTTGGAATCTTTAAAGAACACGAGAAATAAAAGAAATGATCTCAAGTAATCTTATACATCAAATATTAAAAGTAAAATTTACCTTTAGACCTATAGCCATATTTATAATAAACTATTCTTGTAGAATATGGAAACATAAACCTAAGGAAACTCTAAAATAAAAAAACTAAATCATAAATAATTTTGGAAACTAAACTAGGAAAGAAATATTTCTTTTCTTTGCTTACTTCTTTTCAATTTCTTCCATGAATTGTTCCACCATTCGATCAACATCAATATGTCTAAGTCAACCATAAAACTACCTTAGAGCATTATTTCTCTTTCTTGTTGAAATTTGCAAAGTTTGATCCTCCACAAACACAATATTCAAAAATTTGGTCATAACACTACTCCATGCAATGATTGGACTTCATAACTAGCTTAGACCTTCCATATGTAAAAACGTGTAGGAAGGACATGAAGTTAAAAGCACATTAATGGTCATAACAAAAATTCTTAGCAAACCATATCCACTTGGGCACCTCAAGCTATAAAGGATAGCTAGGTGAGAGATTTATAACATGTGTTGTATTACTCAAAGGATCACCCCTTAAATAATTAGGCAATCAACCTGTGAAAGCACACATCTAACTCTCTGAACTAGTGTCATATTCATCTCTTAACTAAGCCATTAAATTGCAATGTCTTTGGAGAGGTCTTCTGGTGTCAAATTAATTTTTATTTGCTATAAACCTCGGTAATTTATGGTGGCCCATGAGCCATTTCTTATGGATTAGTGGGTAACTAGTATTGGAAAATTAGGCACCAAATCGAAGGCATGTGACCTAGGGCCATAACCCATTCCAACCATACAAGGACCACCATGGCATTTGAAGGGAATAAGTCATTTGTGCCTGAATATTTGTTACGTCTTCAAAGCCCCCATAGAAAAGCAATTTGCTAATGAATGTTACAAATTTGGTCAAGAGGAAAAAACTATGAATATCGTAGTAGCTATGGTCATTTTGGCTGATCGATCTTCCAATATATTGCTTCTTAGAACTTTAAGAACTAATGGGTACTTATAAATACTTATACATTTTCATTTATCTGAAAAGTGATTCAAGAATAAATCCATTACCTAAAAAAGAGACGACTCAACCAAAAAATTTGAGTGAGGAGTGAGCTCTGCAATCAAACTAAAGCGCATTAGCACTTTACTAATAATATATATAGGCCTTTTCTCACTTGTTTAGTAAAGTCAAGCTTTGGCTTTGTTTCACTTCCTTAACAAAGCTATAATAATTGCATGTACTATGGTGGTTGAAGATCATGGAGTGGGTATGTCATGAGATCTATGCTAGCCCCGAAGTATTCTTTTATTTTAAAAGCCTGGCCAAGTTTAGATGCCCATTCCTTAATAGGTCGTCCTATATATGGTTAGCTAGCCCCAAAAATGGAAATAGGGGCAAGGTTCAAACTAAATTTAATTGAATGCTCACTTAAGGCCTGCCGTCCCCCCCAAAAAATCACACATGCTTTGTCTTGAACTGGAGTCGAACCACACCTCTGGTCCCTACCATTAGGCCATGGGAAGAGACCCACTAAACAGGTTGCCATGGGTACATTGGCCAATTTATTATTTTTATAACTATATTTGTTATAATTATAATTGGTATTTTGTGAAAATATTGAATATATTGAATTTGAAAAAAAACTAAATTTGAGAATGAATATCAAATAATTGAAGCAAAAAAATAAAAAAATTACAATAAATGTATCAATAGATTACATGAAAGAATAGATTTTTCCTCTTGTTTCTTGAATTTGAACATTTTCAATATGTTGAAATTGAATATGACCATCTATATGGATATCTAATTTCTTGAAGTCTTCAAAAATTTATTTTAAATTCTTAAAGTCTCAGCCATTTATATTATCTATCTTTTAAATATGTTAAATCATCTTGCATTTATATTATAAAAGTTATCTTCCTTTTAGCAATTATATTCATAATAATAGACAATGTAAATGTTGATGCTATATGTACTAGCTCATCAGTTTCTCTTATCTTAGTACATGCAGAATGAATCATTTCTAAATATAGAGAGTCATTGTACTCAAAAAGACACTATAATATTTATTATCATAATGTATATGCATTATTTGTATATCTCACTCTCTGCTTTGGATGGTATGTTCATATAATTAATTATCAATTTTCTACATCTTCTATCTTAATTCTTTTATTGATACAAATAGCTATCAGATATACTTGTTGAACTTTTCCCAATATCTTATTTTTTAATATATTTTATTATATATTTGATATATTTTTTATATATTTTGAAATATAGCACTAATATTGCAAATAAATATAATTACAATACAATATATAAAAGTATATATTGAAGAATACATGTAATAATATCATAACAAATTTCTATAATTTTAAGAACGAAAAATGTATCTCATAATCATATGAAGTTATTATAATTTCACTAGTTTTACTATTCATAAGAACTGATAGAATATTTTAATATCAAATACAATATTTTAACATTGTGCAAGTTGAATTCTAATGATGTTAGACATAATAATAAGTTTTATCTAACTATAAATAACTTTTAATGAGAGTGATATTAATTTGAAACTATCTTGAACTATTGAATTAGTGGTGTAGCAGACACATCTATCATAAAAGATTTTGCTTGTTGGATGTTTTATAATTATTCTTATAAATAAATTTATTTATGTGAAATATTATCAAAGGTATTACTAAAAAATGTAAGTTAAAAGTCATATTTTCTATAAATAATTATTATATAATCATATATAGCATGCTTACAATGAAAATGAGATATTTGAAAAAAATCCAAAAGTTATTTTTTAATGTCTAATTTGAATAATCATTGTGTTAATCAAACATGGGAAATAATTGTTAACTTGATTAGTCTATATATATGAAATTGTTAATACAAAATAACTATGATTTTAAAAAAATTCAATTATTAATTATTTTTAATTTTTTTATTATTTTTTTACATCAATGCAAGAAGTCATCATATGATTCCTAAGAAAAGTGGGTTGAACCTACATTTCAATGCAATATATCGGCCTAGGATTATCTCTAAATCCTACTATAAGCATGATAGTAGTTATCACTGAAGTTAATCAATACATTAAAAGTATTGGTTGTATAAAAATGAGGTTATTGAAAATTTACTTGTACCAATTTCAGTTATGCAAAGTTGAGATTGCAAAGCATCAAATACATGATATTTTTGGTATGTTATTCTATTTATATTTTGTGTGGCATAACTTAGCTACAAAGGGCACTACTAGTTTTGTACTTATATATTTTTCTATAATATTAAAATTGGGCTAAATTTTTTACCTATTCTCTAATATTTTTTCTATTAATTGTATTGAAGTGAGTCCATATAATAGAAATATATTTGTTAATCCTAATTTTTTTTTTCTTATAGATAATGGGATAATTGAGGAAGTGGATGTCCATATTAAATTTATTATATGCACAATTCATTATTTTTATCTAGATGATTAGTATTTATTTTAGATTTTAGATAAAAAATTACTTGATGAGTAGATTAGAGGAAGAGACAAATTAAAAGAAATAGTAAATAAAAAATATATATTTCAACCTTGTGATGCTCACAATTTGTAGGCTATAACTTACTACTTACCAGTAGTGTTAAAGAATTATAAGCAATAAAACTCTAGACTTATACAAATTTAATATTTACAAAAAGAATAATATAGAGAGATGAAAAATATTGGAGAGAAAATTAAGTGGAAAAGAATTAGAGTTGTTGATATTTATAAATATAAAGTGAGGGAAGAGAAGTAAATTTTTTTTTTTTAAAAAAAAAATATATTTTCTCTCGTTACAACCATTCACAATAGTTGGAGAGATGTTGACCCATCAAGTTGACTACTATATCCATAATAATAAAATAACTATAGTAGATGCTTTATTTTGAAGTGATGACTCATCCATTTTATTTAAATGGTTGAGTCATCCCTTAGCCAGGTTGGTCATTGATCAAGTAATGGGTTGCACCTCTACCCATGCAAAGCTTGGGACACTATCTAATGTGGCTCATAGTGGTGTAGTAGGTGAAGATTCTCCCTTGCCAATGTTGCCCTTTTTTTTTTCGAAACTTCCTTACCCAACTTTAAAAGGAGCATCTCTTATTCTTGTATTCATCTCAATCCCAAGTGATAATACCTTGTATTATATTATATAATCTATTTTAATTCTTTTGTTATTTTATTATTTTTTATTTCAAATTATTTCAATGAGTTCTATTTTCATAAGAGTCAAGAGTGGCATTAGAAATGTTTGTATTTAATGCATGTCTAGGAATATTCTATCAAAAAGGCAAAAAGAATGATGATAAGTAAATTTCAAGATTGACCTTTGCGACCCAACCACTTATGTAGGAACTTTATTGGTGTATTTAACACATACAGTCACACTTTTCTCATGTGTTGTTCACTAAAAAAATAAAACAAATAGTATCTTAATTTGACATAGAAAAATTCAATTAGAATAATTTTGAGTTATGGAAAATGAAGTTAAAAGTTTTCTTAAGGAAAAAAAATTCTTAGAAGCAATTGTTACATGGTCATAAAATATTGAAGTTAAAAAGTGAGATCAAATGGATGATGATGTTGTAAATTTTAATCTGGGATTGATAGAAAACATATTATCAACTATATCTAAATTATAGTCGGAAAAAAAAATTTAAGATAATTTGATAAATATGCATAAAGTCAAGTCGCTACACAATAAAATCTTCCTGAAAAGAAAATTCTTTACTGTTTAAATTTCAAAATCTATTTCAATGATGAAATACAAACACTTTGAATATGTTATTATCTCAACAATCATCTATGTAACATATATAGAAAAGAATATGATGAATTTTTACTACAAAGTCAACTTAATTCATATGATTATCTCATTATTAATATATCAAATGGTACTTTGAAGTCAAATTATTTAATGATGTTGTGAATACTATACTTGAGGAAGAAAGTAAAAATAAAAGCAAGTAAAATAATATATTTTCTCCTCAGCAAACTAAGACTTTGATTGTCTATAGAGGAGGATCTGTGGAACAATGGCTCTAGTAAAAGTCATAATTAGACTGAAGTCATTGAGTAAGAAGAAAGTGAAATATTATTATTATGAAAAATTATGATGAGTAAAAAAAGTGTTAGCATTATGAGAGAGAGGTAGAAAACAATTTAAAAGAAATGAAATTGAGTAATCAAATACTTGGATTGTGTGGTAAACAAATCATATTATGGTGAAATTTTATATAATGAGACAACAACAATTACTAAAAGTAGTAAAATATTTATTGATCTTTGTCTGATGGAACGAGGGACTACATGACATATAAATTCCCACATAGAATGATTGCATCATTGTGAAATGATATTAGAAGGATGTGTGTTTGTGAGAGATTATCATCCCTAAAAAATCATCAATTTTGATACTATCAAAATTAACATGTATGATGATACAATTTACATCATCCAATAGGTGAGACATGTGAATATATTAAGTCAAAATCTATTTTCATTGGGATAACTAAATAATAGAGGGTGCAAAAACCATGTTTAAAATGAGATCATGAGAATAGTCAAGTATTTGTAGTGATGAAAGAAAAAAATATAGATGAAAATTTATATATGATTAGAGGAGAAACATAACAAGAATGAGAAGAATCTATTATATCAACAAGTTTGATATGAGAATTAATAATGACATGACATTGTAAACTTAGTTATATGCTAGAATGAAGCTAAAAAATTTTTTCTGAACAAGAGCTTCTTA
The DNA here is from genome assembly GCA_029783825.1 of Sapria himalayana. NCBI lineage: Eukaryota > Viridiplantae > Streptophyta > Magnoliopsida > Malpighiales > Rafflesiaceae > Sapria > Sapria himalayana. The sequence continues at coordinate 2,729,344 of JAREIK010002830.1, forward strand.
TCAGACTAATAAAAAAGATTGATTTACTCTTTTATGAACACTATGTTAGTAATAAGTATCATAGATTAAAGTTTAGCAGTTCAAATACTAAAATCAAATCTATCTTAGAACTAATTCATTTTGATATTTGAGAAGCACTAGTTCTATCCGTAGGAAACACAAGATACTTCATATCTTTTATTGATAATTGCTATATGAGATGTTGAGTATATACAATCAAAAGAAAAATAGATATGTTTCCATTTTTAAAAATATTTAAAGCATAAGTAGAACTTGAATATAAAAAAAGATCAACTATTTGAAGATAGGTAATGATGGAGAATATACTCATATTGAATTTCAGAATTTCTGTCAACAAGAATGCATCAAGAAGTAGTGCATAGTAGAAATATTCCAAAATAAATAGATAACAAAGCATATGAATAAAACCTTTTCAGAACAAATAAGATTTATATTAAGAACTACATGGAAGAATAAGTTATCATTGGGTGGAAGTAGTCATAAAAACCACATGTTTTGTGATCATTTGGTCAACATCAATTGTAATTGGCTTATCATTTGCAAAAGTCCTATATACTTTTTCTATAATACTAAAGAAATATTAAAACTAGATTCAAAATCTATAAAATACATATTCTTAGGAAATGATAATAGAGTAAAGGGATATTGCCTTTTAAATTCAGCTGCCCATAAGCTTATCATTCGCAAAGATGTTATTTTTGGAGAATACATATTAGAAAGGGAAAAAAATGTGATAGCACAAAGATTATAAGTTAGAATGACATAAATTACCAGGGTATAATGAACATATACCTGACGAGTCTGAGGTATTTAAGGTATGATGAACAGCCAGTGAGAGGAAAAAATCAACTTTCACTCAAATTATATTAGGGAGAGAAATGTTACATACTCTACTAACAAATGATGGAGATAGGAATAATACAAAGACTTTGTTTACAATCTTCAATATGCAAGATTATAAATTAATTTATATTTCTCTTCCTATTAATTTTAAGCTATTTACATATATGAGTCCTAGAAATGAAGCAGTTATGATGGAAATATCTCAAGTATCATATGCATTAGTTATTAGAAGTTTAATGTTATTCATGATTTGTACAAGACCATATATTATGTAAGTAGTGAGAGTAGTTAGTTGATACATTGGGAATCCTAGTAACAAATAATGGAGTGCTATAAAATAAAATTTGAGATATGCTAAGAATGACTCAATTATTGCAATTTGTTATGGAGTTTCATGCATTATTATATGACTATGTTGATTTAGACTATGAGGGAAATATTGAAAATAACACATCCACCATTAGTTATATGTGTACTCATATTGGAGGAGGTATAAACTAGATTTCAAAACTATAATCTATTATATCTACTTTTATGATATAAATAGAATATTTTGTAACTACATAAACTAGTAAATAGGTAATCTAGTTTCAAATATTATTGGAAGAGCTTGGACATAAAAAAAAATAGAAGATTGTTTTATTTTGTGATACTCATAGTATTTTGCACTTAACAAAAAATTCATTATTTCTCTCGAAGCAAAAACTTATTAGAGTATAATATTATTTTGTATTATAAAAGGTAGAATAAAGAAGTCTGAATATATAAAAAATTCATATGGAGGAAAACCTAGTAATTATATTAACAAAGATATTAAAAAAAGTAAAGTTTATTTAGTATCTACTCACTATTGGCCTTGAAGAAAGATAAGTGGCATGTAGAAGATAAACTTTAAGTGGGAGGTAAAAAATCACCCTTGTCCACATCATCCAATTATTTTGATCACTTCTTTAGACATCCATAAATGGAACATCCCTCATTCTCTTGTATTCATCACACTCCTAAGCGACAATAACTTGTATTTTATTTTATTATCTATTTTATTACTTTGTCACTTTAGAAATCTTTATTTGAAATTATTACACTGATTATTAATTTCATAATAAGTGGCATGTCAAAATGGAAAGAACGACAATTATGGGTGGCATGATGGGTTGAACATTCATGCCTAACATGGCCTAAAGAATGTTCCAAGTTAGCATATGCATCTTTAGGAGTTTATTCAGACCATGACTGATGCCTCGACCCAATGGATATAAGATACTTTGTTTGGTGTTCAAATTACTAAATATTCTTATGATTGATAATGATATGTAGACATGAAAATAAAGCAAATATGTATTTAATTATTATTTTTAGTGTTTTGAAGATTTTTGATGAATAATCATAAAATCAATGAAATTTTGAAGGTATTTAGTAGAGTAAGTAGATCAATGAATCTCACAATTTTTGAATTTAAGCCATGTCTCTATTAACTTGTTAGCATAATCTTTTCATTGTGTGACACATTCTCAATGACTAAAATATTATTATGGAGTCACAACCATACTTAGCTTATAAATTTAAATAACAAAGATATTAATTCTCCATCATAGTAACCAAGTACCCTATTAGTGCTCAAGATCACGATAATTCATAGTGTCATGACTTTATCTTTATATATCTCTATAGTCTCAAGTTAGAGTTGTGACCTTTTTACAAAGTAACAACTTTTGAGATATAAAAAATTATAGTCACAACTACTCATACCAAAGCAAAGATAATTATTTAATGTCATAACTTTTGAGACACTAAATATTATAAAGAATATAACTCTAGTACAATTATTTCCAATGCTATGACTCTTCAAGGGAAGACATAACCATGACTTTGATGTGCAAGCTAAGTGCTATTGCCAATACATCCTAATAGTGACATTTCATTATGCATAATGGCCTATCTAGGTTACTTATTTTTTATTGTACTTGATTATAGAATGAATACTAGAATATTATAAGAATGCCCTAGTGTCCTACTACTAGCATACAAGGTGGTTATCACCTATTGAGTCCTCTATTTAGTATTTAATTATCAAATATTCTTGTGTATTTTAGTGGTTGATAATGATGTGTGTATATGAAAATAATACTAATATGTATTGATTTCATGATTTTCTAAATTTTGGAGAGCTTTGATGAATATTCCTAAAATCAATATGTTTTTGAAGGCATTTAGTAAAAGAGATAGATTAGCAAGTCTTGTATAATTTCATCATTAATTCTTAGTTGAAACTCTACCTAAATGGTCAGAGATAATTCTTGTATATCATGACCCTGTTAGCTCGTTAGCACAATTTTCCACCGTATGTTACATTCTTAATGGCTATGATATTATCATGAAGTCTAGCCATACTTAGCTTGGAAGCTATGATATTGATTATCCATCACATCAACCAAATATCCTACTTGTGCTCAAGGTCTTTTCCAATTTCATAGACTTTATTTTTATATGACCTGATAGTCTTATATCAGAGTCATGATAGCTTTACAAAGCAATATTTTTTGAGCTATAAAAAATTATAGAGCCACAAATACTCATGCCAAAGATAGAAATTATTCAATGCCATGACTTTTGGGACATTAAATATTATAAAGGATATTACTAGAATATGACCAAATCCAAGCCTACAACTCTTATCTTCAATGGAAGACATAAGCAACTCTACTATGAGCAAACTAAATGCCAATGCCATTGTAGCATAATAGTGCTATCACAATAAATTATATGAGAGAATAAAATACTAGTGTTGTGGCCACTCATAGTGTTTTGGATACTTAAAAATATGAATGATTACTTTTGTGCCATAACCACTTCACACTAAGGCCACATACATATCAAGATAAATCAATTTCCAATACCATGCCTTCACATAGTGTCATGACTATATAATAATACGAGAAGCCATCTTCACTCAGTGGTCATTTCATAGGGTTGTGTCCCAATATGGACTACAAATGAATGAAGACATGAACCTACAACCATTTCATAGTATTGTAACTTTGTACATATAGATTAGGTCAAAGTCAAGGTTGTTGCTAGTAGCATGACTTTATGTTACAAAAAGATTAAGATATTGAATAATGTTGTGACCATTTTCTAGATTCATGAGTTCATGCTAAAGAGATGAATGCCAAAGTTGCGACTTTTTTTCTAAAAAGTATGCCTTCTAACTTAGAGTAATGCAAGAACAAGAATGTCCGAGTATAAATGTAGAAGATAAAAAATTTTGAAAAAAATCTCTTATTTATTCTTATTCTTCATCACACAACAAAAAAATACTATGACAACTACATATCATATGGAAAAATTTTATACTCCCTAGGGGTTCCAAAAGTAAGTAATAGATGTATGACTTATGTAAATCCCTAGAGTTGGGAGGCTTGACTCTTAAACACATCTCATCTAAAGATAAATTCGAAAATTTGTATGAAATTAGCATGATCTAGGATTTGTATAATTTAAATTATCTGATGTAATTAGTTTTGATTATGAATGCATTGATTGTTTAAATTATTTTATGCTTGGATATTGATGGATGATGACTAAATATAACTTAAATTAGAGTTTTGACTATTAGTGGGTTTGTGCAAGATTATATTGGTGGATGGTTATATGTAAACCATGAGGCTCACTCATGTATATGATAGGAAAGAAATGACAGTCCTTTAAATTATATCCAAGATAAAATTTGGATATATTAATCATCACGAGTATGACACGAAGTGTGAATTATTTTGCATATTAATCTATCATACACATCTTAGAGTGACTAGTTCTCAATTCAGATAGATATTATATAGAATCTTCTCTAAAGAGGTTCAAATTTAATGTGAGAGTCAACATCATTAATGAGGAGGATGGTGCTAGACAATATTTGGGACATGCATCAGTATATTAAGATTCGCAAGGTGGTGACAATCTTTACTTTTACTTGTATAGTTCCTACTGATGAAACTCAAAATAAATATATATTAATTATATGAGTATATGTTGCTTATGAAGTCAAAAGTATAAATACTTACAAACTATACTAATAATTAGACTGTATGATAATAAGGACTAGAGAATAAGAGTATTCATACAAAGTAACCATCAAGGGTAGTTGATGAAGTTACCTAAAAGGTATGAGAATGTGAATGACTCTCATACAGAGACAAATTGTTATCTTAATGATGATGTACTGAGGGAGACAACTATGAGAAGACCCCCATTGAGAAGAGCTCGATGATGATATTCACTTTATATGGAATTAGGTCAAGAGGTCATTGTATAATACCCCAACTTTTGTTCTGTTTATAATATAATAAATGCTTAGTAATTTAACAATATTATATTGATCAAAGAATGAACCAAAGACCTAAGATTGTGTAATAATCTAACTATTTATTTAACTAAAAATAGGTTGTCTTATTGTTGAAAAAGCCAACTATCGGTATAATTTCTATGGGATTGATATCTTGATGAAAGTCTATTATACAACTTATATAAATCATGCACTTGTGGATCTTAGTTGATGAGACACTCTTGTTGATTACCTTTTTAGATATAATCTAATAAAGTCATAATAAGTTTTTGACACTATTGCCAGAGATTATTTAGTTTTGTTAGTCAATGTGTATTAAAAAATATTATTATAAAAGGATAATTTCTTTTTAATAGTTTAGATAATGATATGTTTGATACAATTTTTTCAAATGTAAAAGCTAAGTCATGTTAACTTGTTTAAAATTGATAGTAATATTCGATTTTGGTTGCGTTCTTGTATTCTCTTTCCTTTTTTTTGCATTTTTTTAGATGATAACTCAAGACTTAGCATAAATATCAATAAAAAACAATGAAAATTTAAAGAGAATGAAGATGATGGACCAAATAGAATCTCTAAGGAAGAGCTTGTTGGTAGCACATGTACATGTAGAGATATGGAGATGAAAAAGAGATAATTTTGATGAATTATAGAATAACTTCATAGCTGAGGAAATAAAATTTATGGCAAATCTAAAAGCCATGACACTCAATAAAGATCAGTTGACAGATAGTGTCGCAACTTTCAATGGAGCTGTGACTTTGGATGGGCAACTACAAATAGATTGAGAAAATCCAAATGGGCTGATTTTGAAGGTATTATTAATTCATCTTCATTATGCTTTTCAGAGGGAAACTAAAGTAAGGCCCATTATCACTTAAACATTTCTAATGGAGAATATGGAGACCCAAGTTGTGAATTTCATAAGAAAATATGTAAACGCTCTCGCTTGCTATATAAACAATATCAAGGAAATCATTCCATCAATATGCATGCATAAGATCGTTATGGAGGAAGATGTGATGCTGATGATTGAACCTTTGTGACTGCTAAATTTTATTATGAAAGGCATAGTAGGGGGAAGATTTTCAAATGGTTAAATGTTGACATTATTTTATTTAATATCTAATAGCTCATGGGTGAGACCCAATCATCTTGTGCTGAAGGAGGCATAATAGTAATCAAAATAGTTGATGGTGAAGAGATTTCTATATGAGCAATAAGCCAACAACCAGATGAAGACTCTGTGTTGATTATCGGAAGTTGAACAAAGGAACGAGGAAAGGTCACAACCCATTCTCGTTCATGGATCAAATATTAGACAAAATTTCTTTTCATTATTATTATTATTTTCTAGATTATTATTCAGGATATAATCAATTCATGATTGATTCTATAGACCAAAGGAAACCAACATTTACTTATCCATATGGAACATTTTCTTTTAGAAGAATGCTATTTGGACAGTTTAATGCACCTACTATGTTGTAAACATGCATGAATGCAATTTTTGTCAATCTTAATGAAGAAATTATGGAGATATTCATATATGATTTTTCAATTTATGGAGATTCTTTCAAAGAATACTTACATAATTTTGAGATTATGTTAAATAGATATAAAGAAATAATTGTCTTAAACTAGAAAAAAATTACTTTATGTTTAAATAGGAGATAGTATTGGGGTATTCAATATCACCTAAAGTATTGAAATTTGATGATGCAAAAGTATTTATTATCAAAAGTTTACCCCACCCTACTACCATAAAAGGGATGATGGGCTTTCTCGAATACATGAGCTTTTATTAGATACTTATCCTCAACTTATCAAAAATAGCTAAACTATTATGTAAATTATTAGAGAAAGATATCATTTTAACTCTGATCGAGAATGTTTTGAAAATTTGAAGAACTAAAAAAATTAATTGAAATTCCAATATTAATTTCACCATGATGGGAGGAACCATTTCTTATTATGCTATATATGATGTGAGTGCATATGCACGAGAGTTGCATTAGGAAATAAGTGACATAAAACTTCTATAATAATCTCATGTGCAAGTCATATTTTAAATGAAGTCCAAGTGAATTATACAATGTTGGAGAAGAAATTATATTATTGGTTGTGGTTTTCTCCTGTGATCTTCTAATCATATATCCTTGGAAAAAAATTATTTATCTATATAGATCATGTAGTGGTATAATATTTGTTGATAAAAAGGAAGCCAGGCCCAGATTGATAAGGTGGATACTATTTCTCTAAGAATTTGATCTTGAAATTAGAGATAATAAAAAGAATGATAACTTGATAGTTGATCATTTATCATGATTGTAATATGGAGATGACAACATAAAAAAATTGAAATTTTAGAAAACTTATCGAATGTGTAGATTCTAAAGGTAGAAACTCTACTTCCATATTATGCTATTTTTTTTCAATTTTTTAGCATGTGGTGTTGTCTCCATTTTTATATCACATCGAAAAAATTATTTATAACGTGAAATATTATCTATGGGATGACCCCATATTGTTTAAAAGATATGTTGATCAAATTATAAGGAGATGCATCCCTGAAGATGAGCAATAAGTGATTATTCTCAAATGTCATTCGTAACCATATGGAGGGCACTTTGGGGGGAATAAAAAAACTCAAAAAAAAAAATTTTTAAATCTAGTTTTTATTGCTAATATTATTTTGTCCTCATCAAAGCATGGTGAGATATAAACGACATGGGTTCATTTCTAGTATATTGTGGGAAAAAATAATATCGGCAATTGACAATGTATCAAAATGGGTTGAAGTGTTAGTAGTATAGAAAAATGATACAAGAACTAATTTAAAATTCTTATCTAAAAATATTTTCACTCAATTTGGAGCAACATGGTGTATCATAAGTGACGGGGGAAGCCATTATTTCAATCAAATGTTTGAAGCATACTTGGGAACGCTCGAAATAAAATATAAGAATGGTCTCACATTTCATCCTCAAACAAATGAGCAAGCAAAAATCTTGAATAGGGAGATTAAAAAATTTTAAAGAAAAACATTAATCCATCTAGGAAGGTTTAACAATTAGAGGAGACATTATGAGCCTATAGAATGGCTTTTAAAATGCGGTTGGGAATATTTTTCTTTTTACTTGCTTTTGGGAAGTCATGTCATTTGCATGTTGAACTTGAATATAAGACATTTTGAGCAATCAAGAAGTTGAATTATAATTTTAGGAATATAAAGGAAAGATGAGCCTTACAAATGAACAAATAAGAATAGTTGAGAAATAAAACATACAACAACTCATGTATTTATAAAGGCAATACAAAATAATGGTATGATAAATTTTTGTATAAGAGAGAGTTCAATGTCGTAGAAAATATATTAATTTTAATTATTGGTTTAAGTTGTTCTCAAAGAAGTTGAAATTTAGATGGAGTAGTCCTTTCAAAATAACATCCATGACACCTTATGGGACTATTACAATGAATTCAAAATATTAAAGAGAATTTAAGGTGAATGGACAAATGCTAAAATATTATATGGCTGAGAAGGAACTCATGGAAGGGCAAATCAAAGACAAAACCATGACTATGCTATACACCATGACTTTAGTCTTTTAGAATGAAAATGACCAAGAAAAGATTGAAGGAAAATTCATGTGTATGTCCAACGCCATAACTTTGATGTTCCAAAATGAAAATAATCAAGAAAAAAATAGAAGCCAAAGTCATAGCTATGCCTTGCGCCATTACTTTGGTGATACTGAATGAATTAGTTCATTATAAGCCTAAAGACAAAGTCGCACCACATTATGACTTAGGAGTTATAAAAATAAAAGGGCAAAGAAATGACACCAGATAAATCCATGACTTCAATAATAGCTATGAATTTGGGTTTAAAGAAAAAAAAGGAAAGGTAAGGCTTAAAGGTAAAGTCGTTGTAATACTAAGTATCATGACTTTGGGGATCTAGAATGAAAAGGAATATTGGAGTGGAGAAGAATGAACAATGACATTCACTAAAGTCATGATATCAAATGAGGAAAGTACTTTAGAGACAAGTATAAATGAAGAAGGGTTGAATGAAGAGACATATAAGAAGGACATGGAGAAATATACTAAAAAGATCACATGGACATCAAAGATCTTTAATGGAGTTAAAGAGGTGTTGATGGTCTAACTACATTTTTTAAACATAGTACTACCTGGGATGTAAACCAAATTTTTTTTTTGTATGAGCGATATAATAAATACCTATATCTATCACATAAACAAATGCACACATCAAATGACCCACAAGTATAGTCATGAAACTCAAATCCCACTACAACTTTTAAAATGCCCACTTGAAGTTACTCTACTATTTATAGACCATATGACACTCAAACATAGTCCTAGTAATTCATTGTGATGATGCATATTTATTTTTTTGGAGGGGAAAGTTATTGTATGAGGATGAGTTATTCTTTTAGTGTGTGAGTTTTTATGGTAAATAATTTACTGAATAATCTTGTATATTTTAGTGGTTGATGATGATGTATAGAGTTTTTTTTTAATAATGATGTATAGAGTTAAAAAAGAGGCTAATATGTATTTATTTCCAATTTTTGATATTTTGAAGAGTTTTTATGAATAGTCATGAAATTAATAAAATTTTGGAGGTGTTTAATGTAGAGTTAGATTAGTATGTCTCATATAGTTTTGATATTAATTCTTAGCTGAAATTCTACCTAAATAGTTAAAGGTAATTCTTATATATCACGACTCTATTAACTCATTAAAATAATCTTTTTACTTTGCGACACATTCTCAATAGCTATGATATTATCATGGAGTCTTAGTCATACTTAGCTTGAAAAATTTAAATAGCTATAACATTAATTCTCAATTTCAATAACAAAGTATCTCACTAGTACTCAAGTTCATGACCAATATCATAGAGCCATGACTTTATCCCTATATGGCTAGATAATCTCAAGCCAAAGTCATAACAATTTTAAAAAACTATGAATTTTGAACTACAAAATATTACAGAGCCATAAATACTTATGCTAAAGCCACAAAAATTATTCAATGTCATGACTTTTAGGACACTAAATATTATAAAATATATTACTCGAGTAAAATTATTTCCAAGATGACTCTTGTCCTTAAAGAAAGATATAACCATGACTTATAAAAGCAAGGTAAGTGACAATGTCGTGATAGCTTAATAGTATTGTGATAATATATTATACGAGAGAAGAATAGGCTAGTACTTCAACAATTCATAGTGCCATGGACACTTGGAGATACAAAAAGTTACTTTTATGTCATGGTCACTTCACAACACCATGGCTACATACATATCAAGATAGACTAATTTTCAATATTTGTAGCTTCCACATAGTGTCATAGCTATATAAAAATATTAGAATCTATCTCCACTCTATGGTCATTTTATAGTACTATGACCCTCTATGAACTATAAATAGATGAAAACATAAGGCCTTAGTCATTTCATAATATCACAACTTTGTATTATAGAGAGATTAGACACAAGTCATGGTCATCGATAGCACTGTGACTTTGTATTATATAAAGATTAAGATGTTAAATAGAGTCATGAAAATATTCTAAAATTATGACCTCAAGCTAAAAAAATAAAGGCCAAAGTTTTGACTATTTTTTGAAAGTCACTACTTTCTAGCTAGAGTAATATAATGCCACCATAGTATAAAAGTGGAAGATAAAAAAATTTTAAAAAAATCTCTAATTTCTTCTCACTCTCTCTCGTCCAACATAAAAAATCATGGCGACTACAACTCTAGGAGTGAATTTAACATTTTCTAGGAGTTCCACAAGCAAGCAAGGGATACACACATTGTGCAAATTATTAGAGTTAGGGAACATGACTCTCAAACCCCTCTCCTCTAGAGATAGATTTATAAAATTTTATAAAATTATCATGTTCTAGAGATTGTATAATTTAAATTATGTGATGTAATTGATTTTGTTTATGAATGTATTAATATATTAATTTATTTTATGTCGAGATATTAATGGATGGTGACTAAATGAAACTTGAATTAAGATTTTGAATATTAGTGGATTTGTTCGAGATTACTATGATGGATAGTGACAAGAAAACCATGAGGTTCACTTGTACATATGATAGGAAGAAATTATCAGCCCTTTTGATTAAGATGCATGAGATAAATATATACATCAAATTCCAAAAATTGGGTATGTCAATTATCATGAATATGATGCTTATGAAGTCAGAAGTATAAATACTTTTACATACTTAATTGTATATAACTTAGAGGGACTAGTTCTCAATTGAGATATATGTTATATAGAATTTTCTTCAAAGAAGTTCACGTTTAGAATGTAAGTCACATCATTACCAATGTGAATGATAATAAGCAATCCTCTAGACATGCATGAGTATGTTGTGACTCATATGGTGGTGATAGCCCTTGTCAACTACTTTTATTCATATGGTTCATATCGATAAAACTCAAGGAAAGTGTATGTTAATTGTGTAAGTATAGGGCTTATGAAACCAAATGTGTAAATAATTACAAAGAATACTAATCATTAGCCTTATGACAATAGAGGCTAGAGAATAAGAGTGTGCATATAAAAAAACTATCAAGGATAGTTGATGAAGTTTCCCAAATGATATGAAAATGTGAATGACTTTCATATAGTGATAAATAATTATCTCGATGGTGACATACTGAGTGGAAAAATATGAGGGGACTACCATTAGGAAGGACTCAATGGTGATAAACACATTGTATATCATAGGGAAAATGGTCATTGTAAAAGACCCCAACTTTCATTTTGTTTCCTACATAATATAAGTCAAGAGATTTAACGACATCACACAGATTAAATGAATGAACCTTGGACCTAAAATTATATAACAATCTAAGTATTCATTTTATTAAAAATGAGTTGTCTCATTATTGAATAACCAAACTACTGATAAAATCTCCATGATATTGATATCTAACAAAAGTCCACTATACTACGTGTATGACACATATACTTGTAGATTTTGATGATGAGATACTTGTAGATTTTACTTGTAGATTTTGGGATGGCACCTAACCGAATAAATTAGGCTGAGTAATAAAGTTACAACACCCTCCCCAATGATGGTCCCCTTATAGCTGTCATCTTAGTACTTTATTATAAAAATAATAAATTATTTCTAATCAAGATTTATTCATAAGATTATACATATTAGGCAACTCATTAATTACCTTTAATAGTTACTTCATATGTGTATTCTTATTCTTTGATCTCATATGTATAAATATGTGAATTAACATGATAATAAAAGTGTTTGTACATTTGACTTTGTAAGTATCATTGTCATAATAATTAATATATACCCTACCTCAAATCTCACTAGTAGCAATAATATGATGAAAAGTAGCTTGTAGGACAATCACCACTTTGTGAGTCACCTTCACTTATATTTATCTCATGACTAACATATCATCATCTACCATGATGATACATGACTCCCAAACTAAATGCAAAACTAATAAGAAAATATTTTATAAAATTTACACATCAATTGAGGGTCAATTCATTAAGATATGCATAATTGAATAACTTATGAAAGTATTCGTGCATTCAGCTTAGTAAGTATCATACTCATAATGATTAAAATTACCTTAATTTTCATTTTTGATATATAAAGGTTTATATCATGAGTTATAATCAAAAGGACTAGCACTTCCTTTCAACTATTATGTGTAATTATGTCTCATGGCTTATCTTTCACCATTTCCACAAGGATATGCACAAACTTACCAATAATAAAATCCGAATTTTAAATCTAAACAAATATTATATTTATCAATAACCAAACTATAATACAAACCAAATATAAAGTTCATTAATTATATATTTACCATGTGTAACAAAATATACCAACCCTAGACCTTAATTTAGCTTAACATCGAAGAGAAATTCACATGAGATAATTTGAAATACACCTTGAGAAATTTTGGGTTCTCAATGATAGATGCTAGGAAAATTTATGTTTCAAAATCCCGAACTCACAATTCTCATGTAGTGCACCTTGATTTGCTCCTAAGTGGGGTTCAGAATGTGAGCCTCTTTAGGGTTTAAGCTTGTGCCTTGTGTTCCCTACTTGCTCATGGATCCCTCTAATTCTTTTTTTTTTATTTTGGTCTAAGTCATGCTTTTATACTCACGTGTCTGGGTGTGTTTTCAAGTGAGAAGTCATGATACTAGGTAATGGCCATTACTCTAGTCTTATCTCTCTGTAACACAAAGGAACGACACTGATGAAGACCCACGCTTTGGTTCCTTTCTTTTATTAGATTGCTACATTATTATGCATGGTCACAGCTCATACATTTGTCCTCTATAACACAAAATCACAATAATAAGAGTGATCATAGCTTATATATTTCTCCTCTATAACACAAAGTCACATTAATGGGAATGACTATAGCTCATGTATTACTTTTCTACAACTTAAAGTCATAATGCTGAGAATGACCATGACTTTGGTCTTTTCTCTAGAGCAAAAAAGTTATGATTCTGGAAATGATCGCGGCTCAACTAAATATTTTCTATAACTCTTTGTAACCAAAAATAGTGGCACTAAAGAATCACTATGGCTTTTTCCTTAGTATTTGTAGCTCTAGAAAACAAAATTCATATTGTTTGAGAATATCATGACTTTTAGTAATAGTGGGGTAATTTACTATGATGTAAAATTAATATTATAGCCATTAAAATATTATCAAGTTTGTGTTGCCGTGACTCTAAGAAAGTTTCATAGCAAATATATATATTTCATGATAAAATGATTGTGTCAATGAGATGGTAAAGTTATAACATATGAAAATTATTATGACTAATTATATAGAGTTTTAGCCAAGAATGAATGCTAAAATAACTCTATAGACTCTTGAAGGTATAACAAAGTCATAAGATGAGAAATACTATGACTTTATTTCATTTTTTTATTCATCATTTTTCAATAATTCCACAAACTATTAAATTTCACATAAAAATCTATTCGATTTTACTACTATTCATCATAATCCTTCAAAATTATAATTTCAAGAACTTATTCTATTAAACCCCTTTTCATGCAAATATATCAAGAAGAATCACCAAAATAATTAGTCATATTTGATATTTGGCATAAAAACAATATACACCTAGATAATCAAGATATATTCATTACTCAAAATAAATATATAAATAATATTCTAAAGAGATTTGGTATGAGAAACTATAAACTAGTGTCAACTCATTTAATTTCAAACTAGAAGTTTGCAAATTGTGTTGGCAAAATAGTGGATGGAAATTAATTTAGGACTTAGTTGGGAGTCTTCTCTATCTCACTATAACTAGACTTGATATAGTGGTTGCTGTGAACTTGTTGCCGAGAGTTATGCATTTTCCAAACAATCTCTACTTAGGAGTTGTTGAGGATAGTTTTCATGTACCTTAAGTGTACATTAAACCTTGGCTTAAGGTACCTCAAAACTATGAATATAAAACTATATGGAAACTAAGATAGTGATTGAAGAGGGTGTATGGAAAACTCTTAAGAGTACTTCTAGATATGCTTTCACTGTTGGGTATGTTGCTATATCCTAGATTTCTAAGAAGTAATCATCAATAACCTTATCTACTACTGAGATAGAATATATTACTACTTCATTAGCCATTTCCCAAGTTATTTGGTTAAGAAAGATTTGGAAGATGTTAAGGAAGAACTAAGTGAAGCAAGAAAACTCTTCAATGATAATAAATATGGTATAACAATTGCCAAAGATATGTTTCTCCAGATGTCTAAACATAATTATCATTTCATTAAAGAAAAACTTATGGAGAAACAAATATGGTTAGATTACTACAATATAGAAAACAAAGTTGTTGATATCCTCACAAAAACTACTTCGACTTGCTCAATATAATATTAAGGGGAAGAGATATAATGCAATATGATATTTATTTATTTATATTTATTTTGTGTTATTTAATTATTTGTACCATGGGTTTGTATGTGACATGTAACATAGAAGTACGTGTCTTCTTTTTTTTAAAAAAATTTCTCGAGATGCATATTGGTGATGTAAATGTAAAAGATTTATTTTGATACTATATATAATATTGAACATTGTATTATTTTTCATTTTGATGTCATCTCACTCTCTCTCTCTCTCTTCCCCAAGAACTCTCAAACCTAAGAGTTTCTCCAAACTTAAAATATAGGGAAATGTATTTTTGTTTGGGTAGTCCAAATTTTTAAATTCTCAAAACCCAAATGAGATTTAATCATTAATTTTCAGTAATGCTCACCTTTTAATAAAACAATTTTCTCCAAAATTTATTGTATTAAAACAATTAAATTAAATACTGAATGTTCATAAATCACTAATTGGAATTATATTTAATACACAATTCATATAACACAAAATTTATCATTCATTCTATCAACAAATTCAAAAACAAACAAAATATAGAGAAGCCCACACACTCGCACATGAATAAACACACACACACACACACACACACACACACACATTCTCACTAAAGGAAGGAGTTATATTATCAAAAAAAATATTTTTACATTTATCTCTTTTACATAATCCCTTAAAAAATGCAGCTCTAATGTTCTATAGTATTAAAATTATCCTTTTTTTTTCAAAATGCATCTTCATTTTTTTCTTCATGAACTAATCACTAAGGAATTAAAAAAAAAAAATTAAAATTATCTCACATTCTTGATTCAGCATGCAAATGAACTAATAAAAAAAAACAATTAAAATAACAGTAATTTAAAAAATAAAAGATGTAGTATTAGAACAATAATTAATATTGACATTTAAAAAAAAAAATAATCCAATCACATATCAAACATAAAATAAATAAAACACGTCAACACAACTAGCCAATACCCAACAATTAATAACCCATGAAAACCAAAAGGCAACGACTCTTAGCTTAGCAATGAATCTTGGGTACATTTGTATGAGGATGTTTAACCTAGATTGTGTCATCTGTAAAAAGATAGGCTTCTTTCACTTTGGTTGTCAACGATCCCGGGAAACAAAACTCTCTGGCTCATTAATGCAGACGAGCAGTTCATGCTTTTGAAATATGCATGGGGTTGTGCCTGTCCGGGTCAAGTCTTTGAGATGTCAACTTCTGATCTGTAACATAGAAAGCATTTCTCACAGTAATAATTTCATGTATGGGCTCAATTCATGTAGCTTGACTTTAATGGCAAATTTTCTCACTCTTCCCTCTTAATTTCCTGATAGGAATTAGAGGGAGCAGCATTTAGGCATAGTACTGCATCTGCGCCAAATCAAGGTATAAATTGCACCTCTCAATGGAAGTTGGAGAATGAAGTTCATAATTTCGAGGTATCCATCAATATGAACCACAACAACAACCGCTACCAAGATGATCATGACCACGACGTAGTCATGCCTGGGTTTCGGTTCCATCCTACCGAGGAAGAACTCGTAGAGTTTTACCTTCGCCGAAAGGTCGAGGGCAAGCATTTCAACGAGGAACTCATTTCTTTCTTGGATCTTTATCGCTTCGATCCGTGGGAACTTCCCGGTAGATATGTTAACCCTATGTGACGAACTATATTATATGCATGTTGCGTCTGCGTGCACGTGGGTGGTTCACTCGGAGGAGCGGTGAAGAAGATATATGAGCATACATTTTATCTTCAAGATTATTTCCCGCCTCATCTCCATTATTTGTTTACATGGTTTCTGTTTCTTCATTACATTTTAGGTTTCTTATTAGTTTTGTTTTCTCTTTTTATATTTATTGTGCGGCGAATGGTTAGCCATGGCAACCATGGGAGAGAAAGAATGGTTCTTCTATGTTCCCAGAGATCGAAAATACCGTAATGGAGACCGGCCCAATCGCGTGACTATTTCTGGATATTGGAAAGCAACTGGAGCTGATAGGACGGTGCGAACTGAGAATCTGAAATCAATTGGTTTGAAGAAAACCCTCGTCTTCTACTTTGGCAAGGCTCCTAGAGGAATCCGTACCAGCTGGATCATGAACGAGTATCGGCTTCCACAACACGAATCTGAGATACGCCATCAGAAGGTACTATATCATCTATGCTATAATGGCTAGGTTATATATTGATTTCAAGAATATACTAAAAGCTAGGTTATATATTTACATATATATCGGTTAAACATAATCATCAGTATTAGAGACTTCATGCTTCTGTGAAAAGTAATTTATCTATTAGATTAATCTTTGATTCTTTCTTTCTCCTTGCATATGTCTGAGTTATCACTTTGCCGGGTCTATAAAAGAGTGGGAGTGGAAGATCATCCATCTCTTAGTCGTTTATTTCTTTCGAATCCATCAACTTCAAGAGGACAAGCTCGAGCAGAGATGACGCAGGTGCAACATAGCGCTTGTTTTGAGGAAAAACCAGCACGAATGGAGAGCGACACAGATGGCAGTTGCAGCTCAGTTGTCACTACTGTTTTAGGACTGGTGACGAAGAATGCATCATCGGTTTACAGGCGAATAAGTGCAACAAGCAGTTCGCTTGGGTCTCATGCTCCATTTCAAATAAGAGAAGATGAAGTAGATGATGGGGGGTTGAAGAACCATTCTAGTCAAATTTCCTCCATTCTCAGAAACGAAACTGCCGTTTTCGCCGGTGCAGACGTGTACCCCGACGGTGATCTCCACCTGTTGGTGAACCTCCACCAAGCTTCTTCCAGCAGACAAAAGCAATTAATGTACTCGGAGTTACCGGAAGAACAGCCGCCTGTGGCTTTCAATGTAGCGTCACCGGGCCCGTTTCCCGCCAGCTTCCCTGAAATACTGCTGGATTGGAACAGATTGACAGATGCTTTCAACAGAGAATGATGACCTAAAGCGGTGCCGGTGATCAAGTATTAGACTTCTACGTTGCAAGTGACGTTTTATCATCTTCAAAAAATCGGGTTCTGCATTTAAGTTGTTCTGGATATCAGCATCAATAATATTTCATTATTTATGTTTTAGGTCAAAAAAATTATGTTTAGTAGACCAAAACATAAAATATTTTTGTTTTAGGGTCAATAAAAAATCAGAAACTCAATATTTGATTCATAATTTTTTATTTTAGAAAAAAATAACTAGTCATTTTTCAAAATCACCTACAAAATCATTAGGGATAATTATGTTTAGTGCACTCCATGAAAAATAATTGAAAAAAAAAACTAAGATTTTTATATTAAAAAAATACATAAACTATTAAGTAATTAATTTTTGGTGTACTATATAATTTAGTAATCCAAAAGTACTCTTGAATCACCAATTCACGCCCTTGTAACTCGACCCTCACCCCTCCATGTCGCCTATTGCTTAGCTCTTGGTGCTCGACCAGGAGCTCCATTGAGCTGGACAAACTCTAGGACTGTCATGCTCCAGCTCCTTGTTGTCCTCTCGATGATCTTCATGGAGCAAGACGAGGAGCTCCATTGAGTTCTTGGAGCTCGACTAGGAGCTCCAGGAGTTTCATGGAGCTCGACGAGCACCTTCGAGCTCCATGTTGGAGCTCCTCGTCGAGCTCCATGGAACTTTTAGATCTTCTCGTTGAACTCGATGGGAGCTTGTCGAGCTCCAGAGCTGGGCAATGGGTGATGAGGGAGGGGCGAGGGTTGAGTACTTGAGTTACAGGTGGGAAGGACGAAAGTCAAGTTACAAGGGCAAGGAGCAAGTGGAGGTGTGAGATTAAAGGATATTTTTGGATTACTAAATTATAGTAATCAAAAAATTAATTACTTAAGAGTTTGGTATATATTTTTTTAAATATAAAAAAATCATTTTCTTTTTTTCAATTATTTTCTAGAGAGTGTACCAAAACATAATTCTCTCAAATTATTAGTTCTCCCGTGGTGGGATTCAAACCCATATGAGATTTAATTGAACATAAAAATCATCCAGCTACTTATATCAAATTATTTATTAAGTTAAAAATAATTAAATAAATATACATAATCATATTTAAATATATAAATATATGAACATATGTAAACATATATAAGTATATTTATATGTAAATATATCTAGGTATCTATATATATATGTATATATATTTATATGTATATACATACATACAAACACACACACATATATTATATACATACATACATACATACATACATAACACACACACACACACACACACATATAAATAACTAAATATACATATCTACACATATATATACATACAAAAATATATATTCATATATACATACATAAATAAATAATTATACACACATACACACATAAATATATATGCATAAATAAATATATTTACATATGTAAATATATATATATATATATGCATATGTGCGTGTCTATATATATAAATATATATACCTATATAACTATATACATGTATGTGTGTGTGTGTGCGTGTTTGTTTGTTTGTGTTTGTGTCTATATAATTATATACATATCAAGATATAAATACATATATAAATTTATTTTTATATGTTCATATATTTATATATTTAGGATATTTATATATTTATTTTTCATTTAATAAATGATTTGATGTAAGTAATTAAATGGTTTCAGGCACAATTTAATCTCATTGGTTATGGTTAGGAACCTACAATCAAATAAGTAATAATTTGGAAAAAAAAATCAGGTTTCTGATTTTTTTGGCCCTTAAATATAAATATTTTATACTTTGAGGTATAATTTAAAAAAAAATTTAAAAAGTTGACCAAATTTTATATTTTTTCATTTTGTATCCCATTAACATAATTTTGCCAAGAATGTATCACTTTCAAATAATCTACTCCTTGATATTGATGTTACATGATATGTGTGTGTGTGTGTGTGTGTGTATAGTAATAGTCATGTCCTTGTCCCTCACATAATTTTATATCACAAATCAATATTAGAGAGATATTTGAATAATGATGATTGAAAAGCAAGTTAGAGAGGCTTCATAATGCTAATAATATTACTCACACACACACACACACACACACACACACACACACACTCTCTCTCTCTCTCTCTCTCTCTCTCTCCCCCATTCTCCAAAACAATTCTCTATGTTCTCTTCTATCATAATAACTTTTGAAGACACCTTTGCATCTTCCACAATTTACCACTATCCAAAAATTCATAAGAACCAAGCGCTCCTTTTATTACCATTAACACCATCAATATCAAGAAATTAAACACCAACCATCAATATCAAGAAACTAAACACCAACCATTAATATCACATTGAGCCTCCACATCCAAATTAGTCTATTAGAAGGATTTGACCTTGATGAATTTCTTGATGATTATTCTCATCTCAATCCTACACAACCATCACTACTAATAGTAACCTAGCTCCAAATCTAGTCGGCAGAATGTAGAAGCATCAATATTGTCTTCTCTTTAGAATACTCATTGGTTTAGTTTGGCTACTACTTATTCTAAAACAACTATTATCAAATCAATGAAATGAAGGACCAATTGGAAAATTATGTCTTGTAGGTTCCAAGATGATCTCTAAGTAAATGTAATTTATCAAGAATAAGGTTGATGAAATTGCTCTCCTGGGAATGCAATTCGATGGACATCATATTATTGGGGTTCTTGGTGTTCTTGGAGAAGAAAACAAATGAATTTTTGGCTCTATTAATATTCATACTCATGAATTGGCTATCTCCTTTCACAAAATTCATGAAAAAATGTTGGATGATTAACATGATTTTTGTCTTGAACCAAGTTCAAGTTTATTTCTAGAATATTTTAGGTTTTTTTTAAATATGAATAATTATCATATTAATTCTCATATAAATATTAAATGTATTATTACAATTTGTGTGATGTATATTTTCCTAGGATTAGTATAAATATCCCTCTTCCCCATTGTTTTATCATCAAAAAATAAAAGAAATAATTATAATTTTTCTATGCGTGAGTTGTATTATAATTTTTGTTTTCTTTTAATAAAGAAAGTTTCTTGTTGTGCTAATATTTTTTTTTTAATTTCCAATAAAGTAGTATCAAAGAAAAGCTTATTGGAAGTATATTTTACACATCACAACATGTTGATAGTTTCTCAAAAAGTTTTTTTTGGTGTTTTACAAATATTTGTGCAAACATATTTTGAGAATTCTTGCTATATTAAGTGATTTGGAAAATGATATGGCATCCTTCTAAATTCTGATAATTAATAGTAATAATTATGACAATTACAACATCAAGATAAATCTCTGTCGCCAATGATGTTTGGAATATATTAAAAAATGGTTTTAGCGAGCCATATAATAAAGTTTCATTGACCACAACCCAGAGGGAAAGTTTGAGAAATATGGGGAAGGGAGACAAGAAAGCTATATGCTTAATCTATCAAGCATTAAATGATGATGCTTCAAAAGCTAATGAAGCATGAGAAAAGTTCAAAAGCTACAAATATCTTTTAAAGGATATATATGCAAGTGAAGAGGGTTCATCTCTAAACATTAAGAGGTGAATTTGAATCCTTACAAATAAATATTTTGGAATCAATTTCTTGTTATTTCTCAAGGTTAATAGTCATTTCTAATCAATCGAAAAGAAATGATGAAAAGTTAGGAGATATCAAAATAATAGAGAAGATACTTTATTCATTGAAAACTAAATTTAAGTACATTTTCATGATGATTGAAGAGACTAAAAATTTAAAGGAAATGATGGTTGAAAAACTCCAAGGATTATTGCAAGCAAATAAAGAGACGCATAAGAATAACTATAAGATAAATGAGCAACTTCTCAAGCTTCAACTCAAATATATGTATAAAAGTCATGACAATAAAAGAAAGCAACCTAGTCTAAACAGTAGAGGCCATGAATGTGATACAAGTTACATTCATGGATAATGTTGGAATTATAATATTTCCAAAGATAACTATGAAAATGCCTAATACGTGGTCATGGAAGAAATCATTTGAGCTAAAAATATGACAAAAATTAAGTTTGATAATATAATTATTAGAAGTTTGATCCTTGTGCTTCAAAATATAAATCTCTCGATGATAGAATTAAAGAGAAGACTATGTGGAGGATAAAATAAAATCGATGATATAGAAATACTTCTTACATGAAAAGGGGTTGAAGATATCCAAGAAAATTCATGCTATCTTTCCAATGATACAAGCAATCACATGTATGGAAGAAAAGACATGTTCATTGAGTTAGATGAATTAATTAATAGAAAAATCTCATTTAGAGATGATTTTACAATAGAAATAAAAAAAAATAATTTTATTTATTCATTTGAAAGATTAGATATGTCAATTCATCTCAAATGTTTATTATGCTCACAACATAAAAAGTAAAATCATGAGCTTGAGACAACTTCTAGAAAAATATTATAACATTCATATAAATGATCATAATCCTTCTATATAATAAGATAAGAATAACCTCATTGCTAAGGTATTAGTGTTAAAGAATGAAATGTTCATAATGAAAATACAAAATGATATTATAAAATACTAAAATCCTATTAAAAAGATACATCTGGCTATGCCATCTTTGCTTTAGTTGTTTGTATTTTAAATGTATAAAGTTATAATCAAAGAAAGAGACACTAAAAGAACTACCTCATATCAACCATCATAATCAAATTTGTGAAAGGTATTTAGTTGGGAAGTAATTTAGAAGAAGTTTTCCAAATGAATCAGACTCAAGAGCCAAGAAGTTGCTTATGCTTATCCATGATGATGTGTGCATACCAATAAAGTCAAGTTCTCCCATCATATTTTCTTCTCTTAATTGATGTTTTTCAAGAAAAATATGGGTCTACTCCCTAAAGAAAAAGTTAGAAGTTTTTCACGTCTTCAAGAAGTTTAGAGTTACAATGGAAAAATAAAATGAAATAGAGATTAATGCAATGAGATATGATAGAAGAGAAAATTTATATCATGGGAGTTTCAAGAGTTCCGTGAAATAAATAGAATTTATCATTCGGTGATAGTTTTAAGATCCCCCAGCAAAAATGTATAGTAGAAAGAAAAAATCAGATTATCCTCAACATAGTTTAGAATATGTTGATAAGTAAGAAATTACCTAAAAATTTTCAGCCATACCAAGGAAGTGTGTAGTTTACTTGTCCAATAGATTTCCAACAAGAAGTATTTGGGGGAAAATACCAAAAGAAGCATGGACCAAAAAAAAGCCTATTACCCCACACTCGAGTCTTTGGAAGCTTAACATATTTTCATGTACTAGATAAAAAAAGAATAAAGCTTAAAAATTAAGTGAGAGTTTCATTTCATTGACTATGACTCAAATTCAAAAGGTCAGCAACCATACAATCCTAATAACAAAAGGATTGTGATGTAATGAGATGTGGTATTTGTAGAAGATGAAATATGAGATTTTGGATTTCAAAAACATAATTTAAAAGTATTTTTTCTATTTGAAGATGAAGTGATACAAATAGAACAATATGGAGAAGCCCAATAAGATCCAATGACCCAAACTACCTCTCTAACATTAACTTCATCATCTTCAAGTGGGAATAAAAGTGAATGATTTATGCAACATATAAGAAGTCTTAAAGATGTCTATGAGGTAACTGAATGACATGATAATTTCACAATATTTAGTTTGTTTGTTGATTGTGAATAATGAACTATCAAGAAGCTATAAAAAAGAAGAGGATAGATGTGATTGATGAAAAAATTGAGTCCATTGAGAAGAATGATACATAAGAACTTGTTTCATTTTACAAAGAACATAAGATCATAAATGTGAAATGTGGATACAAAATAAAGAAAAATACTAAAGGAATGACACAGGGGAAGACTAGATGCTAAAGGCTATAATCAAAAAGTTGGGATTAACTATGATTATGTATTTGATCCCTTTACTCGGTTAGAAATTATATGATTGATCATTTTTTGGAAGCTCAAAAAAAATAAAAGGTATGTCAAATATATGTAAAATATGCATTTCTAAATGAAGTTTTTTAATAATATGTTTACATTTAGCAACCTTTAGTCTACAAAGTAAAAGATCACAAAGACAATGTGCTAAAATTGAAGAAGACTCTTTACAAGTTAAAATAAGCACCAAAGGCATGGAATAATTCAATTGACAAATACTTCCTAATGAATGATTTCAAAAAAAAAAAAAAACTTTGAGAGAATGCTCTATATGTCACAATCAAAGATAAAGATATTTTGATAATGTTTCTTAATATAGATGATTTGATATTCACTAGAAATAACTCAAGTTTCTTCCATAAACTTTTAAAAAAATGATGACCACAAAATTTGAGATGAAAGAAATGGGGCTCATGGTATATTACCTTGGAATTGAAGTTAAGAAACATGATGATGGAATTTTTACCTCATAAGAAAACTATGCAAAGGAAATTCTAAAGAAGTTCAAGATAAAGAACTGTAAGCCAAATAGCATATTGAAGAGAGATAGAGTCAAACTATCCAAACATGAAGAAGACAAACATGTAGATCCAAAATTCATCTAAGTTTGATGGATAATTTTATGTTATAAAACATCAACAATGCTAAATATCCTTCATGGAATATGGAATAATCACTCCTTTCAAAGCTACAAATAGAATTTTTCATTATCTAAAAGGTATCATCAACTTTGGCTTGTTTTATTTGATTTCTAATGATTACAAGGAATTTTTCATTATCTTAAAGGTAGTGACATTGATAATTGGAGTATCACCAGGTTTATGTTCTTCATTGTATATACTACTTTCACATAGATGTAAAAGAAACAAATGATAATCACATTATCTATTTGTAAAGATGAGCCTATTTTCAAAACCCCGTGTGTTTGTCATGTAATTTGATTTAGAAATCTATTAAAGGAGATAGACATGATGCAAGAAATTCTGATCAAAGTTTGTGTCTACAACAAGTCAGCCATTGTCTTAGCAAAAAATCCAATATTTCATGATTATAACAAACACATTGATATTCGTTATCATTATATAAGGGAGAGCATTGATAGAAAGAATGTATAAGTTGAATATGTAAAGTCAGAAGATCAAGTTACAAATAGTTTTACCAAGTCATTAATAAGAGAATACTTCATAAGATTAAATAATTTTCTAGGAGTCACAAAATAAAGTTTAAGGAGGAATAATTTTCTAGGAGTCACAAAATAAATAAACTTTATTTAAAGTTGAAACCAAAGTTCAAGTCCATTTCAAGAATATTATAAGTTTTAAATATCAATAATTATCTTATTAATTCTCATATTATTGTTAGTCGTTAGATATGTTACTATAGTTTATGTGATGGAGATTTGTCCAGTATTAGTATAAATATCCCTCTCCCCCATTTGTTTTATTATCAAAAATATAAAAAGAGAATAATAACTTAAGCTGTATAGCAATCTTTATTTATAAGCTTAAAGCAAGTTTCATTTCACTCGAGTATTATTTTTTTCCAATATTAACAAGCTATTGAGGCATCTCTCAACCAAAGCAACAATCATTCTTGGCAACCATCTCCTTTGTTTTTGCGCTTTTTCACAATTACCTTTCATAGTTAAGGAGAACAATTTAATGCTCCTCATAGTTTTTGGCCTCCATCACATCCATAACTTAGGTACTACCAAGGATGTGTTACTACAGGATACACTCTCAACTAATACTCACTTCCTTTGACTTGTAGTTGTCCAATCTTCAACAACTTTATTATCAACACTTTCATAGGTTTTCTGCCCTACTACTCAATGAAAACTACATGCACATTGTATATCTTTTGAAACCATCAATATTCTTACATGACAACTTGATATTGGGGCATTATACCATGTCACCACAAAATTGAATAATATTTTGCTTCACACTCATTAAGTGGGGTATATAGCAATTTAATACTCCTCATAATTTTTGACCATCAACACTCTCACATAACAACCATTTAATGCTCCTCATAGTTTTTGACCATCAACACTCTCACATGACAACAATTTAATGCTCCTCATAGGTTTTGACATCCATCGCACCCATAACTTAGGTATTACCAAGGATGTATTGTTCAAGGACACACTCTCAACCAATGCTTTCTCTTTTTTTTGACTTGTACCTGCCCATTCCTCAACAACTTCATTATCAACACTTTTGTTGGTTTCACGCCCTACTAATCAATGAAAACTACATGCACATTGTGCATCTTTTAAGAGCATCAATACTCTCACAAGACTACTTGATATTGGAATATTATACAATGTCACCATAAAAGTAAATAATATTCTCCTTCACACTCCTTACGTGGGATGATGACATAATATTAGGTCTACCCAGTTTAGGTAGACCAAAATATTTTAGGTTTGATATGTTTTTTTTAATTTTGAAATAAGAGTGGATGCTCTCATTTAAAATGTATTTGTATCAAAAAAAAAGAATAGTTTTTTGGCTATAAAAGGTGTATGCGCGTATAGAAATATACATGCTAAACTTATGCTAGAATGAAAAGAAAATGGGGAGGCTAATGTAATATGCAGAAAAGTCACGCATAGTGACTATTTGTGAAAATGAGAATCCATCTCATGGTTGAGTTTTCACAAAGCATGAATTTTTATCCCATGAGAGCTGTGTGCATGAACCTCATGAATATGGGATAATTCCCTTGTTTTTGTGAACTATAATTAAACACTAAGAACCCACCAATAATCCCATGATGATTTTGTTAGGTTTCCGGTAAATTTCTCATATCAAAATTTTGCAACGCACTAAGAACCCACCAATAATCCAAGTGAATATAATTAAACACTGGACAAGAATGTTACATGTTGAATGACCGAAACAAACTTTTGATTCTGAATAGTTCGGTTGAATCCTAACACAATCAAGTGTTCATGCCTCTAGCGGTATCCACACAAACATATCTTCGTTATTTTTTTTTCATTTTCTATATGTCCTTTTTATAAAACCTTTTAGTTTTTCACATACATTTCTAAAAGGATGTTCCATTAATGAAAATGATATGTCATTAATGACACACCTTTCTAAAAGAAAAAAATGTGTGTTTTAAGTTTAGGCCCATTTTAAAGGTACAAACATATACTTATTGGACTATATTCTTTAATCCAATTTGCTTAAGATCTGAAATGAATTTCAGACTTAAGATCAGGCTTAGTTTATTATACTATAATTAAAATAAAATGAACTCCAAATATTATATATATTTTTATGTGTGATCCAATAAGTTCTTATAACATTGACAGTGACTTTAAAATCTCATTTTAAAAAAAAATAATAAAAGAGTGGCATCTAGTAATACACCATTGCTACCCAAGTGACGAGAACATAATAGATTCGACTTAATCTATTTTTGTGACTTATTTTATTATACGACTTAGTCATTTTGTCCATGATATCCATATTGATTTATGAGGCACATATCATGTCATCCTCACATCAATCTATATATTTCTTGATCTTTGAGTAGACTAACTTAAACAAATAAGCTCAATATCTCATATTGACTTATTTAAATATGACCATGTATTTTAGTAGTTATACTCAATCAAGGGGCCAATTGATATAACTTCCGTTATATAGAATGGACAAATTCTATCTACATCAATCACATCCCTCTGCACAATTTATTATATACCTAGTAAACAACTTTATAACCATCCTTGTTACAGGTGATGCTTTCTAAATCTAAAGTATACAACTTCTTATGTAGGGAACTATAGTGACTTTAGGTCAAAGGACAATTCATACTAATAGTCACTATGATAATGTGTATGACACTAATATAACAATTTATACAATATTCTCATAGCAGGCCAGTTCAGTATATATTCACCAACATATAGTCATGTGTTAACTTAATATCTCATATTAGTTAACCTACATGATAGTCTTAATATATTAATATTACCCTTGAATATTAATATTTGATTAGAGACAATTTAAAGTAGTATTCTATATAATATTTCACTCTAATGCATTATTATATTCATCTAATATTTGCACATATCTAAATTAATATAATAATCATAAAATGATGTCTTTTTACATTTAAAATATGATACAAAAGTCTCAAAAGAATCATCTAATGATTGACTTTTAGGGCATACTTTAACATATTTTTGTTTCATAAACAATCTTATGAATAGTGTGTGCACGTGAACAAATAGAGGATGTGTTTTTGTGATTTTGTAAACTATGCATTTTCATATTTTTCATGAAGATTGTGTTAACAGTGTGTGCACGTGAACATACTGTTTTTCGAGTTTAGGTATTGTTTGTGTGCTTATGTTAGAGTAAAATGAAAACTCTTCTCATTTTTTTGTTTTACACCCATTTATGGGCTTTCTTAATTACTCTTTTGACATTTTTTTAAATATTACAGAACTTATTATAACTTTCTATATTATTTAAGAAAAATAGTTTTCTTTCTATTCTGTTTATATTTATAAAGATGTTAGATTCGTATGAAGTTTGTGTCAAGTCTTTATGGTGTTCATGTAGTATTTTGAAGAATATTGTTCATGTTGTGCTTATGTTATGCTTGTGTTATGCTCATGTCATGCTTGTGTTATATTCGTGTTGTGATAGGAGTACTTGAATTTCTTCTAAAATACCAGATTTTAAATGAAACACAATTCTATAGGTGTTTTCAATAATTTTATATTTCTCTTGAATTGTAATAATTTGAACATTGAGACTTTATGTGTGTGTAAATATTCTACTAATTTTGGGGGCAAAATATTTAATATGATTGTGTGATATTTGTGATGGTTTATTTTGTACTTTCTAGCATAAATAGAGAAGCATAAATAAATAAACAAATATATATATATATATATATATATATATATATATATATATCAGACATTTTGAAATATATTTATTTACATAGTTTGATAGAAAATATTAGTAACCCGAAAGATTGTTTTTTTATTGTGCTTTTTTAGGTAAATTTTCTAATAAAGATTAAATAGTTTTAAGAAAAACAAAAAAAAATCCAATCAACCTAATAGCTAGACCAAGAATTTGTTCCTTGACTTTTCTTAGTTTTTGATCAATATTTTGATTGGTCCCCAATAATGGTATCAAATGAGAGGTTTCTTTTGGCATTTTTGGTATTTTTATTTGTTAGAAGTAGGATTATTTCTTCAATATAGATGAATAAAGTAATTCACTTGGTATGATTATATTGGAACATTCCAACTACTCAACCTGAAAAATAAAAATGATGAATCTTTTAATGATGAGAGATATGCTTGAACTGACTCTCGATGATCCAAAGCCAGTAAATATGAATAAGGCCAAGTGAAAAAAGATACATAATAAGACTTCTGCCACAATAAGACCAAGGTTTGGAAAGATAACTTTCAATCACATCTTGGCTATTGTAAAAGTTGATGAGATGTTGAAATTTTCATATAAGGACTATAGAATAATCAAGATAGACAAAGGAAGAACCTTAAAAATATTAGGCATCAGTGATGTTTGCCTAGAGACAAGAATGAGATGCTAACTATTTCTTAGGGATGCCCGATAAATCATAAAGGTTCGAATGAACCTACTATTCATTGGAATGTTGGATAGCATGGGTTATGTGGGTAAGTTACAAAAAAAAATCAATATAACTTTTCTAAAGAATCGCTAACTATAACGATGAGTAGAAGGGTAGGCTCCTTCTATATTACCTCAGCTATGGCTAGCACGGATCGGATAAATATTTGGTGAAAAAAATATTAGAATTGACTCCTAGCTTTAAAAATCTAAGTATGTTTGTGTGAATAATATACTTTTTATATGAAAGAAGTCCACACTCACTGTTTACCAACCACTTAGTAATTGTAAGACTGATGGTATGAATAGAGAAAGTGATACTATTGTGAAACTTTCTTCAAAAAGATTGAAAGATGTCGATCTAGATTTCTCAAGTATTTGTTCCAAGCCAAATAAAAATATCAAAGGATTCTCTAATGATATGACTTTTACTTAAGTTGCTTATAGGGATCACATTGATCAATGGGGAGCTTATGAGTTTAAAATAAATGATAATGTATTTGCTTCAATTGCTCTCTGGGATCAGGTGGATCAATGGGGAGTTGATGGCTTGGATCTAATATTCAAAATCCAGAATCAAAGTTCCTAATTTCTTAACTCGCATTCGCTAAGCCCAAACCAAGAACATGTCTCGGACTGCCCAAATAGGGCAGAGGAGGGGATTGTTAGTTATGCTCAGTTTTGGATAGACCAAAATATTATATGTTTAGTTTGTTTTATTGTTTGTTTTGGGTTTTTTTTTAATTTTTAAATGAGAGTGGGTGCTCTCATTTAAAATTTATCTGTATCAAAAAAATGGTTAATTTTTTTAACTATAAAAAGTGTGTGTGCATAGAGAAATGTACACACTAAACTTATGCTTGAGCGAAAAGAAAATGGGGAGGCTCATGCATTGTGCGGAAAAGTCACACATGATGACTTTTTGTGAAAATGAGAATCCATTTTGTGGTTGAGTTTTTTGAAAGCATGGGATTTTATCCCATGAGAAGTGTGTGCGTGAACCTCATAAAACATGGGATAATTCCCATGTTTCTATGAATTATTTTGTGTGAAGATTTACATTTCATGAAGAGTGTCTTGTGAAAGTGTGTGCGTGTGAACAAATAGAGAATGCATTTTCATGATTTCGTGAAGAGTGTGTGTGCGTGCATTAACATAGTGTTTTTCAAGTTTAAGTATTGTTTGCATGCTTTTGTTAGAGTAAAATGAGAACTTTTCTCATTTTTTTTACACACATTTCTGGGTTCCCTTAATTACTCTTCTAGACTTTTGTTAAATATTACAGAACTTTTTCAAAGTTTTTATAATATTTACAAAAAGTAGTTTATTCTCTTTTTTGTTTATGTTTTAGATTATGTTAGATGCATGCAAAGTTTTTTCTCACGTCCCTATGTTGTTCATGCAGCATTCAAAAGAATATTGTGTTTATGACGTTCTTATGCTATGCTCGTGTTGTGGTCATATTGTGTTCATGCTATGATAGTAGTGTTTGAATTTCTTTTAAAATACCGGATCCAAAATTGAAACACAATTCTATAATATTTTCATAATTTTATATTTCTCTTGATGTGTAATAACTTGGATGTTTTGACTTTGTGTGTATATAAATATCTTGTTAATTTTGGGGGTAGAATATTTTGAATGTGTGATATTTGTGGTGATTTATTTTATACTTTCTAGCATAAGCAGAGAAGCATAAATATATATTTTCATGATAATTAAAAATATATTTATTTACATAGTTGGATACAAAATTTTAGTAACCCAAAAGGTTATTTTTCCACTGTATATTTTTGGGTATATTTTCTTACAAAAAATTATATGATTTTAAAAAGATCAAAAATATCAAATCAACCTAATAGTTAAACTAAGAATTTGTTCCATGACTATTCTTAGATTTTAGACAGTATCTCAGTAGGTCCCAACACTACTCAATGGAAACTACATGCACATTGTGCATCTCTTGAGACCATCAATACTCTCACATGACAACTTGATACTGGGGCAATATAACATGTCACAACAAACTTGAATAATATTTTACTTCACACTCCTTACGTGGGGTGATGACATAACGATCAAAGATGATTTGTGCCTTTAATTACATCATAGAGGTAAGACCTATATTTTTAATTTACTCAATATTATTTGTGTGCCAAATATAAAAACAATGTTTTTTATTTATCAATTTTACTATATTACATATAATTCGATTGAATTCATATGCATTATTCTGATATGTAAAGGTCTTAAATACATACTTAATATTTTTTGGATGGCACAACTAAAGATGATATACATAAGTGAGAAATCTTTTCTTCAAAATTATTATATATGATTATTGTCTTTTCTAATATCAAGAATAAATTATTTGGGTGACTCTCTAGATTTGGTCATTCATCATCTACTTTTCTCCAACATATTATTTGCATATTTTATTTACCTACTTTATCTCACATAATAAAAGTCACAAGCTTAATTGTTAATTTTTACACTTACAATTATGAGAAATATCAAATATTAGAACAATTTATATTTCTCAATGGAATTTCTTGTCTTACCTCTTTCTCCGATATATCTGCACACAATGGTCTCTCCAATTGAGGACAATAATATATTGTTGAAATAATTTTTTCTCTGCCCACACAAGTCTCACTTATGTTCACATATGTACTATAACTATTCTTTGGCAGTCCCTGTGTATCTTAATAATCACATTATCCCACCTATATGTTCTCTTTTCTCTCTTCTCGAGTTACTTTTTTTTTCTCTCAACCAACCTACACAAAGTTTCTTATCATTGGTAATTATGATATCTATGGCTTCATCCCCATTCTAGTCATAAACTCGAGTCTTGATCCATTACCAATGATTTTGTTAGGCACTCCCTTATAAAAATGCATATATCAATCTTTATCATTCTATACTTCCAAAATATATACCTCTCTCAAGTCAAATTTGTGTAATCTCACTTTTCCATTCACATTCATGCAAGTTCATCTTAGTCATTAAAGTCTAGAAACACTCCCAAATTAGTTTCCATTTGCATCATTTCTTCCTAATGTGGTTGTGCTACACAACATGCCCTCCTTGACTTTGCCCCTAGATTTGGATCAATATCAATACTAACCTTTGGTTGATGTTATCCTAGCATCCAATCAACTAGAATAGTCTAGTGACACCACTAATAGCCTACATAATCCACCTTCACTTTCTTTACTAGCCTCCTTAGGCCCATTTCCTTCAAACCCACCCAAAAAAAAATACACATTTATCACTCTTTCTAAAAATATTAACTATAAAATCTTTAAAAATTTAATCTTACCAAAACTATTACGATGACCTCAAACCATCAATTTAAGGTACAAATAGTGACCCAACTCTACAAGTTCCTAAATGATACTAGATTATGTGTGAAGATGTGATGTTATTCTGTCAAATGGAATCTAATAGCTCGTTCCACCTAATTCAATGCAAAATCTTGTTAGTGGTAAATAGATCATTAGAAGTAAATATTTACTTGATGACCTACTGATAACTATAAGACACAACTAGTTGCTAAGATTCTATTAATATCCAATTGTTGATTATTATGATATATTCAACTTAACAATCAAACATGCAGTCATTTGCTTGGTTCTCTACCTTGTTATTTATTGTTGTTGGTTTCTTTATCAACTTGATATCAACAATGTCTTTATACTTAGACATCTTTCGAAAGATGTTTTAATGGCACAACTACGACATTATTTTGATAGTGATAATCTCACACATTGTTTATAAGTTATGCAAGACTATATATAGTCTCTAATTAGCCTAATGGGCATGATACCAAGAACTAAGGCAATTTTTGTAGCCTTTAGATTTACTAACTCTCTTGTATGCATACCACTCAGTGTTCAACAAAATGGTATTCTCATCTTTCTCTACATGTATGATGATGATATAATTAGTACAAAATGTTATGTCATAACAGTTCATTGGTTCATTGGTCTTCTTTGGAGAATTTTTTTCCATTAAAGATCTTGGAGATTTGACTTGCTTTCATGGTTTTGTAGTTGGCTTTACTTCTAATGGGTTACTCTTTCTCAGCAGAAGTGTACCATAGATCTTCATGTTTGCATAAATATGATTTAGAGTAAACTTATCCCCATACCATTTTCAACTACACCAGCACTTACAATTATTTTAGAAACTACATTAACAGATATTTCTAAATATAAAAAAGTTGGTTGCAGTCTTTAATACTTATTCCTCACTCCTTTTGATATTGCACATGCTATCAGGCCCGTGACTAGGCTTGTAATAAAGACAACTACATCTCCACCGATTCTTATAATATTTAACTCAGCCACAATCCAATATCATGATCCTGCAAAACATAACATATGGTTGCATGCTTCTTCATGGAAATTGAAAATTTTTATGTTGTTGATATAACAGCTAAGTTATGTTGAAGGTGAACTCATCCAATTGAGCTTGAATTTTTTGTTTTTGTTGCTGCAATTATTTATTATGATAATGTTAGTGTAATTTATTTTTCTTTCAATCTTGTTTTAAATTCATGCATCAGATATCTTTTGTTTGATTATTTTTTATTTAGGGATCATGTACAAAATAGAGCTTTACGTTCCACACATGTGTTCTCGGAAGATTAATTTCATGTTGTCTTAAAAAAGTATCTTCTAAGCACTTGTCTTCGACTTTTAAATATCAAGATTGGACCCTCCATATAGGATCTCCATCTTGATGAGGAATATTAGATGAATGTATTTATGTTTTCATAAATAATTTGAATTTACCAAATATCTCAAATATAAGTAATTAGCTAGATTTAGAATAAATGTTTGACTATTAATTAGGAATTTGAAAAAAAGCAATTTCGTTTGATACACACAAAGGCATTCACAAAAATACACAATTAAAGAATGAAAGAGATTATGCATGTTCCACAACAAATATTTTATAGAAGGCACTAGAGAGTGCAAGAGATAATTTTATTGGATAAAAAATTACTTGTTTTGTATGTGTGTTTGCATACATATATATTTATATGCACATTTATTTGTATGTATGTGAGTTTTATTTCCATCAAACTAATATCAATTAATAATAAAGGTTTCTCATATAAATACTATATTTTTTTAATAAATCATTTCTCAATAATATTTTGAATTTTGGTCTTGTTGAGAAAATAATGGCATAAAAATTAAATTTATTATATACACAACATTTCTTGATGGATTTGGTTTATATCGTTATCAAATAACTTGTTTTAATAAAAAAAAATAATTTTAATTTTATCAAGAAAAATCATTTGAACGATATATTTAAATATCATTAAAATATTTGATAATAGGGTACACATAATCTCTATGTTGTGATGCATCAAAAAAGAATGCAATTTTGATTAAGCTTGCATTCATTAGTTATAATTCTTCAATTATATTCATGAAGAAATAATTGATAAAATATCAAACGAAGTATTCATGATGATGATAATTTAATCACATGCACAAGTTTTCATAGTCATACACGCCAATACCTCTATTGCATTTGCATCCAAAAATAGAATATAACAAGTTTTCATAGTCATATTTATTTTTCCATAGACACGCACACACACACACACACACACAAATATTTAATTTGTAATGATCATTAGAATCATTGCTTAACTCTCTCTCTCTCTCTCTCTCTCTCTCATCTTTATACACATAGACACTCATGTACGCATTTGGCCTCATATACTTTTATCAATATTTCTCTTGAGTACGTTGGAACTTTCTCATTAAACTTTCAATTTTCAATATGGTTTTCATGAATTTTAAAAAATTTCTTATCGGCATAATAAATATGAATTGACACAACTAGGTATACATATTATTTTCTCTTTGAATATCATTACAAGAATGAGTTATTTGAGTGGAAAATTATGTTGTCATGAAAATATTTACTTGCATTGAGGTTATAGTCACTAAAGAATAAAACATATGTTAGCAAATAAATGAGTGTAAAAATATCCCCAAGTTAGTGAAATTCATCAGTGAAAATAAATTTAAATGAGAAACATCATAATCAGGGATAGAAATTGCAAAAATGAAAAAAAATATTCTTCAACTCGACATTAAAAATATATTTCACTTTGGAAATTATTAACCATGCATACACATAATAAGAATCAACTAGTTTTTTATAATGTTTTATAATATAATTCCAAAATTGTTTTGTGACAAAAAAAATTGTTAGAAAATATGTCATCGATAAATAAAAAATAATAATATTAAAAGATACCTTCCCAATCAAAGTATCCTTGAGTAATTGCAAATTTTTGTAGAGGATACATAAATTTCCAAAGGAATATGGATGCAAAACATACCAAGAATTATATATATATCCTTGATACATAAACATGTTTCAATTATAAAACATTTTAGGTTGATATTTAAGTATTACAAATATTTTTGGTGAATGTCACATAATTCATCATTGGAAGTCAAAGTAACACCGACAAATATAATGTGAAAATATTTTGAAGGTTGATCAAATGTGTTGGTACTAACTGAGATGGAGCATGAAAAGCAAGGATGGTTTCAAAATAAATATCTCAGTCCAACATAGTTAATTTAGCGCTACAATTTAAATCTTTTAAATTTTGTCCTTAAAAATTTTACCAAAAATAGCTTATACCAAATAATTTTTGGATTTTACATATTTTTCAAATAGTCTGAAATATATATTGATATACGTGAATATCAAATCTATCAATATATATATATACACACATAGCTAACCCTAAAATTACAATTACAAGCATATGTACTAATTATATTTTACCCAAAACTAACAAAATATATAAGCACACAAATAAAAATTCTGCCACAAAATAGCAAAATATTCAAATGAAATAAATTAGAAATTAATAATGTTCAATGCCCATAAAACCACTCAAAATAAATTAGAACAACAAAATGAATTAAAAACACCTTGATAATTTGAGATTTGATTTCAAGATCTTGTGCTCTTTTGAAGAATTTTTGAGCATCCACGACCACAATATGAACTATTTCTTTTGCATGAGCATTGTACAAACAATCTCTTCTATATGAGAATACCATGAGCAATCTCTTTCTCATGAGCACAACATTAGCACCTAGCCAACCCTCATGCATAGTAAAGAAATTTGAAAAAACAACTCCCCCTTCCCTTTTTATTTGTTATAGTGGTGAAAGTAAGGTTACAAAAACCTTCTATAATTTACACAAGAGAAATAAAATAAAAGAATCACATTTATTTCCTTTGTCTAATACACATTACACATCTCAAAATGGACATGTTGTCACTGCATTTGTAAAAAAACATATAAAAAATGTTTTTAAAAAACATTGCCATTTCTATTTCATTTTATGTTAATTACACACACACACACACACACACACACACACACACACACTTAATGAGAGCCCCTCATGTTTCTTATTAAATTAATTGGCATTAAAAATTCATGCACATTATATATAAACCAAACCAACTTAAAAAAAGAGAAAATGTCTACCTAAAACCTTACCAGTCCCAACAATCTTCTTCTCTTCCCTATTTGGATAGACCGATACATATTCTTAATTAAAATTTTAAAAATATTTGTTGTAAGGAATTGAATATTTTTCACAGACTACAATACTATTTCTTATTTATTATATGAGAAAATTCCTCATAAATTAAAAGTACTCAAACATCGACTTGGGATGTCTACTTTTTCCTTTGAGCTATCAACACCCCCTTGGTCAAACTAATCCCCAAGAGCAGCTAAAGTAAAAATTTCAATTTTTTCTTCCAACTCATAAACTTCATCTTGATTAGTGTGATCCCTAAGAGTAGCTGGAATAAAACCTATATCAAAAGAGATTTTTCTGAGAATTCTTCTTATCTCAGAATAAGCACCTAAGAAATCTAAATCAATTATTCTTAATTTAATTGAAGATGTGGTAAAAGCACCATAGTTGTATGGCTCTCCCTAGCCATACCATATATCATCCCATCACTATCTGACTTTTGAAAAGTAAGTATGAACTACTTTCTTAAATAAAATAAATCATCCACACAAACATATTTGGGTCTATGCAACTTGGAATCAATACTTATAATTTCCCACCAAGTATTTACCTAATCTGAGTGAGCTCTAACTTAGATAATATAAAAATAATTTAGTTTTTTATCCTTCACTATAGTTGATAACTATTTGACCAAGTTCCATTGGTATTCTCTAAATTTTCCCATATGAACCATATTATTCAACATGGACAATAGGTTCATTAGAATAATTGGGACGTATCATACATCTTTGAGAAGTAGTTTGTATCGTATGTTTGTCTCCAGAATAATATCCCTAATGTTAGTATTCTCGATGTCCTTTCCTCGCTCATTCTGACTAATTCATAGTCTTCAATATATATGTCACAGACCTATCAAAATTCAAAATGACATGTAAGCTGACAGTCGAATCTACCACCTAGATACTCTCATGACTGACTTAGTCATATAGTTTAATACTTTTTAAAAATATAATGTCTCCTTCAATGACAAAAGTAATTGCTTTCCTCTCGACACCAATTCTCATCTTATGCTCCTCCTAAAGCTTTTTTCATTTATGACTATTCTTCTTGAAGTTTCCTACTTAGTCATATTAATAATAATTTACCACAAGTTTGACAATATACTTTTCCTTGGAAGAATGTTCCTTTGCTCTTCTAGTATGAGTTTTAAACACATTCTACAACTCCTCTCATTTTCCTCAGAAACAAGGATATTTGGAGAAGTTCCAATTTTTTTTATCTCACAATTTTGCTTACTAGGCTATTAGTAACAATAACCATGATAAGCATGTTATATGAAGCCGAGATACTCAAAGAGATAATGAATGTCTCCTAACTCTAAGAAAGCGAGCTGAGAATTAGAGATGCATGTAGCTAATTATCCAACATTATTTTCATAGATGCAAGCTAGTTGGCTAAGACTTGAAAACTACTCAAGTGATAATTGATATCATATTCATCCTAACACTTCATTTTAATAAAGCATTGGATTAACATGGTCTTGTTCCTCGATATTTTCTCATATATTAAATCTAACTTTTTTCACATCTTATTTCTCTTTGTAATAACATAGATGTGATTGAAAATAATCTTTCGAACCCACTACCACATTTTGGCAAAGACCTTGTAGTATAATTTTTTTTACTTTTGATCATCCATACTTTCTAATTTTAGATCACTGAGAGCTAGTTCAAGTAGGTCTTTCTTTATACTGAGTGAATTATTTTCTTTGTACATCCCAAAAAAAAAAAAGAATAATCCAGTCACTTAAAAAATAAAAATTCCAAAAATTATATAACAATCTAAAACCACTTGTTGAGGCTGGCCGAAATGGAGCCCAAAAATCAAGACTGATTTTGAAATAAATTTCTCGGTGCAACAATATTAGTTAATTTGATATTATAATTTGAATCTTTTAAATTATTTCCAATTTAAAATTTTACCAAAACTAGTGGATGCCAAATAGTTTTCAAGTTTCAAAGATTTTTTTTTGATACATATATATTAAACCCTAAAAATTATAACCAAAATCATACACTAATTATATTTTACCCAAAACTAATAGAATATATAACTACACATGAATATTCTACATGGAAATAGTAAAATATTCAAGTAAAATAAATTACAAGTTAATAATATTCAATATCCAAAAAACATTCACAAAATAGCAAAATATATTAAAAACGCATTCTTGATAACTTGAGGTTTGATTTCAAGATATGGTGTTATTCCAAAAAATTTTGAGCACCCACGAGTATAACACAAACCATATCCTCTTCACGAGCATAATACAAATAATCTCTCTCACATAAGCATATCACGAACAATATCTTCTTCACAATCACAACACAAACACCCACAAACCCTCACGTACATAAGAGAAATTATAAGAAATGACTCACCTTTCTTTTTTATTTGTTACGGAAGTGAACATAAGATTACAAAAACCTTCTATAACTTTACATAAGAGAGAAAACGGAAGAACTTTTGTTTCTTCTCCTCAAACCTGCAACACACATCTCATAACTAACAGTCCACATGCACAACCAAGACCTAACAAAATCGAAGGCTTTGTTAGCTCTTTTCGGAAAATCAAGCAAGCACACATGTTTACAAAAAAAAACATGTTGTCATTGTATTTTTTTTTAAAGAAAAAAAATATATAAGTTTTTTAAAAAAATATTACCATTTTTAATTTATTTTATGTTCATTACACACACACGCACACACTTAATGAGAGCACCCCATGATTCTCATTAAATTAACTAATATTAAAAATTCATGCATATTAAATATAAATCAAACGAACTTAAAAATAGAACTAATCTACTACAAATCCAAGTAGACCCAATAAAATATTTATAAGAAAATATTATATTTACTTGTACAAAATCTATCAAGAGAACCATCATAGTCATTAAACCCTAGGATAATACATATCGTGGTCTTTGATTTATTGATTCACCATTAATTATATTTTATAAATGAAGTGTTAGTAATTATTTTAATAAACTAGATTATAACTTTAAATTAATGAGTGAGTGAGTGAGTGAGTGAGTGTGTGTGTGTGTGTGTGTGTGTGTGTGTGTGTGCGCGCGCGCACGTGTGAGTATACATACTTTTATCAAAATACCTATAGATTCATCTACTACTAATAGAAAGAAAGTCTTTGATTAGTAACACATTAAAATAAATATTTATTAACCAACATAGTGGTAGTTCAATTAGTAGAGGTTGAATGCTCTCACTTTGAGGTTATGGGCTCCATCTCTAAAGATGCTTGATATGCTCCCATGGGTGTTTACTATGACATGAACCAAGCCACTATACTATTGAGATGAGAGCCTTACCTACTTCGACCTCGGAGCCCTGAGATTCATAAATGAGCTGAGGGTTAGTATGGGTTGGGTATGGGTGTGGGGATGGGGAAAATACATACAAAAAATAAATAAATAAATAAATACTTATTATATCCAACTATAGAAATCAATAAAATTATTATTTTATCATGATTATAGATAACAAATCAAATAAAATTATATTGATATCTTTATTGATATCAAAATAACAAAGTGATATTTTATTTCATCTAAAGTACACACAAAATCAATTCTCGAGTAACTTTACTATATATTCTTGCTAAATCGACAATGACCTTATGCAAACCTATGTCTCTAAGAAAATGGTAGTTAAATGTTTTAGCGTATTTTCTATAATTATCTATCTCACAAGGAACCATCATATGATTATCAATTTTAGTACCACAAAACTATGTTTCAAAGATTTGACATTTTTCTAACATCTAATATGCTTTTATATAACATAGCTAAATGTTAGATCTCATCGTCTCCTCAACATTTTCTTGCTTCAATTGGAACCTCATTTTATTTTACTATTTTTTTCAACTTTTAAAAGGTGATTTTACTTTTGTTTCACTAACAATATGATAAAACACATTATACATATTCTATCTAGAGAAGCTGATGACTCTAAATTTATTTCTCTAATGTGTGTCTTATTTAATATGTTTGCCAGATAATCTCTTCATCTAATTAAAATAATTATATTCAGCAATAGCATCATACAATTCACATCTCTAATACACTTAATATGCCTTAATTATCTAGTTTTCTATTCTTTTGTTTTAGATAACTTAAAGATATAAGTTTCGCATTTTTAATATCTAGTCTAATATATAATCATTATGATCATTTCTTTTGTGCTCATTGTTTTACTACTCAACTTCTTAGCATTTTTATGAAGTAGATTAGACTCAATTGTTCCATTCTTTTGCAAAATTTTAAAATATTTCTCTTCCTAATGATTTGTATCACTTCATCATTTCACCACTATAACTCATTTTTCTAATCACATCTTCCTTTTATATCTCTTAATTTACTTTTTATCTCATTTTATTTATTAGATTTATCATGAGTTCAACAACAATTATGCAATTGATTTTATCTTTATGCCTAAGCTATGTATAATAATATATTATTAATATTAGGAATTCTGCTTCCAACTAGTTGTAATTTTATAGATGAAAATAGCAAATGATATATACACAACCACAATATATATATGTATATCAAACCATGATTCAAAACTACAACAAAAAACAAACCACAACAGAAACACAGAAAATAACGTGGTTCACTAGTTGTTCAGCTTGACTAGCTACATCCACCAGAAAAATACTTATATTTTTATAGATTATAACTAAAATGTTCTTACAGTTTGTGAGTAGCAACAAGAAAAATCACGTAGAGGAGAGAGAGATGAGATAACAGTCGCACAGAAAAATAGCAGAAGAAAAAAAAATAAAAATGGAAAACATATATATTATTATTAAACATAGTGCTTAGATCACTTGGATTGACCGAGTTGTGCTCCAAAAATTTTTTCGGTCTACTAACCGGGCAGCAGGACCCCCAACATCGTGCTATTGCTACATTCCCAATCCTTCAATATTTTCTTTCCTCCACTAACATAAAAAAATATTGAAACGGAAAATATTTTGATTATACAAAATAGTTAATCAAAATAAACTATATATAACAATTAACTAGCCATCCAAAATTCTTTCTAAATGTATAGCACATTCTTCCTTATAATGACTGCCACTTAATTTCCTATATGACTTTATCATGAGCTACTTAGAAAACTTTACTCTTCATACTTCAGATGAAA
The DNA here is from genome assembly GCA_029783825.1 of Sapria himalayana. Lineage (NCBI taxonomy): Eukaryota > Viridiplantae > Streptophyta > Magnoliopsida > Malpighiales > Rafflesiaceae > Sapria > Sapria himalayana. Next base: position 2,771,894 of record JAREIK010002830.1, read on the forward strand.
ATCAAAAACTAATATTCTATATTAATTTTCCATCTACTCTCCTAGTGTAATTTTATAATTTTTACCAATATTTAGGTCTTACATACTAATTATAAAATAATTAATTGACTCCAATTTCATTCACTTGCCTAAGTTACTAAAAATTCTTTGTTTTTCTTTACAAGAAAAATATTAACGAACCCAAAATCATAAGCTAAAGACAATTCTAGAATAGCAATTATCATATCAGTTTTATCTCTAGAGCTTTGACCTCTATGAATTCACTTCCAACTCTCACATTTTTATTTTTGTTTGATCCGAAATATTAAAAAAAAAATTTGTATTCCTATCAATTCCGTAGCTTTTTTTTGTTTTTCCATCTTATGTCTTGAAGCCATTTATATTGAGACATGGCTGTGACCAATACAACTATGAGACTACCATTCCAATTTAATCATAGAAAGAAGGCTAACAATAGCATGTTGTGAACAAAACACTAAAAACTCATTATCCATGCCAATCATAATAGACACTTCTAGAACATGTCCAAGTAGGCGATCAAAATTATTTTGAGAAAAAAACTATTCTTAATCACATAACCCTCATGATAAATTCATATAAAATTATAAATATTCGTATGTCATGAAGTAAGTTTTTTTTTTTGAGATATTGTGATCATGACTTTGTTTATTTTTACTTACTTTCTTTTGTTATTTTCCATCATAATAATACAATATTATTATTTTTTAAAAATTATTTTATTTTTTTTACAATTAAGTTCACAAATTATTTTTTTTCTTACTTTCATGTTCATATATTATTTCACAATTTTGTTAAATATTTATCTGTTTTATTTAATTAATTTTTATTGAAAATCAGTTATAATTGATTCATATTATGATGATGATCCAATTTTATTAAATATGTCTATTGTGTAATATAAATTACAATTTTATTGTTTATTTTGCACATGGTCCTCATTTTGAAAATTGTTAAGGAGTCCCCAACTTTCAAAATTTAAAAAATATATCAAAACTAAAAATATTTATGTTTTGATTTTCTTAATTGGGTAGACTCGAATTTGTCATTCCTCTAATAAAAAAAAATCACCTCATTCTAACACGCTAGCATTAAAAAATATATTAAAAAAAAATAATGTTGTGTACATATATGTGTTTACATATACACAATATAGGTATATACATATACACAATATAGGTATATACATATATTATGTATATGTATAAAATGTATATATTTTCCAAAAAACATATACCTATATATTTTTTTAAAAAAATATATATTATGTATATGTTTTTGGAGTAATCGAAGGTTTAGTGATTATTTTGAAACTACTAAAAATATCAGATAAGAAAATATTTGGTTAGAACTATGAAAAATTTTAAATTCAAAATAAAATGACATTACATTTTTCTATTTTGAGAATGGACACTTTGAAATAAGATTTAATCTAAAATTGCACAATCCAACTTAAAATCAGATTTAATTCAAACCATTCCATAATTAAAAATAAAAAAACTAGAAAATCTAATATGCACAATAAAATTTTCAAAGTATAATTTATATAATGCCTATACGAATAATATATACTAAAGCCATCTTCATATGTACTAAAAATCCGAAAATTATAAATGCCAAAATTTATGTTTTGAACCAAGATAAATTTGTTATAACATCAAATCTTAAAAATTATCAAATCTAAAATTATAACATAGACTTGAATTTCTGGAAAGGAGTGATGCCTAAAAACTCTTCTTGGCTTATGTAACTCTAAGAAATTTTTTTTATTTTTGATTATATAATCTAAACACACTCACACCACTTTGCTATTTTCATTTTCAGTTTCTATAACATTTTAAAAATATTTTTTTCTTTTTTATTATACCACTTGAGAGAGAGAGAGAGGGAGAGGGAGAGGGAGAGGGAGAGGGGGGGAGAGAGAGAGTGTGTGTTTTTTTCTTTTGCTTCTGCTATAACTTAAAAAACTCCTAACATTTGTAAAAAAAAAATAAAATGCACCAAGGGTCATCTATAACTTTAAACACTCACCCAAAGAAAACTTATGTTCCATGTTTTTTTCTGCATTTGTAAGATTTTCTTTCATTCATTTAATGAGTTGATGGGGGCATTCACCCATATGAGGCCCACATAGATGATTTATAAAAATAAAATTTTATATTTCTTTTTTTTTATAGAATGTGACAAATTATCTCATATATTTGGTCCACGGTGCACCTTAATTGCAAAAAAAAAACACTAAAAAAATAGCAATAACAATAAAATAAAGCTTGAAAGGTTGACATAATAATTATATATTAATATTTAAAAATTAAAATAAGTAAAATAGAAAAATAAACTAAATAAAACTCAATTTATCCAACTTGGGTATACCCAACAAATCTCTTCATCTACCCCTGGTGTTGAGTTACATACTATCTCGCATCTTAAAAATTAAAATTTGATCGATAACAAAGATTTAATTAATATATTAAAAATAATTATATTTGTGTGTATTTTTTACATACATATCATATCCAATAATATTGCACATCAATGTGCTTTAACCTTTATTTGAAATGTTGAATTTTCAAATAGATATGATGTACTCTGACTATCAATCTATATATTGCATGCATCATGTTGTACATTAAAGTCTATATAAAATTTTTTCATCCATTAAGTTTTTTTTTGCAATCTTTAGTAGTTATAATAAACTTGGCCTTAGTTCTGGATAATACTACATATTTCATGATTATTACATCCAATTTTTATCTATATTAATTCATGTCATTGGCCATATCGAAATTAGTGTAACCGAGAAGCTAAGAGTTTTTCTCACCTAGATACAAAGATAGCTGAGAAGTCCCTCATGGATATCTCAGAATAGATTTCACTATAGTTCAATGATATCTACTTTAATTAGAAAGAGAATGACTAACAATATTAATAATGTATATGATATCTAGTCTTATACAAAATATATCATACATAAGACTGAAGATAATTGAGGCATAGAGAATATGACTCATATTTTTCTTTTTCTCATCATTTTTGGGATAGTGCTCGATACTTATCTTAAATTATTTAGCTAAGGGGATTAAGATCGACTTAGTCTTTTTCATATAAAATCTATTAAGAACAATACTAATATAATATTCTTGAGACAACTAGATATGTTTGCAAGGCCTATCTTTAATGATGCACACCCCTAGAATATGTTTGACAAGTCCTACGTCTTTCATGAAAAATACTTTTTATATCTTTCCTTAAAGCTTGTTAATTTATGCTCTATTATGACTAATGAATAGTATTTCATCAATATATAATAAAAATACAAGTCAACCAGCACTTGAATAATAATTGATGAATACACACTAATCACAAAAGATATACTAGGGACCATGAGACTCTATGAATGAATAAAATTTTGTATACTGCTACCTATGAGTTTGCTTAATTCAATGAAATTTTTTTTATATTTTACATACAAGACTTTCTTTTCCTTCTACTGTGAATCTTTCATGTTGATTCATGTAGAAAGTCTCGTGAAAGCCATTATGAAGAGTTGTTCTCTCCATATCGTGTTGATCAATTTCTAAATTCAAGTTAGTATCTAGATTCATAACTACTTGAATAGAAATTATGTTCACTAGAAAGAAAATATCTCATCAAAGTTAGTTCATTTCTTTTGAGTAAACCTCTTACCTATTAATGGAGCTTTGTATCTTAGTTGAGAATTGTCATCTTTGAGTTTTAGTCATTTAGGTAAGGGCAATAGATCATATGTATGGTTGATATGAATATGTTTTATCTCTTCTTGCGTAGACTTAAATTATTCATCTTTATTCTCAAGGAAGATGCCCTTCGAAAAAGTCTGAGGCTCACCAACATATGTGAGTAATACATAATCACAAAATATATAGGATATTTGACATAGCATAGAAGATATTCTTAGCTCAAACTAAGATGTATCATCAAGAATAACTAGGTCTTTCCTAGTTGTTGCTGGAATATCCATCATCACTATAGTAACTAACATAACCTAGGGCTTAGAATAATCAAGTGAACCATTTGACTCAGAATAATCCAATAGTTGCTCAATTTTTTTTCTGATATGCCAAATTTGTAGAAGGAACCCATAATGGATCTAGGCAAATAGCAATCATTATGGGTTCACTAACATCATTTCCATATTCAATGAAGATGCATAAACATGTAGTATCATTGAGTTTTGATTTTTTATCTTTCATGATGTTAATGAAGACTTTGCACCCATTTACTCTCAAGTGATCATATGAGATATCTTTCATAATCTAAATTTTATTGGAAACATCTCCATTTAGGACAACACATGACACATATTGATTAAATCAATAGACATATGTAAAACTTCTCCTCAAAATTCTTTGGGAAGTTGTTCTTGATAAATTATGTACCTGACTCTCTCTTCAATAGTCCAGTTAATCCTCTTAGTTATGTCATTTAATTGAGGCATCTTAGCTAATATATTTTCAAGTATAATGTCATAAAATACATAATAGCTCTCGGATTGATCGTTATAATCTTCATTATTATCAGAATATATGAAGATTAGTTTTCTATCAGTCTTAATTTCAACTATTCTATGGAAATTCTTAAAGATATGAAAGACTTTATCTTCCATTTTTAGTGTAAATGACCATACATTCCTAGAGTAATTATTAATAAATTTCACAAATTAAAAGGACTCATTGATTATTCTACTAAGTATTGAGCATACATTGGTATGCATAAGATCAAATATATTCAATCTCATCAAAAGAAGGAGAAAGTAAAAATGTGCTCAATGATTTTTTTTCTAGTCATATACTATGCAGACTCATCAAGAGAGGATTCATATCTAAATGGCATAATATTTGTTATAGCTAGTAGTTGAATGTCCTAATTTATATAACTAAGTCTCAAATGTTAGAGACTAATTTTACTATTTTGATGAATAATATTTACATGAACTCCATACATTACTACTTGACTGTCATATAATCTACTTTTTTTCTTATTCCTCACAACAACTAATGAGCCATTAACATATTTATTGGGATCTTATCTTTGCCATCATAGTTTTTTTTGGGGGGGGGGGGGGGGGGGGGGGGGGTAGTGGAACGAATTAAAATGTTTGATCCTACCAAGGAATCAACCATTGTTCTCCAAAACTGAGATCAAAGATAGATATTATAAAAGAAAAGGAATTTATTGTCTATAATACTGCCTCTTTTGACATAGAATGTGCAGCTGATTCTTAATTCAAGCATGCTTCTAATAAATCATCTAAGGAAGTGATTTTATAGAAAAGTTGATGCTATTCAACTTGGATTTGAGAAAATTAGATAAATTTTAAAAAAAACTTTTTATTCTTCACACAAACTAAAGAAACTTTACTCATATTTTACAAAAGAACACCAAAGAACAAGAATTATTATCATTTATTATTTTCTAAAATCTCTCAAGTTAATGGATAGAATCTTACTATAATTTTTGTTCACATGTTATGGGAAGTTGGAGACCAATTATCCTCATTGCAGTTCAAATATCTAGACATAATTGTGTTATTTAAAAAAAATTACTAACTTGAATTATTCTTTATAAGTAGAGTCAGCTTCATGAAATGGAAGCCAAAATTATCTAAGGAAGTGATTTTAAAGAAAAGTTGATGCTAGTCAACTTGGATTTGAGAAAAAAGATAAATTAAAGGAAACACTTATTATTCTTCACACAAACTTAAGAAACTTTATTCACATTTTGCAAAGGAACACCAAAGAACAAGAATAAATATCATTTATTATTTTCTAAAATCTCTCAAGTTAATGGATAGAATCTTACTATAATTTTTTGTCACATGTTATGGAAAGTTAGAGACCAATTCTCCTCATTCCAGTTCAATTATCTTGACATAATTGTGTTATTTAAAAAAAAATTTACCGACTTGAATTATTCTTTATAAGTAGAGTCTGCTTCATGTTCCCCTAGGTTTGACTTAGTTTCATTCACACTTACTATATCATGCTTCCACACATTGTCTTACTATATTAGACTAAGGTAGGGGAATCATGTTGGGTAGGCCAATCATGTGCATTTCATGTGCATGTGTCTTGTTTCTCACAGGCCTTAAGCCCATTAGCAAGCACCAGGTTTTCTAAAATCATATTTGGATCATATCTGAAGCATCTTTCTCAATTTGGATCAAATCCAACCATTTTATTCAAGATTTAAACTTCTGAGTATGTGATTCATTATGCTTTTAGTTATTATGACTACTTGGTTCAATATTTAAATCAAGTCATGAGTAGTATCTAGTAACATATAATGATCTCCAGTTGAACAGATAGTCAATAATTTGACTACAAACCCTTTCATAGGCAATATCATATATAAATTATCATTTCATTTTCTTATACCCCACTTGGATCAGAGCATGGACAAGATATAGCTTCCACTAAACTAGTCATACCATATCTAACCTAAGTATAAATAGTTCTTGTACTAGGACCATTAATCATCAATCATGTCATCAAAAATATTCTTCATGGCATATTCATAATGGCCGAAGATTTCTAAGTAATGATCATGATAAAAGTGTGACATACCACTCCATCACAAAGTTAATATCAAATAAAAAATAAATCAAATTAGTTATATATACATACAAATATAAATAGAAATACATATGTAAGTATATATGAATATATGTTGATATATAAACATATATGTAGATATATAAACATATATATATATATATATATATATATATATATATATATATATATATATATATATAAACATATAGACAAACACACACACACACACACACATATATGTATAAGTGTATATATATATTTGATATATATATATATATATATATATTTGATATATATATATATATATATATGTATATATGTATGTACGTATGTATACACACACGCGCGCGCACGCACACACGCACGCACGCACGCACCTGTGATGTAATGATGGTAAAAATTAAAGATATCTACAAATAAACCACAAAAATAAAAGTATCTTAAATCATGCTCGATATCACTCTATTGGTGTTGGAATAATTTGATACCAATTTGATATGAAGATCTGTAAAGCATAAAATGACAAAAGCAATAATATGAACGTGGATTTTTGGAAAAAATACTCTGGATATCATTTCGTGTTATTCATTAGGTAAGGAGTTCAATTCATTGGCATCTAAAGATAAAAAATATATCGGCAATCTTCGAATAATTTCTAGAGAGGAGTGTTGTCTAGAAACTTTTCTCAACTTCCACACCTTTAAGATAAAACACTCCATCATACACCTTAACGATAAAAAAGAAAATCAAAAAAATAAAAATAAGTATAAAATAAAACATCTAGAATTAACAAACCAATTATATATCGTTATTTTAAAACTAAAACATGTCATGCAAGAATACAAACCTAATAGAATTCAGCATTCCCAACTCGGATAGACCTAATAATATGTATATGCATAGTATATACATTTTCAAAATAGTATTTTATACATTTTAAACATCTAATCAGCATGCCATTTTGTATCAATGGGAGATACAAAATTGTTAAAATTGCTTACCTTAAGAAGCAAGCTTTGCATGCTTTCTTTTGAATTGCTAATACTATTCTTTTAGGGTTTGGCGCCAACAAATCATCTCCAACAAGCTGAAAATGATAGAGGAGCAAAGAAAGACCATTGAAAACACATATTATGTATACAATATATGTTTTGAAAACTTATAGTATACAATAAATGTATACTATAAGTTTAGTTCACAATTCCAATCATTTGTGTAAAACATATACACAATATATATTTTCAAAACATATATTGTATACATTTTCAAAAAAAAAAACATATAGTATATTGTTTCAAAACCATATAATATATACATCTTGAAAATATATATACACACAATTTACTTTTTCAAAAAATATATACAATATATGTTTCAAAGACGTATAGGTATAGTATACTATTTTGAAAATGTATAATGTACACATTTTGAAAAGCATTTACATAAAATATAATTTTCCAAAACACATATATAGGATATATATTTTTTGGAATATATATATATAATATAAGCATACATATAATAATATTGTTTTTTTTTTTTTGTTTTTTTTTTTTGATTTTTTAAATATTGATGTTAGAGAGTGAGATGAAGTTTTTTTTTTTAATGAGAGAATGAGTGATATTGTGTTTCCTCATTTAAGAGTAGCAAAACATAAATATTTTTAGTCTTGGTCCATATTTTCAAAAAATTTTAAAGGTATAAGTTTTTTTTTTTAAATATTTTCGGAATTTTTTCTTTTTATTATTATATTGCCCTTTTTAGTTATTTTTTATTGTTATTTATCTTTTTTTGGTTCCTCCAATGTACAAACAAATAAATAGAATGTTTTTTTTTTCTATATAAATATGTATATATGTATGAGTATATGTGTATAACACTTATATACATATATAGCCTCTTATATAGTATATATATATATACGATGTTGTTGGGGATAAAATATAGTTTGAGTACTAAAACTCAGTTTTGAAACTTGTATCATATCCACAACTTAGTTGATTTAATTTTTTTCATAATTTAAATCTTTTAATTTAAATTTTTCTAAAATATTACTAAATACAATTGTATCCACATAATATATTTTTTGGTTCCAAAATATATATTTTTGAACCTTTAAAATTTAATTTCTATTTTAATCAAATTTTAAATTTACAAAATTTTCAATTTAGCCCAAATTAATTTTCCGAATTATATTTTAAAATTTTTAAAATACAAAATTTAATTCTAATTCTACCCAAGTTAATTTGTGTTTAAATTAAAATTATTAATTTTCTCAAGCAGAATATATATTTTCTGTTTGAAAATAAACATTACTAATTCTCAAGATAATTATCCAAAATTATTTGAGAATACACCCTATTTTACCCAATTAATATTATTTTTGAATTATATTCCATCAAATTTTGGCAAAATATATAATCACACACACAAATTGTACTCTACCAAAATTTGGCACAAAACATAATCAAAACAGCTAAAAACACAATCTAAATAAATTAACAAATAAAACACCAATATAACCACAAAAGTCTAAATTAAATGAAAACTATAAATTATAATTAGAATATCTAATTTACAAATAAGTTTGAAGAATTTTATTCTCTGCATGTCTCATGAATGACCAATATATGATCCACTACACCCGAGAGGAAATATAAAGCCATTATGACATGCTTTAAAATGTTGCAAATATACAATAATTTTTATGATTAAAATGGAGTAGCCAAGTATTATACTAGCCAAGCTTATCCTGAGGATATAAGCATTGTGTAGTACTATTTGTACTTATAAAAAGGGGTTCCCCTCTCCTCTTATCTTCATCAAGAGTTTAAGTTCATTAAGAGTTTCATCTTATTTTTTATTTTTACTTGATTTCGAATTCTTTATTTTAAATTATTACTACAAGTTTTATGTTCATAACTAAGACACTAGTGTAATGTTTATAATATTAATATTTGTAGTTTAAGTATATCAAGGAAAGTTCTACGAAAAGAGTGAAAAAATAAACTAAAAGAAGATGATTTTTTAAAGAGATCATTGTGATCCTTTCACTAGCCTTATGATACTTTTAGTGCATTTAAAAAAGATAGTTACTACTATTCTTGTTTTCTATTCACAAAAAAAAAATGAAATAAATTTCAATAAAATTTGAAATAAAAAAATTTAATTGAAGCAATTTCAAATTATGGAAAATAAAGATGAAACTTAAGTTAAGGAAGAAAAATCTCCTAGAAACAATTAGTGATTGGTCAAAAAATGGTGAAGATTGAAAGTTGGATCAAATGAATTGTGATGTTGCTGCGAGATTATATTTACCGGTAGAAGATAACATACTATCAAGTATATCTAAATTATAACAAAATCTTTTAGGAACAAAATTATACTCTTTAAATATTTGAATCTACTTCGATGATGGAATATATAAATACTCTAAAAATATTATTCTCTCAATCATCATCTATGGAACATAATATAGAAGAGAATGAACATATAAAACTTCACTTCCAAGTTTACTTAATTCATATAATCACCTTATTATAAATATGACCAATAGTTAATTAGGGAAAATATTAATCTTATATGATATTGTGGTTATTATACATGAGAAAGAAAGTAGACATAAAAATAATCAAGACAATAAATCATCTTTTCGGCAAACTATGGCTCTAATTGTCTCTTGATGAATATCAATTGAGATTGGATATAGTGGGAATCAAATAAGAATAGAACAGAATTACAAAAAAAGAAAAAAGTTAAATGTTATCATTATGAAAAAAAGCTGAATAGTATCATTATGAAAATAAAGTGCATGTAAGGGAGTGTGGACATTACAAATAAGGGATAAATTAAAAAATTGAAAAAAAAAAAAAGAAATTGAGTTATTAGATTCAAAGGGCTGTGTTGCAAGTACCTCAGATGATAATAAGATTCTATACTGTGATACAACAAGAGTTACAAAAAAGCAAAAAAAGAAAAAAAAAATTATGGTTATCTAGTCAATGGATTTAGGAACAATAAAACATATGATTTTTCAAAGAACATGATTTTACCAACAAAAACCTTATCCCATGAGGATATGTGTTCATGCAAGATGATCATACCTTATAAGTTATGATGGTATATTACACATCATCTAGGAGCTATGACACATGAAGGAACTAAAAAAATCTAATATCAACAAAAAAAATTAGATAAAGGTGGAAATAGAATTTATATTCGAAATGGAATCACAAAAATAGTCATGGGCATGCTCGTGGTGATGAACCAAAAAAAGATAGCTGCTAATTTTTACATAATTAAAGGGGAAGCTCAACATGAAATACAATTATCTATTGTTTCTACAAGTTTGATAGAAGAATTAGTGATGATGTGGCACTATAAACTTGGCCACATCTTGACATGAGACTAGAATATTTTTATTGGACAAAAACTTCTTCCATTACTCAAAAGGGCTTCATTACTCTTTTGTGAATACTATGTCACTAGTAAGCAGCACAAATTAAATTTCATCAATTCTAACTAGGAGCAATATTATCTTGAAACTAATTCATTTTGATTTTTGGGAAATATTGTTTATATCACTAGGAGGTGCATGCTATTTTGTATCATTTATTGATAATTAATACAAGAGATGTTGGATATATCTAATCAAGCGAAAGAAAATAAATGTGTTTCTAGCTTTCAAATTTTTTTTAAAGCACAAGTAGAAATTAAATGTGAAAACAAAGGCTAAGTATTTGAAAACAAATAACAAAGAGAAATATATTAGTGTTAAATTTGATAACTTATATCAATAAGAAAGTGTCAACAAATAATACACAGTGACATATACTTCATAACAAAATAGAATAATTGAGCAGATGAATATAACATTATTAGAAAGAATACAAGTGATATTTAAAAAAATGAAGATGACAAGTCATCTTGGAAAGAAGTAGTCAAATTTTTTTGTTATATGATTAATTATTCATATCAACTTTTATTGACTTGAAGATACTAATAGATGTGTAGAATGGTAAGCTAATTGATGATTTTTACATACATTCATTCAAAAGTCCTTCCTATGTTTTGTACAATACATAGGAAACATCAAAACTAGATCCAGAATTCAAAAAATATATATTCTTAGTATCTACTGATAGAGTAAAGAGGTATTATATGTGAGATCTCACTACCTATAAACTTATCATCAATAGATATGTTATCTTTGTAGAATAAATAGTATAAAGGAACAAATATGATAACATATTGATGAAAAATATAGGGACTATAAGTTTCATTGGGTTAAATTGTCAAGACATGAACTACTAGAGCATAATAAAGTGTTAGGTGAATCTGAGGAATTTGAGGTATAATGATCAGCTTGCGAGAGAAGAAAATATATTTGGCACTCATAGTATATTATGAAAAGGAATGTTACATACTATCTACTAATAGAGGATTAAAAAAAATTATCTTACCATATTCTACAAAAAATTAAGAAGCTTTTCTGTAGATAATAGTAATGCAAGAAGAAATTATCTTTCCACTAGTAGCAATGGGATAAAAAGAGATATTATCCCATTGCCACAAGGAAGAAAGGTGGTTAGAAATAAATGGGTATGCAAGTTCAAGTATGATTGTAATGATCAAGATGAACAAAAATCATGTATAACTTATCATCAAAGGATATGCTTAGAAATAAAGCATTGACTTCATTAAAATATAGAATTGAAAGAACCCAATAATCAAATCCCCAATAGTTCATAAAATCTCATCATATCATAATCCCTTGATTTTATGCAATTTCATAATTCTAAGTGATCTCATCATAATACAATTATGGAATGTTTGGCTTTCTTGTAAATCAATTATCTATTACCTTGTTTAGAATTTTTATAAATATAATATGCATACTACCAGCATTTCAAGCGATGGATTTTCTCATCACACTCTTGAAGTAATTAGATGCAATTGGATATCCTATGAGAACTAATGAGGATGCATCGCCTCATCTAAACTCATAAATTAGCTCTATCTAGACTTTTAGTTCCTATATTAACATGAATTGCATTCTCACACTCAACTAGAGTGATTATTCTTTTCCAAAATTAGGTATCCTATATTAGTCTCAAGATAAGGATTAATCAAAATTTCTCCACTTACTATGATCATGAGTTATTTGAATTCTTGATGCATTCCAAATAAGATAAGGTAAGGAAATAATTTCAATGGATCAAACATGTCCTCATTATGAGGTAAATCCTTAAAGAAGATTTTGATAATAAAGAAAATGACAATAATACTAAAAATTACTTTCCTTATTATAAGAGACTAACATATGTACCTTTTGGGTACTATGATGGTTATAAATGGTACACTTAAAAGCACAAGGTACTATTTTTTTCTTTTTGTAAATAGATCCTCAACAAAACATACATGTCGAAAGATTTTGGTCGATGAAGTATATAAACTCTCTCTTACAAAAAGAAGCGAGATTTGCAATTATAGTTGTAATTTGAAATTATAATTGCAAATTATAATTGTATCACTTCAATAACATATGGGTATTATGATGGTTACAAATGGCACACTTAAAAACATTTGGTTGATTATGTAATTTGAAATTATAATTGTATCACTTCAACAACATCTAGAAACACTCTTGCGTTAAATATGTATTTTAAGTATTTCAACAAAATATTTTTCCTTGTTTCCAACTATATCATTTTATGTTCGAGTTCTAACATGAGATACAAAACAATTCATCAAATAATTTTCAAAATAAAAGGAAAATTTCTAGAAATGTATTCAAGAACATTATTGCTCTTGAGAATATAAATATTACCAACATATTATGTTTAAATCTTTTTATAATATATTTTTGTAATTGACATATCTCATAATTAATTAAAGTAATATCTCTTATCCTTGACTTCATAATCATGATTTTATCAAATTAAAATGACCAACCCATGAATGAATGAAATAAAGGACCTATTGTAGTCAACTATCTTATTGGTTTCTTAAAAATAGAGTAAAAACATATAAACTATTGAATTTTATCCCTAGAAAATATCAAATGACACATTTTTTGGGGTTGATACCAAGTATTTTTGATCTTTTTTTTTTCCTATCATGATCAACTTTGTTTTGTTTGATCATGAATTTTCACATTCCGACTCTGTTATGATTTGTTGCAACCCTTGGCAAAATTTGTTTTTTTATATCACCCTAGATACAAAATATCCAAATTAGAATTTAAAAAATTAGTTCATTTAATTCTATAACTCTTTCCAATACTTCTTTCAAACTATGATGCATCAAGATGAATAACCATGAATCCAACATGAGTTCCCACAATTAAACTACCATATATAGCAATCTATGAAGGACTATATGTATTTAGTAAGGGTGAGGTTTTACTATATATTAGCATGTGTATTGTGTCATGGGAGCTGATAAAACTCGAAGCATAGTACATATTTGATGCTCATCTTATTTCATATAGGTAGTATTTTGTAAAGTAAGAAATTATATTTTTGGAAATATGAATGCAAATTGCAAGCATGACCACTGCATGCGTACTTAGGAGGAGAGTAGCCATTGTAAGAATTTTCTCTACTAGGCATGGCTCACCTTTATGAAAAATATTTTAGGTGCAAGACAGACACCAATGGATGATATTCATTCGAGGTTGTATATGTGAAGAAAGCTAGATTGTGGCTTTGATGGATCTTTATGTAAAACAAATTGGAATGATTTCACTTTCTTATAACTATTTTATATTAAAAATGTTATGATTAAAACTCGTAAAGACTTTTTGATATATTATTGTATCATTTAAGTGTGAATGAATGAGCCGATGGTCCATTTTATTTATAAATGAACTAGTGTGGCCGGTATGCTATATTAGGGCCCTAGATGGATCATGTGATTGTGGAATAATAAAATTTAGATTTTTGATAGAGTTTTCATGCATGGTGCATCACAACTTAGTATTAGAACATATGGTTATAAGTATTAGGACTCAATGTCTGATACGAATGTCATAGTTATGGTTCTATCCAAAAAAAAATTATTAATTTATGAGTTTTGATAAATGGGAATAACACAGTGGTATCAAATTATCCAACATCCACAAGTTTTCTATGGGTTGACGGTTAGTCAACAAAAACCTAGATTTTAGGCCATCACAAGTAAAATGCATTAGGAATGTTATATTATCTCTTATAAGATTGACACAAATTAAATGATGTGGAAAAATATGATTAGAGAAGAAAAGATTCTTTGGTGTTTGGTTGTGTCAACTAAGTCAAATTCTAGTTATTTAATATCAGTACGTTCTTTGAGTAAAGTGTAAGCTACAAAACAAATCAAATGATGAAAGAATTGAGGCAAATGTATAATGATTGGAATACCAAGTGTTTACATGGCCCTTGACAACATTCATTGAAACTACTATGATATTTTTTTTATCCCCTCTTTTCCCTCCTTCACCCCAACTCATCCCATATTATTCTTTGCCTCATATATATAGGTCTTAGGGCTCCAAGATCAAAGAAGGTAGGTCTCACATCTCAACAGTATGATTAGGGCGTTCGGCAAAGATACTCTGAGGCACATACCGACATCCCTGAGGATCGAACTCATAAACTATTATGATACTTATTGCATTTAAAATTGTCACAATATTGAGCATTTTGCTAGGTTGATAATTTAGAATAAAATACTCGAGCATAATATTCCCATAACTTTTTAAGATCCCTCCTTAGACTACTTGTCTAATCAAGATCAAAGATACCTTGAAAATTGCCCAATTATATAGTAAAAGTTGAATATAGAAAAACATAAACCAATCCTTGTTAAATTTATTATTCTAATATAAAAAATATATATATGAAATTCATTTATGGATCAATCCAACACCTTTTTAGAAAAATTTTATCACAATCTAACTTAATTTTTTACTTGATATATAAATCATCATTTTAAGATATTGATCAAAGAGGAATTAACATGATCTAGCTTTGGAATAACTCTTAAAATTTTTTAATTAGTGAAGACAATTACATTTTGATTGGCCAAAATCCCATAATATTTCCATCCTCAAAGGTTTTCCTTGAAAAAAATTATTTTTACACAATTGTATTTTATTTTGAATAGAATTAATATATACTTGTATGAATAAATCTAGCGATGAAACTAATTGATTTATGGATGTCATTCAATTTCATCTAAATTCATACTACTTATAACTAAATTAGAACCAATCAATGTATTTAAAACTAAAGTCAAATGAAAAAAGATAATTGTAAGAACTATCAATTTTATTTAGATTTTTTTTTTTAGATTGGTATTACACATGCTAGCGAAATTTTCCTCAGAGAGGACTACATTGAATGGTATCCTATTGATAGATTCAATAAGAACTCCTCTATGGGTACGAATCAATTGAATGCTTGTTTTAAGTATCATCCTTGGTATCACCCTAATCTACTCTTCTTGCTTACACTATCTCCCTAGCTAATTTGAAAGCCCTATACGATTACATAAGAGAATAGAATCATGATTCCAAGGAACATAGCAATAAGTCAGACCGAGAATTGATGCTATAAGAATACCAATTAACTCACTTCAAACACTTTCAGACAAAGCTTCATCTTAGAAAAGATGATTGCACAAATGAGTGACTGAGAAGAAGAATAGGCTTGTGGTGAAGATAAAGATAACTTCCGTGTTTAAATTATGTACAAAAATTAAATTATGCATTGAAAGTTATCAAATTGTGATAGATATCAAATGTAACAAATGTATATAATTTTAGAAATTGTGTTTTAACTCCTAATGAGATGAATTTATCTACATGGAAACTATTCCATAATGTAAGTTATTGGCGCCATTAACATTTCTCTCCTAAGAAGATTCCTATTTCGTAGGTTGAGTTGAGTAAGATAGTGTTTTTTTTTTTTAACAATGGTTGGTGTGTGGAGCTTTTTAGCATGTATTTATTAATGTTGTACACAAGTTTTGTTCTAGAATTTCCAAAGGAGATTGTACACATATAACTAGTTTGACAATTCATGACAAAACAACTAACTTAACTAAAATTTTTAATAATTCTAAAAATGGACAAGTATTAGTTAACCCTAATTAAAAAGTTTTAAAATTTTATTAATGAATTGATTATGGATCGATCCAACTCATTTTTTTAGAACATTGTTAATAGTCTGCCTTAAATTCCTTGTCTTCTATAAGCTCTATTTTTAGGATTTGTAGCAACTTCTAGAAACCAAGTATGAGAATGCCTAAAAAATGAAGATCAAGTCACTTATCTCTTTGTGCAATTCTCTTCTTCTCCTTCAGTATCTCTAGTTCTTCAAGTGCAAATAATTATCTTATAAATCTCTAACCCTAATTATTTAAAGAAAAAAATAACATAATTTGGGTGAATGATAAAGATTTAAATATATGTCCTTTAAATTAATTATTATTATTATTATTATTATTTTGGATTAATATTGAACATGTTTATGAAATGTCAATGAAATTAATTAATAAAAATATTCTTACTATGTGTGACCTCAATTGTGCATGCCTAACATTAATTGTAAATCCATTCTTTATGAATTCATGTGGCCGAAAGAAAGAATAACCAAGGATTAAGTTGAGTTATGTGAAGTTCTGCCTTGAAAAAATTAGGAGAATGAAACTATAACTCATTTTGTTTAGTTGTATTACAAGTTTGTTGACAAAGTTAAGTGAAATCTATGCAAATAATAACCTCAAACAAAGTTATGATTGAAACTGATGAGGATTGTGACATTGTTTCAACTAGAATATCAATTGTAGTCCTGGACTATAAATATGCATAATGAGTCAAGTGAACTGAAAATATGATTGCCTGAAAGGAATGAAGATTGAAAGAAGAAGAAATTTGATATTTTTAAAGCATAAGCATGACGCACATCTTAGTTGTATGTCAATTATAGGTTATGCATTTTGCACTAGTCATGGAGTTGTTGGCTTATTTTGTGGTTTGTAGAATTTTCCAATGATTGAGAAATTTATTTCTTGTCAAAATTTGTTAAGGTTTTCTATCCAACTACTAGATCTTAAATCAATATTAGAAGATTTGTTCCCTCATGTTGGTTCATATCGTAGGGATGAGAATATCTATGAGATTATAGGTTCAAATTTCTCCTCTAAATCAAGGACAGTGTACCTATCAAAACTTATCTAGAGGTAGACGTTGAACTAGGTGAGAAAACTCATCTCTACTTGAGATTAGTCAAGGTACACATAAATTGGCAAGACCATCATCTGTGTGTGTGTGTGTGTGAATGTGTTTGTATGTGTGTGTGTGTGTGTGTCTATCTGTGTGTGTGTGTGTTCGTGTGTGTGTGTGTGCATGTGTCTGTGTTTTCATGTGTGTGTGTGTGCATGTGCCTATGTTTTCATGTGTGTGTGTGTGTGCGTGTGCGTGTGTGCGTTACAATCCTCAAGGTATCTGTCAGTTGAATCTATGATGTTGTTAGGATGTAGGTCTTAAATTATCCGATCCATTACTTCCAAAGATTATGAGTAGATGTAATGATAGTATCCAAAGGTTTGGATGGAACAATTGGGAAAGAATTCTAGGATATGATACCATAGGAGGTTGAATGAAACCCTCATATATGATCATTAGTTTGATCATTACCTTCTTCACCTATTCTCTACCACTTGGAGGATCATGGAGAATGGAATAGTCGAGATATCCATCTAGCTTCATGGTGCCTATTAAATCAACTCACATTTTATTATAAAACAATCTTCTTTTCTATTTCTCATCATAAGAATACTTCTCAAAGACTAATGTTAAAACTAAAGAATAATGTTAAAACAAAATGAGATCAATCCCACGCTCACACATAATTGCATATCTTTGATCATACAATCCATACATTATATATGCTAGAACTAAATAAATTAATAATGAATATGCTAAATCAAAGCTTATAAAACACTAACATTGAGTCCATTATTTGCAATTGCAAAACAAAATCACAATTTGTTGATATAACTTAAAACCCATCACAATTGTTCCTAATAGATATCATAAACACCATCACGACTACATGCTAGTTCATCCCAATTGAGTGTGTGATGGGTCATAGCTTGGATGTTGTGCTTTCATGTTCCATAACGATCACCACCTTTCCCATTGCTTTCCTTTCTTTAATAGCAGAGAAGGCAAGACCGGCCTGTTAAAGAGATATAAGAACAAAAATAAAACATGATCTCACTCATACAATCCATGCATTATATCAAAATATGAGATATAATAGCCTAGGCGAATGATATCAAGCTCTAAATCATAAACCCTAAATCTTAGACACTAAACCTAAATCATAAACTTTAAACCCTACTCTAAACATAAATCATCACCAATGAAGTAGTTAATTTAGACAAAAGGGAAATACAGCTCAATCCTAAAAGAACAAAGTTTGATCCCTATAGATGCTAGATATTTGCCTTAGGGTATCATTACCAAAAATTTGTTCATACTGTTGGGATGAGAGTCTAACTTGCTTCGACCTTGGATCACCAAAGCCAATATATGAGAGGCCGAGAAATAATAAGAGATGAATTGGGGAGAGGAAGAGAGAGAGAATAGACCTGTTGACAAAGAGGATGGATACATTTATCCCATGATCACGAGTTCAATTTCCAGGGATGCCGAATATGATTCATACATTATCTATCAATTAGATCTATCATAGTGTTGAAACGAATATCTTATATGCTCCGACCTTGGAGCCCCACAACCCATAAATGGGCGGAAGAATAATATAGGTTAGATTTGGAGGGAAGCAAGGGAGCTAAAATGTTAATCTAGAAGGCAAGTATGTGTTCTAGCATATTAATGCATGTGTGAGATCCTAAACTTAAATCCCACATCTAGATCAAGCCAATACTCTAACTTACTTGGAGGCAAAAGCAATTTTGAAGTGGATTGAATAAAAAACACAAACCTACACAAACTAGACATGAGCATTAAAAGTAAAGCCGAACCCTACTAGAATCTAACATAAGTAGTAATAGATGTATTAAAACTACATACTCTAGATAACAAGACATTGTTGTCATTATCATAAACTAGAATGAGTTGTGTCTGGCCCAGCATAGTTCAGAACAATGTCTATGCATGGGCTATGCTGGTCCGAGGCACAACTCATGTCGTGCTGGGCTAGAGATGTCGTGCATCGTGTTAGGCCATGCATGACTCATATGTCATGCTGGGCTAGAGACTGTCGTACATCATGTTAGCCATGCATGACTCATGTGCATGACTCGTAGGCACGATTCATCGACATGGTGACCAAGACCCATGACCAGGAATGAGTCACGAATCACATAAAACCAAGTAACCAATTTTCTCTGATGGCACTATGGTGGCGGTGGCCAGTGCCTTTGATGACACCACCCACAATACCAACACAATCCGGCACATTGGGCACAAATCTGCTAGGAATCATGTCGTGCCAGGCACAACACGACTTCCATGTCGGGTCATGCCCAGAATGGCATAGTGGCAGAACTATGCCACCCAAAAATCGGTCGTATCGGCATGACACAATCTATTTCACACTTCTAAGATAGAAAATATTCATAAAGAATATTCTCAATTTTCCATATATTCAATGAGCAATCAACATAACCACTATGAGTAGCTCGACTGGTAATCTCTTGTGTGGTGGGTTGTTTCTCCCACATGATTACTTGAGGCGAGCGTAAGCTAGCTCAGACATCATAATTATCAAAAAAAAAAAAAAAATCCAATCAGCATGGCTAAGATTCCAATGCATTGTATGATCAACGAGCAATCAATATTTTATCAAATAAATGATAAGAAATATGCCTATAGGACCATGTACTATTCAACAAAAATACTCAATTTTTGTCATCTATTTTCCATAGAGATGCCTCCATCATGATTTCAATGTGGAAAGATGAAACATGTTCTTGAAAAATCTATCAAATAACTCATCATATTGATAAAATAAAACATAGAGTTTATAAATAACATAGTTACATTTTTTTTATAATTTTTTAGAATTTATTAGAGCCAATGAGAATATGTATGTTTGTGTAAAAATTTACCTCAAACTCAATTGATAAATCTACTAATGTACAACCAAACAAAGTGGAACTCCACAAAAAGAGGAGAAATGAAGGAGAAAATATTAAAATAAAAAATAAATTTCATTAAAATGAAAAAGAAAAAGCAAGTTTCAAATTTTAAGATAAGCCATATCTTTGTGATTTGGTGTAATCCATAAATTAGGTAATTCCAAACAATGAAAAAAAGAAAAAATAAATAGTACAAAATAAATTAAAATTCAACACTTCATTCAGGCTTGAGGTTACATATCACAAATACTAAACTTTTAAGAGATGAGAGCAACTACTTATAATCTTCTGAGAATCTTTGTAAACATATTTGCAATCTGATCGGTGATAAATACTTATGCTATAATGATCAAACCATCATAAATCTTCCCTCAAATAAAATGGTAATCAACCACAATATATTTCATTCACTCATAGAACACCAGGTTGACAACAATCAGTCACACTAGCAACAATGAATCATGTTGTCTAGCTATCATAATAAAGCATCACTGATTTTTGAACTAGTAGACAAAGCAAAGCTCCTTAAAGTGATCAATTCACTGGAACTCACAAGTAATGAATGTATAGTCTTGTATTATGCCTTGGTATTGAATTTCATAATAAATATTTGTTTATTACTTTTTTAGGAAATGAAGATGCCTATAAAAAACACAAAAAAAAAAACTCATTACTAATCTTCTCTCTGTAATTATATGATTCCAACTAGAATCTGAGTATGTTTATATCTGATTATATCCATGATCTTTAAACATAATTCCATGTCCTAGAGTTTTCTTCACATGAATGAAAATCTTAAACATTACATTAATATAAATCTATATAAGAAAACCTAGATTATAACTAATTATATTAATAGTATATGTAATATTTGATCTCATCACTATCAAACAATTTAATTTTCCTATGATCATCTTATATTTAGTGAAATTAACTGACGAATCAATATATGTAAATAAGTCTACATCTTGATTAAATGGTAAGTCAATAGATATGCATCATAATATATCAAGGTCAAATAAATTTACTTTTTATAATCAATAGATATGCATATAGATAAGTCTATATCTAAAAATGTCATACATCATTAGTATCCGACTTCAATCTTTAATGTCATGAAAATATCTTAGACATCTTAAATTTTTTAATTAAAAACTCAGTCTATAGAAATAATTTTAGTTAAAATATACTCAACTAACCATCTTTTATAATCAATATAACACTCACATATAAAACTAATACCATGTACTCATTTCCTGATCTAAATCAAAATAAATATTAAGTCTGGCATACAACTTATAAAACCAGATATAATAAATGTTGAAGACAAATTATTAAATCATGCCTTATGTGACAACTTTAAGCCATAAAGAACCTTCAACAATCTACACATTAAACATATGCTTCTAAAGATAGTAAATTCTAGTGACTAATATAGAAACACTTTTTTTAGATCACTATAAAAGAATAAATATATATCTTATATCTAGCTAATACATAGTTCACTTATATGATACTACAATAAAGAATAACAAACAAATAGCAGTTATGTTAGTTAGATGATAAAAAGTATTTTAGTAATTAATACCACAAGTTTGTATAAAATCGCTCATAATCAACATATTCTTGAGTCGATTGACTTTTTTCTTGAGTCTTATCTTTATACACATTCATATACATCCCACTATTGGCTTGCTTACCTATCAATTTTGTGATAATATCTCACATATAATTAAATATGATTGTACTCAATTTTTTTAATATAATTATCTTCATCATGAATGGACTAAATGGCTCAGAAAATTTTCCAAAATCATAGAACTAATAAGGATAATAAGCTAAAATATATAATATCAAAATAAAAATAAAAAATTACTTAATATAAATAATACCGAGTAAAATATATCATTAGTTCCTTTTTTAATACAATTGAAAGGTCAAAATCAAAGCTCTACGCAAGATCAATTATTATAACAAAAGACTCATCCAAAATAAATTAAGAACATATGTGTATAGTATAATCTTTAAATTGAAATCATCAAATCTCCTAGTTGTCATCTCCTTCTCATGGGGGAACATGCCTCATGTCAAGTGAAACATTCACACTAAGCTCCTCTCCTAACCACACTATCCAATGAGAGGTGTCACTACTTTCCCCAAAACTAGACTACTATTACTAGTCATATCAAGTCAAGTGTGGGCATGTGAGCATAATCAACTATTACTCCACTATGAAAAATAACATATGGACATGAAAAATAGTCCACTACTACAATATCAAAAAATATATTCTCTTACATTAAATCTCTAAAGAATGACATGCCCTCGAAGAACATGACATACTAGTCATATGTAGTGAATAATACATATGTTCCTTCTGAATATTAAAGTATCCAATAAAACACCCTTAATAACACATGCAACCATCTTCTCTTTAATTGAAAAGAGATCCTAAACAAAAAAGAAATACACCTAAGTATCTTAAGTACAAGGTAAAATAGTCTCTCTTTTTCATATACAAAATACTATAAGATATGACCTAATATAATAGAATATAAAATTCAATTGAATAAGAAGTTAGTAATTAACATCACCTCTTCTCAGAAAAATATTTAAACACACTCATATGAAGTAAGGGTATCCTAATCATCTCAGCTAGATGTCGATTTTTCCTCTTAGCTATATTATTCTATGTATAAATATCAGTACAAAATATTTGATGAAACATAATGTGCTCCTCGATAAATAAATAAACTAATAAAAAATATATTCTAAAATATTATTATTTCTCAAAATCTTAATATCACACAAACAATATTTTTATTCTATTTATAAAATTTTATTAAAATAAAAAATAATAATATCTTTCATTAAATATTAATAATCATATAAATCGAGCATCATCATTAATGAAAATAATAAAATATTATACGTCATCATATATGATCACCCTACAAGATCCCTCAACATCTAAGTGAATCAGATAGAATGCGTCTCTCCTAATACTCTCCTAATATGTTAGATATAATGATCTTGCATGTTTTTCTAGCTAATACATCTCATAATTAATTGATGTTTCTCATCTAATGTTTAACTCTAAAATCTTTAATTTATTCAATGAAAAGTATCCTAGTCAAGATTAAATAACTACTAATAAATCAATAATAAATAGATATCTAGGACTCATAAGAATCAAAAAAAGAAACATATGCAATTCAATTTTCTTAATCACCAAGAATATTATCTGTCAAGTCTAGCGATCCAGCATAAAAATACAAAAAAGAAAAAATAATATTATATCTTTATTACTTCATAAAATAACTGATAAAAAATAAATTATGATAAAACTATGTTAGGCATAAAATGTGTCAAACAAAAATGAGTAACATTGATATTATTGTTTTTTTACCTACAATAGTGATATCATTGGCCATAATAATATCAGGACCTTTAAATTCAATAAAATAAAGAAATTAGTTATGACGTGGATATTCGTTTATAAATCCATTACTAATAAATCTGAAAACAGGTGATGAACAAAAAATATTGTGAATATAGACGTGCCTAAATTAGCAGCACTCAAAGAACAAATTCTAGAGTACTCCTCAGAAAGCATTATTATTATATGACCAATAGATATTGTCATAGAATAACCAACATGAGTAAGTCTAATAATCTATCATATAGACTCCGAACTTAAAAAAATTATCATAACTCAGAGCTTAATGTCCAATCTCAAGTATATCTCAATATCCCACGTAAAAAATAGGTTATTACTATTTTTCTGCCTCCAAGAGCACATCTGTCAAGACTCCCAACAATCTCATCTTCACTATATGACAAAGATATAGCACTCAATTTTTACTAGATTATTCTCAATAATCACATACTAATTTCGATCTTCTCTTTTTTATCTAAAGACAACACACTTTCACACAAATATTAATGTGATACAAAAAAAAGTGCACAAACTACCACAATATTACTTAAAATTTCCTAAAAATAAAGATTTCAAATAATTTATCTACTGACACAATATTTCATGGACAAAACTAAAAATCTATGTCGACACCACCATGTCAACATTAGTGGAGCCAAAGCAAGGACCTCAAAAAAGATTTTGTACCAAAGTCATCATGCCAACCACCACCATCACAAGAAAATGACTGCTAGATCATCCAAAACACATCGTCAAAAGCCCAAAGATCTCCAAATATCAAAATCAACCCAAAATACTTATTATATGCGAATATTTTACCATTACATTACAGTGGCATTATCGTCACCGTCAAAATCTATCAGTGATTATTGTCATCGATTATCCCAAAAGATGTGCCTTTACCCACTCACTCCAACACATGCAGCCCTTCATCAAACAATGCCCTCTGATATCATGTTCTAGCTTTCTGAATATAAGTCAGGGTTTTGGATGATATAAAAGACAAAAAAAAGATTAGAAAACATTAAAATTTAAAAAAAAAATCATATTTTAGAATACAACAAAGACTATATATATATATATATACACATACATACATACATATAAAATTTGGGATATCCCACAAATCAAATGTTCCCAAAAACCTAAACAATCAAAAAAAAAAAAAACTAAAACTCAACAATATTCATTACATACTTTCAAAATAGAATGTCCATATGATCGCATACAATTTTAATCCTAAAAAAAATATTAAAGTCCAACAAATATTTTATTTTTATTAAATTGTGAATGATATTTTTCTTTAATTGAGAAATATTTAACACATTATCTATAATAACAATAATAATATATCTATATAAACTAATAATAGAATAACTATCACAGAAACTTCTTCAATAAAAAATAAAATCAAAAAACACGCGTACAAATTTAAAAAAAAGCACCAATATAGAAAAAAATATTTGAGATATGGATACTTACTTTAGCCAGATAAAGCATCAATAATTTACAAATCATACTAATCATCACCTGTAAATGAGAACCGAGTGTCTACTCTAGATCTCAGTAAAGAAAAATATTTTTTACATTTAGATCATAAACTAATCACAAGTAAAAAGTAATTACAAACAACAAAATCTAGACTAAGGTTCTTAACTATTAAAGTAAAATTTATCTCACTAATTAACATAATAATAAGTATGTGTGAAATGTTAAGCAATAACTAGAATTTGATTGATTTATCATTCATTCAAGACTAATGTTCGCAGTGAAAACCCCCATAAATCCAACCATAGACTTTGTCAAGAGATAAAATACAAATTCAAAGTATTATTACATTGAAAAGTATTAATGTCTCATAAGAAAATATAAGCATTTTGGCATGATCAAGTGAATTAATAAAAATAAAATTACAAAAAAGTGAGGGCAAGAGAAAATTGAGAAATATAAGTTGAATAGTACATTATTATACAACATATGATTGACCAAGTAATTCAGACTCTAATCGCTTACTCACAAAATAATATCTGCGAATATATCTTCATACAATATAAGTATTCTAATTATATTTATCAGATATTTATTCTTTTTTTACTATCATATATATTAATATGATATCAGCATAAAATAACTATTAAATCATCATATACTTCTCAAAATAAAATAAAAACTATAAAATAAATATAAAAAAATTAATACCACTCCTAGAATCACATTGTAATGAACATGTTCTATGTTAATCATTACAAAGAATTAACAAAAAGAAAAAGAAAATTTAAATATAAAATAGAACAAATTGTCAAGTACCTATGATGCATTGGCATTGCACAAGCTCCAAATCTAACCAAAATTAAAATAAAATGGCCAATTTGAGTCAACCCATCCCTAGTCACAAAAATAGAAATACTAATAAAAGTATTTATTTGATGGGTGCTTATATTTTATTTTTTTTTCTTTCAGACCAAAGTGATCTGTGCAATAGGAAAACATGAATCTAAGAATTAAGGTTTTCACACCCAAAATAATAATATTTTTAAACTACTCTTGGCAATGAAAAAATAATCAAAAAAAAAAAACCAAAATAAAGAAATCAAAAATTTTCATTATTGATAATATTATGACAAATTCAAACCAAAAGGAAAAAATCAATTTGATCCAACTCAAACCCTATAATATTATGATAAATTCTATCATTTGGTCCATATATGAGCTTCAAGGCCATGGGGAAGGAGCAGGTAAGGCCTCCATCCCAACAACATGATAGGTGATCTAGCAAGCATCTTGGGGAACATATCTGGCATCCTTTAGGATCGAACTCATGTTCCTGAAGTCAGAGCATGCATCATCATTTGCCAACCAAACTACCATGTCAGTGGTTCCCTGAATCCTATTTAACAAACAAGTTTGATAGCCGATACCAACAAATTCGTAGCAGGCAACATGTCTGAGCATTAGTCTATCCCATTAACTTACTATGAGAGCAATAAGGCGGCATGTTGTCAAATTACACCGCAATGCTTTCATACAAAAAGATGACAAAATGAAAAAAAATATAGAAAATCATCATCATCAACTAAACTAAACATTATCAACTAAACATCATCCTAATTATTCGGGGTCGATCAGCTGTATAAATATTATTTTTTCAATCAACTCTGTTATAAATCAAATCATGTTCACTCTTAATTATTTAGTTGCTAAATCCTGATTGATAAAAAACAATAATTTAAAAATGTGCGCACCTCTGATAGAGAATAAGCATGAGAAATGTGGACTCTAATCAGGCCTCTCGCCATCCACGAGAGGAGCTCTCTTAAAGATTGCCGAAGAATAGTTGGCTCGTGAAATTCATAGCTACCCCAATATAGTCCATGTATAGTCCAGTTCTAAGCAACGCCAATTTATTCAGTAATAAGAGGTAAGAGAGAGGGGCCACAATGTCTAAGAGATGTTCAAAAGAAACAATGTCTCATGCATCACAAATCCATTAAATTCTAACTAAAAGAGACGAATTGGAGTACCTTAAGAAGAGCAACATTCGCAGGAATTAGAGGTATTTCTCCACTGGCAAACCCAATAACAAAAATTTGAGCACCCCAATTCAGAAGCCTCAAAGATTCTTTATTAACCTGGCCTCCAACAGGATCATACAACACATCCACACCTTTGAGCTTCCTCATCTTAAGGAAGTCCTTAATACTAGTCGTCAAATTTTCTTTGCTTGTATCCACCACATGATCGATTCCTAATGATCTCAAAAACTGCACCTTTTCACTTCCCCTAGTATTCAAGGCCCAAGAGGAAAAGAGAACATAATATAAGCATCTATACAGCCCCAAGTGAAAAAGAATAAATTTACTTTAAGATATCACACAACCTGTGTTCGACATGTAAAACAGGAGCATTTAACTGAACCTAAAATATAAAAGTTAAGAGTGAGAAATTTTCATTGAGCTTCTGTTTCAGCTTGTTTTGGGTGTTGCAATTGCATAAAATTGTGAACTAGTTTCAAGTTTCATCCTCCTGTTTTGATCATGTAAATGATAGGTGGTGCCATGTTCACAAAGGCTTATGCCTAATGGAGGATCTTGAAGAGGTATACATCCCAGCAAGTCTTGCTCCTGATAAATCAAAGAGACCTATCGGCTTGCCACCCTCGATCACGTGAAAGATATCATTCACTAAAAAACCATCTACTTCATTAAATTAACTACCCAAAATTTATTTTCTCGAGTTCCAAATTAAATTAACCTATTCGACTCTAATACACTCATATAACATCAACATACAATTTATTATTAATTTTAATTTTTGATCTATTATTTATTACTATAAATGTATTATGTGATGATTGATCATATTGATCTCATCAAAACTCTGAAGTTAAATATATTTGTGTGATAATAGTTATATAATAGTTAATCATTCTTTATTACATATATATATATATATATATATTGAAGATCATGTCATAATATGGTAGCAAATATCTTTGTCTAATTATATTAGATGGGTTTTATTATTATTATTATTTTTTATTTATTTATTTTTATTTTTTTTTATTTTTTTTTTATTTTTTTTATTAGATAGGTTTGAGACTAATGAAATTGATAAATGCAGTCGCTTTTAACTTTTGGAAATAAAACTATCAAGATAATAATTTCTCTTGGATCGCATACTAAAGTAGAAATCTTATGCACTGGATATGACCTTCACATCTACTAATGGGTTTTATGAAGAGTGCTATTATAAGTTTTTAAGTGCTCCAAGTACATTTCTTTCCTATTTATTCTTATCATTATATACTTTTTAGACAAGAAATAATTTATTATTTTATTTTTAATAATATTATAGTAGTTATTGTATTAATATTATTATAATAATTCATCATAGAAACAAAATCATAGCAATGACTCAGCATTAGTTCCGCCCATGTATCATCAACATCATTGTCATCATCATCATGATTGATGATTTCTAATAACAACCCACAACAAAACATAGTCATAAAAGCCTAATCTTATTTCACTAAGCAGACATGTCGATTTTAATAGATTTTCAGTGAGTTTTATATATTTTTCCAAATGAAAACTCAAATACACTTGCAATGTGATCGATACATTTTCAATGGCTTCCCTTGATTCATTACTTTGCCCATTCACCTTAATCATTTCTCTGTTGCAAAGTTTAGTATAATAAAGTAAAGTATAAAAAAAATTTATTGAATATGAGTAGTATCAATTAAGAAATCATATTAAAGCACTGATAAATAAAAAGAGTTCATTTCCATAGTTAAATAAAACATTATTATTGTGATTTTTTAATTATTAAATTTTTAAGTCTTTACTTTTGATATGAACATCTGACATGTAAGCTACCTATATAATTCTTATTTTCTTTTTGTAAGATTTTATGTTTTACATGTAATTTATTGAGGATTAGTATTTACATTGCTCATGTAAATTTTATCTTATCATGGTATCAGAGGAAAACCCTAGATAGATAGAGAGAGAGAGAGAGAGAGAGAGAGCAAAGTTGTGTGTTGTGTGTAATAGTGCATACGGATGCATGAGTGGGTGTAGGCATGTATTTATGACCTAACACATGCACGCATGGTGAAAGAGTGTGTAATCATTCACCTGTGTTGAGGGTGCAACATGTGTGTGTGTGTAGCACAAAACACAAGTGCAACAATGGTGTTTGTGTGCATGGTAAGCCTACTAAATAGTTCTTTGAAGTCTTTCTGATAGAGATTGATGTAACTACAAAAGAGGGGTAGAGGGGGTAGCTTCTTCTTCTTGGTGTACTTTTATAACAGTGACCCAAAGAAAAAATATCCTACACGATATATCTTGTAAGTAGATGAGGTACTAATCATAGTACAAAAAAAACATCTTCAATACAGTGCACACATTACAAGAGAAATAATCATCGCATAAGAAATTATTGAAAATTACTTTCAAAGAAGATATCAAAGGCACGACAAATTTTTGAAGGGAAAAAGTCTGACTATTATGATCATTTATAGATCCTCACATAATTCCTCCACTATGACTTATGCTAGAAAGTGTACGTAGAACTCATCTTTGAAACAACGCCCAATATTTCTCATCTTCCAAATAGTATATCTCTCAAAAGTTGTCTCTACACTTTAGATTCCTAAATTATTAACTAATGTATAATAATATCACATATAACTATTTTTTGTTTATTGTTTTTATCTTTGTTTTTTGAAAATTATTATAATCAATGATAAATTATTTAAAATTCTTAATAATAATAATAATATTCAATTTGATATTTTATTATGTTTTATATGTTTTGTTTGTTCTTGAGTGCTCAAATAATCTTTTTTATGTGAGTTATTTTTTTAAATAATTTAATTTTAATATTATTTTTTCTTCTACTTATTTTATTTTGCAAGATTAAAAAACTTTGTCAGGCATTGTGCGAGATAAAGTGTGTAGTGTTTCCGCTATATATTTCACTAGGTGCTTGAGTATTGTTGACTCATTACTTATTCATTCTCAACTTGCTTATTTCAAATAATCTTTTTTATGTGACTTGCTATATATTTCACTAGGTGCATATGAAACGTGTGTGAATAATAACTCATTGAAATTGATTTACTTAGAAATCTAAGAACTAGTATAGCTGAGGTTGATAAAATTTTGAGATATTTTATAACATTTATTAATGATCATACACTTTTTATTTTTTTTTTAATTAGATATCAATTTTTTTTAAATTAATAAAAATATAAAAAATATTATTAGTGACAATGTCTTTAAATATATATTTAATATCTTCAATGTTTATTGTACTACTACTAATCATTGAATTATATATTATACTTTTTGTGATAGCACGCCCTCATAAAATGAAATTCCAAAAAAAAAAAAAGAATATAGATTTTATTAAAATAACTATAATACTTTAATATGGTAAAGGTATTCTGAAATTTTTTTTGGAAGACGGCTTTAAACATAAATTATTTTGATCAATCAGATATATTCTTTTATCATTAATCATTATGTACATTTTCAAAATTTAAATCCTAGATAAATATTATTTAGCTTATTTGCCAAATTTTTTATAAGTACTTATTTTATTCTTAATTTTTTCATATGATGTGATAATATTGCACACAATATGACATGTTTTCGAGTAGTGATCTATGTACAATTACTAATATCACTTGTATTATTTCACAAATTGATAATATGTGTGTGTGTGTGTGTGTAATTAAACGCGAATAATATTTTTCTTCACAATGACCTTGAGAAAAAAATACATATGAAGCAGGGAGAGTAGTCAGATCCAATTTACATATAATAAAATATATTGAACCTAAAATAGTCAAATTGTTTTTTTATGAAATTCTCACTAACAATTACCTTTTTGATTTACTTATATGTTATATGTAACTCTTTTTTTAGAATAATTCAAATAACACATTTATTTTATTAATTATGTGCATAGATAATATCCTTATTGGTCGATATGATGACTCCATATAATTAATATCATAATAATTACTAAAATATCCACATATATTCAACACATGACTCTCTCTACAAATTGAAAATATAGGTCAGACTACAAGTAAAGAAGAAAAAGATAATGAATTTAAGTGCATCTTCAAAACTCACATTCTTCATAAGCTTGTTAAAAAATGAGATCTAGTCAAAAAATATATATCTATAATTATTGAAATTCTATTTATATTCTATTTAAAAATTAAAATATTAATGGAATGCATACTTAGGATTTAAAGTCATAAGTCTTAACTTGTCTCATCTTGGCGAGTAGTTAAGAACAAAATAAGTATACTCAAAAAACTCTGAGAGACAGACTAAATAATCTCTATTTAAGATATAAAATCTAAAAGAATATATGCTAAGAAATGATAGAAAACAAATCTGACTAATGATTACAGTTAAAATCGTATACTCACAAAAATATTTAGATATATTCTTTTCAAATATGAGAGTCTAAGTTATCCTGATCAGATATTTATTCTTGTTTTCAACAATCTCATTCTATCAATGTATGTCAATATAGTAAACATGTATAATCTTATGATTCATATTGTGAGTCTAAGTATTGACTCTATTTAATATATATTTTAATATATTATAATATCTTAATTTTTTATTATTTTTAGTAAATTAATTTTTTATAATTTTATAAAATATCTGAAGAATAAAAAAAAAATTATAATTTATTACGGAAGAAATATATACATGTATATCTCAAACAATCATCAGCAAAAATAATCAAATACTTAAATTTATCTTCAAATGCATCACTATTAGATCTTCATATGTTTAAATTAAAGGTGTCTAAAGAGGTCAATAGCCGGCAACACGACCTAAAAAAAACTAGATTGTTGCACGACACCAACACGGATAGAACCCTATCTGGAATAGTGTAAGGCCAATCATTGACATGGCTTGGATCGGGTCAGAGTTTCATGACATAAAAGATACAGCACAACATCCCGTTGCCCATGTGGGCTAGTTTCTGCCCGTCTAGCCAACCTAGGTTTGCTTGGACATGATTCAGGCTAGCATGTATGAGCTAGCCTAGGTTCGAGCCATGGATGGTGCCCAACCTAGGCTAACCCGTTGCCCATGTTGGCATGAGACGACATGGCCATGCACGATCAGGGTAGCCAACAGCCCAACGGGCCATGTTAGGCTGCTATTTTTTGGAACCTACTAACCTAGCATGACCCATGCTACAAACCATGTCATGCCAGGCACTCAGCAAACAATCTGAGCTGAGCCTACAAAAAATGGGCTATAACGGATCATGTCGGGCTAGGTAGAGTCCAAAACCCACCATGACACATGACATGCACGTGCCCCATATTTACTAAGGCAATTGCAAAACAACGAACGGCTGCCAACAAGTCGGCCAACATGACATTGACGCACATCATTATCCTGTCAGTAAAATAATGAATTAATAAAAAAATACAAATATATCAGCTGTCAAATTTGATTCCAAGGGCTTTGGGCACAAATCCAATATCTATTAAATTTTTGCTCAAATGAAAATAAAAAAAATTAAAATTATTAAAAATTATTAAAAAATTTAAAAAATTTTAAAATTATTTAAAAAAAATATTTATAAAAATTATTTATAAATAAAAAAAAATATGTATATTTTTTTACACTCAAACTGTAATCTTCTTACAATATATTTCTCAACTTTATGATCTTTGGGGTTATCTAGGTTGTTTATTATATATATTTTTTTAATATTTATAATGTTATATAAACCTTAAACCATAAATCCTAAATCCTAAACTCAAAACCTTAAACACTAAATATTTATTAAAATATTATAGCTATATAAAATATAATCATGTAAGATACACATGATTTATGATTATTTATTTATTCTCAACTTTAAATTTGAGCAAATCAAGTCTGAATTATTGTAAGATACACAGAATTTAGTTTATTATTTCAATTATTTGTTTGATACATTAATTTAGAATTAAAAAAACTCACCTCAAAAACTTTATAAAATTTAAAAAATAAAAAATAGTTATGAATATACTAAAAATAAGTAGATATTAATATAAATAATAAAAATATGACAAAAAAGTCTAAGACTGAGTTATCTCTCAATTATGTGTTAGCATCAGTCCTAGTACCTAAAAAACCTAAGAATAAATAAATATTTATAATATATACTCAACATAATTCATTATTTATATATTATAAAATATATATTATACATACAAAGTATTGAAATATTAAAGAAAGTTAAACACAATTTACATATAATAAAAAATTTATATTTACAAGAGCATTGTGAAATTTAATATCTTAGAAGATGTGTCAAATAATATACTAAAAAAATCCTTGCATTTGGATATACTTCAGGTTTAATAACTTCATTTATTTATCATCATGAGTTTACAAGAAAAAATATGACTAAGTTCATTAATAGCATAAGTCTTCTATTTAGATTTTGAAAGATCATAAGATCATTCATTTAAGACTAAAATACTTTCAACTATTTTTTGTAAGATTATTATGATGACAAATAGAAATAACATAATAAAAAATCATAAAAAAAAAATAAGTAGTAATTAATAAATTTAGAATATAAAGTGAAATAATCTTAATGACATTCAATATTTGAACTAGTCTTATTAACAAAGCATTCGCATACATCACTTCCTACTTTGTTGATTATAACTAGAAACTAAATAAAAAAATATTAAAATTTTCCTATTATATATAACTATTTGTCGAATATGTTTAAGAAATAAGATATAAAATAAAATATTTAACATAATATTTAATAACATCTCAAATAATATTATGACAATAAAATTTTTTTTGAGAATTATTAAGAATGTCTCTTTGCAAAATATTTTCATTTTAGGTATATGTGTCATATAATAAACCTAATAGTGCAAACTAACTTAAAAATTATTCTTTCCTCATTAGAACAAATATGTAATATATTAAAATTCATTTGAACATCAAGCAGACTATAACATGTTAACATGCTATGTAAATTATTAGACTTAAAAAAGAAAAAATTATTGAATGTCAAATACCATTAAAATTTTATATATTTAATATTAAATTCATATGTTAACTATAAACATGTGATACTCGACAACATAAATAATAAAACTTGAACATAAAATTTTTATTTTTAAAATTTATAAAAAAAAATATGATACAATGAACAAGCGTTCGTTAGTATACACTGTCACAACTTAAATTACACTCAGATATATATACAATATAAATAATATTTTTAATCAATATAAAGAATACTCATATTATAGTAATAGGCTATTAAGATAAAAAAAATATTTAAAATATTAATCTTCTATTCTATTTATTTATTATTTAGTTGTCTATATAAACCTTGAGATTTCGATAGAAGAGATAAAAATATCATAAAATACATATCCAATAATATGAACAAACCATAAAAATTAGATGATAATTTTTATAAATAATTAAATAATCTATTTAAATATTATAAAATTCAATTTGGTAGTTTTAGCGAGCTTTTGAGGATAAAGATGAATATTTTATTCGAAGATGACTTTTAAATCTAATTAGCTAGTTTTAAATAATAAATTGATCCATCAAATTTGAATGAGTTATCGAGGTATTTAGATATCAATTACTATTTTAGCTTGTCGAAGTATTTAGACATACAAGATTTTTAACATAATCTATTAATCTTTTCATGCTATGTAAAATAAAACATAATCT
Organism: Sapria himalayana; assembly: GCA_029783825.1. Classification (NCBI taxonomy): domain Eukaryota; kingdom Viridiplantae; phylum Streptophyta; class Magnoliopsida; order Malpighiales; family Rafflesiaceae; genus Sapria; species Sapria himalayana. The sequence goes on from JAREIK010002830.1 coordinate 2,807,368, forward strand.
ATTAATTCCTTCCGTGCCTAGCATTATATTAAAGTTTATTTTTTTATGAGTATAAATATGATTTTAGATAAGATGAATACTATACAATGAAATATTATTAAAACTCTATCGTGCTTAAAAAATAAAAAAGATATATAAATTGATCTTCAAGATAAAATAAAAAAAACTATAATTAAATAATGGCACATATGAAAAAAGATATACAAACTCTTAGAACTATGATGATTTAAACCAGACAAATTGAAAGTGATTAAAATAGACATTATATTTATGTTATTGCTACTAACATTGCACTATAATGCATTATTTATTTATTTTCAATTTTTTTTATTTTTGAATTTTATATGAAATATATATAAATTTATATTTTCAATTCAATTTGAATGTATTTTTTTATTGCATTTATATACACTAGTTGTTGCTTAATGCTAGCCTAGTAGGTAGTAGCCTCCTCTATTGGATAAGGATAACTAGAATAAACAATAGTTAATCTATTGTCTAGCATGGCCTAGTCTAACTGCAAGTAGATTTTTATTACCAGGCGACTAGCCCAGACACAAAAACTTGCCTAGCTTAGTTGTGTCAAAGTCTGAGAGTGAGTTGAGTCAAACCCAACCCGACAAGCCCAATTTTTGCCTACGCTGACAAGCAATGTACTCAACACAGGATGTCAAATGAAGCACTTCATACTCATTAAAAAAACAAGAAAACTAATAAAAAATATGTTTTAATATATTATTCCTTTTAAATATCTTAGTATTATATTTAAACTGAATATTTATTGTTTCATAAAAATAAAAAAAAATTGAGAACTTTTTTTAAACACTAATAGTTATGTAAATCAAATATAATAAAAAATAAAAATAACAAAATATTTCAAATTATCATATGTGATCATCATGAAAATTCTCAAATATCTAAGTGAATTAGATAGGATAAGTCCCTCCTATATCCCTGACATGTCGGATAGGAAGTTTCCAATATATTTTTCTAGCTGATAAGTCTCATAGTCAATATACATCATTACTCTGATACTCAACTTTGGGATCTTCAGCTTCTCTAATAAATGATACCCTTGTCAAAAGTGAATTACTAATAAATCAAAAATATACAAATATCTAGAAAAATTCATCTGAGTCAAAAAGAATAGATATAACCCACCACACTCAATCATAAAAAAGTCATCTATCTGATCAGATAATTCCACATAAAAATACTAGATGAATAGAAAATAATATCACATAATTATTAATTAAAATAAAAAAATAAAAAAAAAATATTACATAATTATTATTTCATAAAGTAACTAACAAGAAATAAATTATAAAAAAAATTTGATACAAATAAATTATGTATCAAAAAAATGATAAATATTAACATTCATATTAACTCCTACGATGATGTCATTGGTCATGACAATATCAGATATTCTAGACTCTAAAAAAAATAATAATAGAATATTTACACATAACATGGATATTAGCCCTTGAACCCACTATTCAATAGTTTAAAGTAAAATGAGCAAAAATTAGAGTATATATAAGCATACATGATCCAATGGCAGCCAAAGGACAAAGTTTAAAATAGTCTTCTACTGAGAGTATACTATTTGATCTCCAATAGAAATGATCATAGAAGAATTAACCTGAGTGAATCTAGTAATTTATTGCATAATTTCTAAATCTTGTAAAATCCATTATAACTCGTGGTGTAATATTCAGCACCTTTTCCGAGTATGTCCTTGATAGATAAGGAGAGAAGATCAAAACTTTCTCCATTAACAAACTTCAAGAACATGCTTAACAACTCTCAAGCATACTCAAACTATGATCAGATTTTTATCTTTCAACTTACTAATATACAATGCAAATGGTAAGGGATATTTATAGCAATATATAATTAATCTTAGCCACACAAAACAAAACTAAGTCAAACTCTAATCAACATCTTAAAATTTTGTTCTTCTTACTCAACTTCCAACTCATCATCATGAGGTATGATTATTACCTAACTTAGGACTTTCTATTAAAAACAAGTTTATCATCCAACACACCCTCTTAAACTTGACCAAGCAAACTATGTCAAACAGGCCATGAGACCCCGGCCCAGCCCGAAGCCTGGCACGACATGCTATAGTGCAGTGCTAGGCATGGCACGAATTTCTGGCATGTGGGCATGACACAGGACCTTGCATCAAGCAACACCCAACGAAAGAAAACACGGCGATGCCCGACGGAGGGGCGACGCGACGACGCCCGACGGAGGGGCGACGCGACGACGCCCGACGGAGGGGCGACGCGACGACGCCCGACGGAGGGGCGACGCGACGACGCCCGACGGAGGGGCGACGCGACGACGCCCGACGGAGGGGCGACGCGACGACGCCCGACGGAGGGGCGACGCGACGACGCCCGACGGAGGGGCGACGCGACGACGCCCGACAGAGGGAAGCAGTGGCGACGCCCGATGGAGGGACGACGTGGCGATGCCCGACGGAGGGACGACGTAGCGATGCCCGACGGAGGGACGAAGTGGCGACGCCCGACGGAGGGACGAAGTGGCGATGCCCGATGGAGGGACGACGTGGCGACGCCCGATGGAGGGACGACGCGACGACGACGCGACGACGCTCGACGGAGGGACGACGTGGCAACATCTGATGGGGGGACGATGAGGCGATGCCAAACGGGCGACGACTTGGCACGACACGCAACCCAACCCGACCCAAAACTGCTCTAACTGATCTAGCCCAAACCCGGGTGAATTCCAGGCCACGAGCCATGTAGATGCCTTCCAAAAAACTATATCATGCCTGGCATGACATGGTACTTTAGTGTGTTGTGCCTAGCGCATCATGCCAGCCCAGTTGGGCCCAAAAAAAATAGGTTAACTCATCTAACACTCCTAAAGCAAACTTCATATCCTTGAAAAATCTTCAAATCTCAGTGGCTTGGTAAAGATGTCATCAACTTGATTACATGACTTGACGTACTCAACTTGTATTTCTTTTCTTATAATGAACTCCCTAATATAATGATATCAAATATCAATGTGCTTAAAATAATCATGAAAAATTAGATTTTTTACTAAAGCAATGGTTGACTTGTTATCGACACAAATCTTTGTAGGTTCTTCATGTGTTATATCCAACTCATTCGATAAATTTCTCAACCAGATTGCATGACAAACAGCTAAGGTTATAGCTACGTGTTCAACTTCAAAAGTAGAGAGTATGACCATAGGTTACTTTATTGGCATCCATGTGAAAGTAATGTCTCTCATAAAGAATACAAACCCGGTAGTGCTTCTCCAATTATCAAAGTCATCTCCCTAGTCACTATCATTGCAGTCAACAAGCTTGTAATCTTTAAAGAATAAATAGAACAAGCCAAAATCAATTGTAGCTTTTATATAGCAAAAAATTTTCTTGGAAGCTTTGAAATGAGTAGTTGATGAAAATTCCATGCATCGACTAACTAATTCAACTACATAGAGAATATTAGGCTTCGTGCAAGTTAAAAATCATAAACTTCCAATTTAACTCTTAGAGAATGTTGGATTGACGGTTTCAAGTTTCACCTTATTCATGCTTTGTCTGTTTAACTTCATATTCCACTAGATTACTTATTGGCTTACAATCTTTCATCTTGAATTTCTTGAGTATTTCCTATGCATAACTTTGTTGGGAGATACAAATATATTCTTCCTTTTGCTTGATTTCAATGCTGAGATAGTATGTCATCAATTTGATTTTGATCATTTCAAACTCGCAAGCCATCACTTGAATTTTTCAAACATACTTAGATTATTACCAGTGAAAATCAAATCAACGTACAAGCAAACTATTAAAATATCTCCACCTAACTTTAATATAGAGAACATGTTCATAAGAAGATTTGATGAAGACATTCTCCAGAAATACTTATCGATGTTATTTTTCCAAGCTTTCGGTGCTTGTTTCAACCCATAGAACGCCTTCAATTGTTTTAGCTCTTTGTCTTTGTCTCCTTTGACTTCATAGCCTAGAGATTGCCGAATGTAAATTTTTTCTTCAAAAACTCTATTTAAAAAGATAGATTTTACATCAATTTGATGTATTTTCCATTTGTTTTGAGTTGCCAAAGGAATGATTAGACAGATAGTCTATAATGGGAGAAAATACCTTATCATATTAAATTCTAGCCTTTTGACTATATCATTTGCTACTAGTCTTGCCTTGTTTCTTTTGATCTCTCCCTTAGCATTTTTTATTTATCTTGTACACCCATTGACACCTATAGCTTTGTGTCCTTAGGGAAGTAAGGTAAGTTCCCAAGTGTCATTCTTCTTAATTGCTTTGATTTCTTCATCCATCACCTTTCTCCACTTCCTTTCTTGCATGACTTCTTCAAAGCTTACTGGTTCACAGTCAAAAAATAGAAAGAAGAGTGTGAGTTTTTCTAATCGTTCAATTACTTCATAAAGATCTCGAAGACTTGAGTTCGTGGTACAGCTCTTTCACTAGAACTTCTACTCAAGGATGACGAATGTGTTGAGTCTCCATCAGTGGTTAATGTTGGTGAAGTGGGTGGAGTTGCAACCTCTTGTTGTTGTTCACCTTGTTGCTCTCTCATTTTCTGCTCTTCTTAAAGATCTTTTAATTGAGGAAAGAAATTGAAGATACCTATGTGAGATCCAAAATCTCATTTTTCTTCCTCATCAAATATCACATAACGGATGATAACAATCCATTTGTTGTCTAGATTGTACAACATGTAGCCCTTTGAACATGAATCATAGTCCATGAAGATGAAAGTTTCACTTTTATCATCTAGCTTCATTCTTCTCTTGTCCGATACATGAACATGTGTTATACTTATGAAGACTTTAAGATGGGAAATCTCAGGCTTTCTTCCACTCAATGTTTCTTGTGGTGTCTTTCCCCAAACACTTTTTGTTGGAGATCGGTTTGATATGTATACTACACTTGCTACTGCTTCAGCCCAAAAACTCATTTGGCAATCCTTTGCTTTTGAGCATACTTCGAGCCATGTCCAGAATAATTCTATTTTTTCTTTTTGCAACACCATTCTATTGAGAGGATCATGACATAGTTAAAGGGCATCTGATTCCGTTTGATGCATAGAACTCCTAGAACTTCTTGGAAGTAAATTCGCCACCTCAATATGTTCTCATTGCTTTGATCTGACGACCACTTTCTTTTTCAACAAGAGCTTTGAACTTTTTAAATATTTCAAAAACTTCTACTTCAAAAAATAGACCCAAGTTTTTCTTGAAAATTATCAATGAAGAGAAAAAAATTAACCATTTTACCAAGAGAGCTTGGCTTTATGGGTCCGCATACATCAGCATGAATGAGTTTAGTGGCTTTCGAGCTCTTGCATTAGACTCCTTCGAAAAACCTTTTCTAAACTACTTCCCGAGTAAACATCCTTCATTGAATTGATTTGGATGGTTGATGTAAGGTAATCCTTTCACCATCTCCTATTTAAACAATAGCTATAGTCTTCCAAAATTGAGATGTCCAAATCGATGATGTCATAGCCATGATGAATCTTTATAACATGCCTTCAAACACTTTGTAGAATCATTTTGAATATTCAAAGAAAACATTATATTCTTTGACATTTTTACTTAGGCAATCAGCTTCCTTTGGCCATTTCTCATAAAACGACAATAATCTTTTATGTGAATATCATAGCTTTTATCTATGATTTGACTCAAACTCAAAATATTACTGTCATACTAGGCACATAGTAGACATTAGAGATTATCTGATGACTACCATCTTGTCCTAGAATAAAAATATTATTTCTAACTCTTTGAATTATCTCCAAATGATACAGAGCTACCAATTGACTCATTGAATTCTACGAACAATCTTTTTTTCAACACATTTTTTTACTCGCACCAAAGTTCAAGTACCACATGTTTTTTTTTTCACCATCATTGTCTTGCTATTGCTATGAACACAGTTTCTTTCTCCTCAATATTTGCTTCTACATTATTGTTTTTTTCCTCTACTTTATTGTTGGGAGCTTTATATTCCAAAGCATAGTGTTCAAAATTTCGACAATTATAGCATTGAACTTGAGATTTATTATACCTCAAATTTGAATTTCCTCTCCCATGTCCTCTTAATAAATTTCCCCTTTCTCATAAGTGATGTTAGAATTGTTGTTGGTGAGTCCACTCTTCCACAGCCATGTCCTCTTCCTCGTCCTCGACCTCTGCCACGACCATGTTGATTTCTGTCATAGCCTTGGAATTCTTCCTTTTCCTTGAGTTGCATTTTGAAGAGTTGTTCATTGATCCCTTATCTTTTCTTTTGTTTTTCTTCTTGAGCTTGTAATGACCCATGTAGTTGATCAATGGTCATTTCTTCCAGATTCTTTGTTTCTTTAATTGTTATGACGACGTGGTCAAATTTGGGATCCAACAAGCAGAATATCTTTTTCATTATTCTTTGTTTCTTCCAAAGTCTTAATATTTTTTTTTTTTAATTTATTAGAAATAATTGCGACTCTAGAAAAATAATCAGAGATGAACTCAAAAGCTTTCATTTGTAGAGATTCAAAGTTACTTCTTAGTGTTTATAGATAAACCTTCTTTACTTTCTCAGCTCTTTTGAAAGAAATTTCAAGCTTGCACCATGCTTTTTTGGAGAATGTTGCACTTGAAATCTTCTCAAACTCATTATCATCTAATACTTGATAAATAAGAAAGAAAGATTTCTTGTCTCCCTTCCTTGAACTTTTCAAAGAGTCCTTTTTGTGCTTGTGTTTGAGTGGCCCCAATGTCAGGCTCACTAAGGCATTTCTCTACAACTTCTCATACATCAAGTGCATCCAAAAAAGTCTTCATCTTGATATTCTAATTATCATAATTGTTGTTGATGAGTGTCGGGACTTAAAACGATGCAACACTTCCATTTGACATATCTCCAAATATAATGAGAATTTGCAAATCGTGATACTTGGTTGGCTTGGTCAACTTAGCACCAACTTGGTCAACTTTCTAGCAACAACTTTGGCAGGCAATTGCAAGAGCATCTGAGCTCTGATCGAATTGATTGTAATGGTGTTGGATTCATCTCACCATAATCTTCGATTTGATATATGATATTCCACAGTTTGGAACCTCTCTCTGATACCACTTTGATGGATAAGGAGAGTAGAAGATCAAAACTTACTTCCTTAGCAATCTTATGAACACGCTCAACAACTCTCAAGAATACTCAAACTATAATCAGATTTTATTTCTCAACTTACTGATATACAATACAAATGGCAGGAGGTATTAATAGTAACATAGTATTAATCTTAGCCACACAAAATACACCAAACAAACCTAAGTCAAACTCTGATCACCATCTTATAATTTTTTCCTTCTTACTTAACTTCAAACTAATCACCATGAGTTGTAATTATTATCTAACTTAGAACTTTCTATTTTAAAAAAAAAAATATTATTCAATAGTCCTATCCTCCCACAGAAAAATAGGTCACTACTAGCCTCCTGCCTCTTGCAGTATCTCTGCTAGGTCTTCCTACTCTCTCACCGTTAAACTATGTTGCACGGATACGCCTAGGAATTGTCGTGTCGCCGTGTCCGACCCGTGTAGCCGTGTCCACGTGTCCGATACGTGGACACGGGTCGGACACGGGTCGGACACAAGTCGGATACGTGTCCGATACGCCACGTGGCGTATCGGATACGCGTCAGAGACATATCCGACGCGTTGTTCGGAAACAGTCGTCGTTAACAACAGACGCGTCGTTTACCTACAGACGCGTCGTTTACCTACATTATTTTAAAATACAGAATTTTAAATTATTTTATAATACCTAATATTTATAATTAATAATTTTTATTTTTAATTTTATTTTTTTTATCATGACGTATCCTAGTCGTATCCGTATCCTAGTTTTTTAGAATTTGCCGTGTCCCCGTATCCTGCCGTGTCGTATCTCCGTGTCCGTATCCGTATCCGTGCAACATAGCCGTTAAAATATAATAAAGATATCATAGTATTGCGACTAATTATAAACTCTACTCGATCTAGGTATAACTATAGCCACCTAAGTCACTCTTTAATAAATTTTTAAGAGAAATAGAAATATCTTCTCCCCAAGTATCTGTGTCTGCATACCAATATATCACTCTTCTAATAAATGCATGTAGAATATAAGCTTGCTCTCCAAATCTCCTCAATATTGTCTAATTAGTAAATACTAATATCACACCAACAATCATCTCACATAGATGAGTCCGAGTGTCATACTTAATAGCCACATCCTGCCCAATCAATCTATAGATCAAAGCCTGAGTAATAACATCATACAAAAGAAATATTCATAAAAATACATCAAAATAATCATGTCTCAAACCCTCTTATAAATATCACAAGAATCAAATACACTCATATCAATTGACTGCCACAAGAATACTAGTAACTGTGTGTTTATATGCATCTACTTTTTTGTTTTATTCTCGATTTGAGGTGGATCTTCCAATAAGTAGTCCGCATATACTTGGGTCACAAATTAAATTCGCATCAATGTAGCTCAAAGAGAAAAAATGTCAATCCTTAGTTTTCATTGGATTATCTCAGTGATCCCACATCCACATAGATTCCATACATCATTCTATCACACTGATGTCCCACAAGTAATAAACACTCCTACACGATAGAGAATAAGAACCAAATTAAAACATGGATACATAACACCCCTTTTTTTTTTAAAATCAAAATTTTATAAACTCCCAAAAAAAATAAAATTCAAGTTTTATAACGTCATCACCATATTAATCACCATGTCGATCACCATGTGATCTACCACAGTCAAAAAGAAAATCACATTTTGTACATAAATCATGTCCTCAAATGTTAGCAACCTCAAAATAACAAATAATAATAATAATAAATAGTAGTATTTTCGTGCATAGCAGACAACACAACAATTGCCAAAAAAAAAAAAAAAACTTTATGCGATAATTGTTGTCAAAGCTCCCAAAAAATGAGTTGTCACCCGCCCACCATAGCAATAGAAGCCATATATACACACCATAGTAATGTATATATCAGGAAGAAGATATGAAAAAGTAATTTTTTTTTTTGAATGATGATTTTTTTAGTTTCTTCAACAATATGAAAAATTATTATTTTATTAATCATTGTATTAATTTTCTTGTATTAATTCATCAATATTCATGCTATGTGAAGAGGTCACTAGATAAGCAAATATCTTTCGGGAAGAAGATATTATTGATGTATTTTACATTATAATTGATGGTGTTTTTATTAGCACCATTATTAAGATTGTGTTCTTAATATCGTGAATGCCTTTTAGTGGGGCATCCCAAGTTACAGCAACAGTAAAAAGTTTAGAAGCAGCGTACCTTGCGACAGCAACAACTATGGCACCACAAACCTTGGCAATTTGTAGAGCAGAAAATCCAACCCCTCCGGCAGCACCTAGAACCAGCAACACCTAAAATTAAGGCATACAAATGTTCTTAACATTATTATCCCATTAAAATTAAAATAACAGAAATAAATTAAACAATAAAAAAAGAGCTTTACAATATAACAAACACCAACTAAATTGAGACTTAGTGATGACTATTATAATTTGACTATTAAATTCGAATTCCAAGTAAATTACCCCACATAAATTATGAATTATTGTAGTAAATACAACATTTATAAAAAAAAAAATTATATTTTCCAAGTCTAGTAAAAGGATAATCATGCTATATAGGTGATGTTGATATATCCACATTTGTTATACTTTGTCCTTAGATATCACATAATAGTTAGTATTCACAATGTCAACATATTTACATTTCTTTTAAAATTTATTTAATAAGATTGAAATTAGCATAATATTTGTGGATTGTAGAAATATATGCATCATACCCTACAACAAAGGGCATCAAGTCCCAACTAAAGGTGTATAGCCTCGGGTAACTAGTCTCAAATAAGGACATCCGATCACACTCAAGGGTATCTAGATCAATTAAGGACACTTAATCTCCCTCTAGAATATTTTCCACCAACTAAGGACATCTAGTTTCGAATAGGTACGCTTAGACACACCCAGGGTCTTTCAATCCCCAATTAAAGGCGTCCAGTCTCAAATAATAATAAGTTGTCTCACTCAGATCCCTAGCCCCAGATTAATAATTGGCGCTCTCGAGCAATCTAAAGATTTACTAGCAAAATAGACAGACAGATCTGATATTTTGTCTTTGCTAAAGAAGATTAGTTTTCAAATATTAGTGACGTAGATTACACCAAAAGAAATCCATCAAGATACTCCTCATAAAGTAATGTATAAAAAATAGGAGTGATAAAAGTAGAGATGTCAACCGGCCCGGCCCGGCCCTGTCCAACACGAGGCACGGCACGATTCGGTCGTGTCTGGGCCGGCCCGACACGAAATTTCCCGTGCCCGGGCTCGTGCCGTGCTATGCCAAAGCCAACCAGGCCTCGTGTTGTGCCTGGCCCGTTGGCACGTTACCTCGGCACGAGCCGAGAAACTAATTTTTTTTAAAAAAATTAGGGTTACGGGGGCACCGAAACCCTAATTTTTTTTAAATTAGGGGTTCGGCGCACGGCGGCAGGACGGTGTGCAGCCGAACCCCTAATTATTTTTATATTAGGGGTTCGGCATGATCGGGCCTAACCCGACGGATTCGTGTCGCAGGCCAGTGCCGGGCTAACATCCACAGAACCGTGTCGGGCCATGCACGGCACGACACGGTACAATAACGTGTCGTGCTTGGCCCGAAACGAAAGCACAGTCGGGCTGGCTAAAAATGGATCGGGCCGGCCCAGCACGTTCCGTTTAACACCTCTAGATAAAAGTCATATTCTTTTCTCCTCTTTGTAAAATCAAATATTAAAAAAATCATAAATAATAATAAATGCTCTTATCCAATACAAGTTGGATACTCTCATCAATAAAAAATAAATACATAAAAAGATAATAGCAAATAAAAAAAACATTGATGGCTCCATTAAATTGGTGTGTAAATATTTAATATATCAAAAATTAAAGAATAGAGAAGTATGTTTTGAGGAAATAGACTTTCACATTTATATCAGATGACTAATCTGTTATAGGAACAAAATATATATAAATAGTCTCATCAAAAACTTATTCCTGAAAAAAGAAATAGTTCATCTCTCTATGTATAAATAATCTTATTACAAATCTTATTATTAATCTTCTATAGATAGATAGATATCTTGTTGTCTAACTACCATGATAGTGAGTCGTAGGTGAAGTAAGTAGGTACTCGATCTCCTCAAAAATGTATATACTCTAAAATATCTCACAAGTGATTAAAATCATCATTCTAAATTTTATCTTTATGCTTAATCTTGATACCACTATATCTCTTACTTTTCTAAGAGACAAAATAGCCTCCAAGAAAAATACAATAAAATATAGTTGATTTACTCTTTGTGCAAGCTAATGATCAATTGAAATTTAAAAAACAAACTAGTTAAAGATGCTCATTATTACAAAAACAAAGATCAAAATATTTAGTTTTCTTCCCATACATATCTAAGTATAAGCTTAGATATATGTATATAAAAATATCATAAAAAATCAATCAAATTATTAATTATACTATTTATATAAGAGATATTTGATCTGGTGATAGTCAGATATTAATATTTTATATGATTCTCTTGTATATAACCAAATCAGTTAGAAGGATCGCATCATACAAGAAATCAATGAATGACTTGATATAGGTATCCACTAAAGCACAGCCCTAGAAACTAATATCTATGAGAGTATCAACCATGTACCTCTTCTATGACAATAAATTATTTCTCCGGGCACAAGTCATCTCTATCCTAATTGAGCATCTGAGCCTATTAAGATTATTCATTTAAAATTGTGATTAAATTTCTCTTAGAGTTGTGTGATTTTCAACTCATCTCTTGTAATAAGTAAGTTATCAATATACATAGACATTAAGATAAAAGTAGGCATAATTTAGCCACAAATTATAAAACTTAAAAGACACTTAATTCAGCTTTGATTTTTTGCAAGTGTGAATAAGTGTCAAGCAATGATATGAGAAGGCTTCGAGAAGAAAAATGAGCATGACCAACCAAACAAAGATTAAACCATGCATGGTTTATCATAACTACCTATTTTAATAATTATTTTCCCATTATTCCAAGTAAAAGAGCATAAATAAGGCATATCCTGAAGACTTGAACTTGAATAACATCTAATAAAATTAGAACATTCATAATTTGTAATCAATTTATTCATGTAATTTATCTACACTTAATAGAATTGAGTTAAAAGATATATACTTGACTGAGTAAGTGATGATCATAATTACATCACTCCAAAAAAGTCTAAGAACACTTCCACATAAGAGTGTCCTACTTGTTTCAACCAAATTATAATATTTCTTTTAGTTATCTCATTGTGTAGTTGGGAACTAGCATGGAATGACATATCCACGTCCTTACTTATGATTTAGTGTGTTTCCTTCAAGTAGCATGTAGATGCACTAGCCATTATTTTCAACCCTTATAAAAGATATGCTTGAAGTTTATTGATCATAAAAAAAAATATCACGAGAAAAAAAAACATTGCTATAATTTACTTTTAATACTATTATAATTAAGCTATTAAGTAAGGAAACTAAGATAAAAAAAAACATATGAAAATTAGAAATATAAAAAAATAATAATTAGGCAATAACACCAACATTAACGTTACTATATCTAACAACCTTAGAAATTATATTATTATCTAATATAACAAAAAATCATTACTCATGACATGTCAATTAACTCATGAATCAATTATTCATGAGTCTAAAATTAGAGATAAAAGAAGTAAAATATTAAAATCATTGATAAAATATATAACAATCTTGGAGAGGAGCCTAGTATATTATTCTATAGAGATCTAGACTAAATCATTCGAAAATATCTTGCGCTCCATTTCTCAAAATGTAAACTTCAATAATTACCATGAATATATCATGTTTTGATTTAATGAACACAACTCATTTTGGGTTAACTCAACCCATTTCAAATCCCAAACGCAAAAGGAAACCCCATTAATAAGGGATGTCATGATTATTTCAATTTATATTTGTCATAGGGTTGATTTTAGCCTTTTGTATTTTTCTTCTATGGATAAAATTATTAAACATATAAGTTGCCTCAATCTAAGTTAGTTGCTATTTATATGACTCTCTTGTGGGACCCAGAGAAAATTTGAACAATTCAAGACTAAATTGATAACAAGAGATTTTACATAAACATGTGATAATGACTGATAGATATTTTTTTCTAGTGTCCGAAATAACTACTTTTAGATTGTTATTCTCTATTATAATTTCACACAAATTGACTGTGTATCATTTAGATTTAAAAAATATATTCTTTCATAATAATCTAGAGAAAAAAATATTCATACAAGTCACCAATATTTATTATTTCTAAGAATATAGGTATGATGTATAGGCTGTGAAATGTACTCTATGACCTAAAATAATAAATTAGAATAAGATTTTGTATATTTTATTTAATACTTAATTGATTTGGTCTCAAAAAATGTATCATATTATTCTTATTTTTTCTGACATAGATTAGGAGATAAGTATGTGATATTATTTGCATATGTCGATGATATTTTAATTATAAAAGATAATCAATTGAATATAATCCAATTAAAATCTTTTCAATAGATTGAATTTCAAACAAAAGGATTGGGATTCTTGTGAATTGTGATATTTTCTTAGTATAGAGATTGGATACTCATGAGGTACAACCTTTTTTTCTTAAATGATGATTCAAGTATATACTTGCCTATATATATTAGTTCATCGGTTAACTTCATAGTATAAAATAATCATAGAAAAGCTAAATTATCTAATTGTAACAAAGCAAACTATTACTTATATTATTGATATAATTAATTATTTTTTAAACTCTTTTAAACATATTCATATGAATATAGAATTTAGGATTCTCAGATATGTTAAGATTTAAAAAGGCTCCAAAATATAAAATTACATTTAAAGTAAAAGTATACAATGGTTCAAGAAGCCCGAGCACAACCCATGGCAAGGATTGAATAAGCCATGTCAAGCACGGCACGATGCATGCAAGAGTTAAGCATGCCTGAACACGGCCAATGACAAGGCCCAAATAAGTTATATCAAGCGTGACACGAAATATACAAGAGTTATTATTGCCATACGCATGGATCAAATCATGGCATAGCCCATTGTCACGTAGTGTCGGACCAGGCAAAATGACTTGCATGTTATTGCACGACATGACATGAGACGGGCCCTTTGGCATGTCAAGCATGACAGGATGACACATGCGACACATCCACCTTTTGTGCTATTAAAAAAAAGACATGTGAATCTAAATTGCCTACTTAAATAATTTTATACTAAATGAGACAAGTGATGTGCATACACCCCATTCAAAAAAAAGTCAATGTGAAGTAATGGATGGATATTAACATATTAGCTAATAGGATAGCAATGTAAATCGCTGTGAAATTATTTGGATCATGCATCTATTTGAGAAAATCAAATATCTAATCACTTCTTCCACTACACACAATTGTAATAATCAAGGAAGCACGGACACGGCTTCATACAACCGTGTCCATGTGTCCGACACCTAGACACGTGGACACGACAGGGACACGGCACGGATACGTGTCCGATACGCCACGTGGCGTATCATTGTACAATCCGTATCTGATACGCCACATGGCATATCGAATGGTTGCGTCGGCAGCCGTATCCATGCCTATAGTGTCCGACGTCCGACGACGTCGGGTGGCCAACGTAGCCGCATGGGCGACGTTGGCCACTGGCAGGGGGCAGACACGATTTGAGGGAGAGACAGGGAGCGGGCGCGATTTGAGGGAGATGCAGGAGCGGGCGTGATTTGAGGGGAGAGGAAGGGACGGCACGATTTGAGGGGAAAGGCAGGGGCGGGAGTGTTTGAGGGGGAGGCAGGGGCAGGCGTATTTGTGTGGGGATGTGGCATAAAATAAAATATTTTTATAAAATAAAATAAAATATTTTTATTTTATAAAATAAACAATATATATTTATTTTATATAATAAAATATTTTAATTTAATTTAATTTAATAAATTTTATAAAATACCTAATATTTTTAATTAATAATTTTTATTTTTATTTTGATTTTTTTATCATGTCTTATCCTAACCATATCCGTATTATAATTTTTTAGAATTTGTCGTGTCCTCGTATCATGTCGTATCGTATCCCCGTGTCCGTGTCCGTATCCGTGTCCGTGCTTCTTAGGTAATAATCAATCAATAAGACATATAATCTTAGATTCAATATTTCATGAACACGCATGTAAATGAAGAAGGAGAGAGAGAGAGAGAGAGAGAGAGGGAGGAGAGAAAACCTTCGTTTATTTTCTTTCGCGTTAAGCTTCCCGCTTGTAGCCTTTTTCCTTTTATATTCCACACTCCCCCTCAAGCTGGAGCATATACGTCATATGCACCAAGCTTGTTACAAATGTATTTAATCCTAGGACGACTGAGAGATTTAGTGAAGATATCTGCTAGTTGATCATCTGAATTAACAAAACTTGTAGCAATACATCCTGATGTGATCTTCTCTCTAATGAAGTGACAATCAACTTCAATATGCCTAGTCCTTTCAAGAAAGACTGGATTGGATGCAATATGTAATGCGGTCTGGTTATCACAGATGAGTTTCATCTCTTCATCCTTTCCAAATCTCAATTCTCGAAGAAGATGTTTCAACCATATGAGTTCACATGTTGCCAAAGTCATAGCTCGATACTCGGCTTCAGCGCTAGATCTTGCTATTACATCTTGTTTCTTACTCTTCCAAGATATTAGATTACCTCCAATAAAAACACAATACCCTGAAGTGGAACGTCTATCTGTGGGTGAGCCGGCCCAATCTGCATCTGTGTAACCAACAACCTGAGTATGACCTCTGTTCTCGTACAACACACTTTGGCCTGGTGTACTTTTAATATATAGAAGAATGCGGATTACGGCATCCCAATGGCAATCACATGGTGATTGTAGGAATTGACTAACAGCACTCATAGGAAAAGAAATATCTGGACGAGTAATGGTGAGATAGTTCAATTTACCTACGAGTCGTCGATATCTCCCTGGGTCTGTTAACGGCTCCCCCTATCCTGGTACAAGTTTGACATTTGGATCCATAGGTGTGTCTACTGGTTTACAATCTAACATATCGGTGTCTTCCAGGATGTCTAAAGCATACTTCCTTTGGGAAAGGACCACACCGGAACTGGATTGAGCTATTTCAATTCCCAAGAAATACTTGAGTTTCCCCAAATCTTTGGTCTGAAAGTGGGTAAAAAAATGTTTTGGTTTCTGAATATCATCCTGATCACTGCCTGTAATGACAATGTCATCCACATAAACAACCAGATAAATACACTGCCCCAAGGAGTTATGATGATAGAAAACTGAATGGTCTGCTGTACTGCGAAGCATGCCAAACTCTTGAACAACAGAACTAAAACGACTAAACCATGCTCGAGGAGATTGTTTCAAGCCATATAGAGAATGACGTAACTTGCACACTAAACCAGACTCCCCCTGAGCAACAAAACCAGGAGGTTGCTCCATATAAACTTCCTCGGCAAGATCACCATGAAGGAAAGCATTTTTAATATCCAACTGATAAAGAGGCCAAGAACACATAGCAGCCATGGAGAGAAGCAGACGAACAGAAGCAATCTTGGCAACAGGGGAGAATGTATCAGCATAATCAGAACCATAAATCTGAGTATAGCCTTTAGCAACTAAGCGGGCCTTAATGCGATCAACCTGACCATCAAGACCAACCTTAATTGCATAGACCCAACGACAACCAACTGCAGATTTACCAGAGGGTAAAACAACAAGATCCCAAGTGTCATTAGAGTGTAGAGCAGTCATTTCATCCACCATTGCCTGTCGCCAGCCTGGATGGGAAAGAGCTTCATGGGTACTCTTTGGAAGAAAAACAGAGGATATAGCAGAGACAAAAGCAGAATATGGTGAAGATAATCGATGATAACTCAAAAAATTGTAAATAGGATGAGGATTACGAGTAGAGCAATTACCTTTCCGAGTAGGAATAGGTAAGTCATCAGGAGAGAGTGAAGCCGGGATAGGAGAAGCCAAAGGGGTAGGAGAAGCCGAAGGGATAGGAAGTGAGTCAACAGGGGCCTCAGCAAACGACAGAGGAGCATCAACACGAGGGCGACGATGATAAACCTGAAGTGGTCGAGGAGGCACAACATCAGGTGAAGAGACAATGGGAATAGGCAAGACTGCAGAAACAGGAAGAGACTCAGAAGTGGTGGAAAAGAATGGTGAGTCCTCAAAGAAAGTAACATCAGCGGAGATAAAGTAGCGATGAGTCTCAAGAGAATAACAACGATAACCCTTCTGAAGTCTGGAATATCCCAAGAAGAGACACCTCATTGCTTTGGCTGAAAGCTTGTCCTGTCCAGGAGTGAGAATATGAACAAAACAAGTACAACCAAAGACACGAGGAGGAAGGAAATAAAGAGGTTGGTCAGGGAAGAGAAAGGAATGAGGAATCTGATCATGTAAGACAGAGGAGGGCATACGATTAATCAAATAACAAGCGGTAAGAACAACGTCCCCCCAAAAACGAAGAGGAACATTACTATGGAGTAGGATAGTACGAGCTGTCAGAACAAGATGTCGATTCTTGCGCTCAGCTACCCCATTTTGTTGAGGAGTATGAGCACAAGATGACTGATGAAGAATCTCATGATGAGACATAAATGAAGTAAAGGGGGATGAAAAATATTCCCTTGCATTGTCACTGCGTAACACACGAATATAAATATTAAATTGGGTCTGGATTTCAGCATAAAATTTTTGAAAAATAGAAAATAACTCAGCTCGATTTTTCATTAAAAATAACCAAGTACATCGAGAATAGTCATCAATAAAAGTGACAAAATACTGAAATCCTAAAGTAGACGCAGTCCGACAGGGACCCCAAACATCAGTGTAGACAAGCTTAAAAGGAGACTTTGCCCGATTATCCAAACGCTTTGGGAACAAGACACGAGTATGTTTCCCAAGCTGACATGACTCACACGAAAGCGACGACAAAGTGGAAAAACGAGGGATCATCTTCTGGAACTTGGAGAGACTAGGGTGGCCCAAACGACAGTGAATGAGGAGAGGAGCATCAGTGGAAATGCAAACTGCGGGAGATGAATCCGAGGTGAGGTGATAGAGGCCTTGAGACTCACGTCCTATGCCAATCGTCTTCCCCGTACTCCGGCCCTGCAATGTCACAAATTTATTAGAAAATGTAATAGAACAATTAAGAGTACGAGTAATTTTGCTGATGGAAATAAGATTAAAAAGACATTTAGGAGTATAAAGGACAGAAGTGAGAGGTAGAGAAGGTAGAAGAATAGCCAAATCAATATCTTTAGCCACAGTTTGAGAACCATTAGCTAAGGTAACAGTAGGTAAAGCAGAGGTAGTAGAAATAGAGGAGAAAAGATCCTTATTACCAGATATGTGATCAGAAGCTCCAGAATCTAGAATCCAGTGTTCAAGAGAAGATGTGTGGGTAAGGCAGGCAGAAGTATTACCAGGCTGGGCAACAGAGGCAACAGAGGCAACAAAAGCATGATATGCCTGAGATGCAGAGGAGCTCGGAAGCTGAGGCAGCTGAGAATCTGAGGATTGGACCGTATGAGCAGTGCGAGGAGGCCGTCCATATAACCGATAGCAACGATCACGAGTGTGGCCAAGTTTATTGCAATAAGTGCAATGAGGACGTTGGCCCCTACCTCGGTTACCTCTGCGGCTTCCTTGAGTGGCAGTGTGAGAAACCAACACAGAAGAATCTGAAGTGCTATCAGATGGCAAAGTCTAAGTGGATGAGATACGAAGGAGACGAGCAAACATATCATCCAAGGACGGAACTGATGAACTGCCAAGAATCTGATCGCGGACATGCTCAAGATCCGGACGGAGGCCAATAAGAATAAAGACCATGAAAAACTTATCAAGCTGTGTTTGTTGAGCCCCAACATCAGAAGTAAGAGGCATCACAGTCAAGAACTCTTCCTTAAGAGAAGCAATCTGGCCAATATAAATAGATAGATCCAAGTCCTGTTGGCTGAGATAGACAATAGCAGAAGCCATCTTATAAAGACGCTGGATATCATTCGTGTATAATCCTTTAGCTTGAGTCCAAATTTTAAAACAAGTTTTGTAGGCCCGAAGATGAAGAAGAATCTTAGGATCAGCTGATTGCCACAATATACTACACAACTGGGCATCTATCTTCCTCCACTGTACGCGGTCAACCTCAGGGATATCTGTCTCCTGTGTAATCAGGTGATCCTCATATCCTTGACCCATAAACCATAATTCAACAGAAGCTGATCAGGAAAGATAATTGTCACTACCAACTAATTTCTCCGAAGTAATCATAGGAGATCCAGATATAATAGAGAAAAAAATAAAAGTTTTAGCAGCCATTGTTGATAATGTTGGGAATTCGCTGCACTCAAATTTTACAGAACATCCTAATGAGGAATGTATCCTTCTTTCTGCCAGGCCTGGATGCAATCTTAGACGGTTTTCATGATTTCCAACAAGAAAACATGCTGCTAGAGTTTACTGTACATGTGTGATATATGTTTTGGATGGCCTTGACGTGGACGTGATCACAGATGCCAAACAAGAAACACTTATACTTGAAAAACTGAGAATTGAAAGTGTAGAAGCTTGGGAAACCCTAAATCACTGAATGACGAGGAAGAGGATTGGAACTTGCTGGAAACTTTCAATTTCCTGTTCTAAGAGAGGAAATTGAAGCAGAAATGAAAACTGAATCAGTATCGACGAGGTTCGGGCGGCGAGGAGCCGGAAGATTCAGAACTCTCCGGCGATGTGTTTCCGATGCGGGATCGACGAAGCCGTTCTCAGCAACGAATCAGTATCGAAATGGAAACTGAAGCGGAAACGAAACCTAAGGCATCTGGCTCGAAAATGCGTAGGCAGAGGAGATGAATGGCTCTGATACCATGTAAACGAAGAAGGAGAGAGGGAGGGAGAGAGAGAGAGAGAGAACATTCGTTTATTTTCTTTCGTGTTAAGCTTCCCGCTTGTAGCCTTTTTCCTTTTATATTCCACAACGCACAACATAGAGATAGATTATTTTTTCTCAAAAAAAATTCAAGATGCAATTATAATCACATTATATATTCCTATAACAGATCAGCTCATCGATATATTTACAAAGACTTTAAGAAAATCTCAATTTATTTTTATTTTCTCTCAACTTGATATCTCGAATATTTACACACTAGCTTGTGACTTGTGAGGAATATTATAATTTCTTAAGTATTGTGAGTTGCTTTACTTTTATGATGAGAACTCCCAATATATGAGCTAGTCCAATCACATTTTTTCTTCTTTATAAATTAAAATTTTCTTTGCTTCAATATGAGAGTTGTATTATCTTTTTTATATAAGTGAATTTTATGTTTGTTGATTTTCACGTACTCGTTAAATATTATGAGTTTTATAATCCATAAATTATTCTATTGAAAGATTTTAAAAATCAAAATTATAACCTAAAGAGCATGATTGATTGAGAAAAGAATGTTATTATGTGCATGTTAAAAATCAAGAAAAAGACATAAGCAGAAGTTAAAATGCTTAGTGATTCAATGAAATGAATTAGCAATTTTCATGGTTCACTACCAAATAAAAGCTAAAAAATCAGAGGAAAACTTGAAACTAAAATAACTAATGAAAAAAATATAAAATGTAATCAATTTTCTTGGCTTGTATGTTTGATTGGCTTAGTGTGTGTGATTGTTACCCACCAAGCAGAAAATGTGGCAAATAAAAAAGAAAATCAAGGCGGGCAAGCTCACAATTAAAATAACTAAAATGATAAAAAAAATACATGAGCAGAAGTTAACCGAGCTCTATGAACCAGAGCAACATGGGAGGTTCCAAAAGCAACAGGAAGTGCAGCAGCAGCAACCAAGTCACACTCCTCTGGCACTCTAAACCTGATTGAAAAAGCAAATCCATCACACAATACCATATGTGAGACAAGAAGGATGAGGTACTTTATCATTAACATTAAACCTTATACCTAACTAGTTGAAATCATTTAATTAACAATATATGACGTGGCACTTTCCATAGTATGTACTCTTGTCAATATAAGAACTATTGATGTGGCACTTTCCATTGCTGATGTTCTCGCCTATGAATTTGTTTGGATTGGATTGGGTTGGATCCATTTCCTTGTGAGTTGGTTTGGATTGGATTGGGTTGGATCCATTTCTTTGTGAGTCGGTTTGGATTGGATAATGTTGCATGTTGGATACATTTGGATACCAAACTAGGCTTTCTTAGAGATAAAAGTTAATTTTGCCTAGATCACATTTCTCGAGAAGTTGAAGGCACCATCAAGATGCGTACGCTAGTGCACTTGCCTTGTGACTTGTGAGTCAATTTAGGTTAGAATGGGTATGTTGTAGTTTTTCAGCTTTTACTATTATATTCTCTTTCTTTTTATATTGATAAGAGTACTCGACTTGTTAGTTGTCCCAATTTTTTTATCAATTTTAAGTACATGCTTGTGTAATATTATTTGAGAGTGTTATTGAATTTATTTTTCAACATATTTTGTATCATGGATTCAAAGATAACTTATGAAAAATTTAACCCCACGTTTGTGGGGGTGAGGTTTACAAATCTTAGGATTTCTGATGGCTTGTTATTTACTATTATAATATTTAGAAAATAAGAACATAAGTTAATAAACAAAGAGTCATTACTTGTAATATGATTATTGAATCATAAATTAATAATCATAAAATTTGATGTGAAAAGATGAGTCGTGATAAATATCATATCTAGAAGATGTGAAGCATCTGATAATGCCAAAGAAACAAATTTTGTATACTCTTCTCTAGTATAATGGTGAGGAAACCTTGTGATGACTCCTAAATGACTTCAATTATCAGCTTATTTCTCTTAATATTCTAAAGTGCTCTCGGGCTTCTCTTTGAAAATAACTGCCAATATTTCTCTTTGGTATGTCATTTCTTCCTATAATATATGAATTATAAAAAATATTTGATGTGTCTGTATGATACCTAATTCTTTCAAAAACCAATTTTTTTCTCTTTTTTTATGTGTGCCTATATTGTGCCTATTGTGCACCAGTTGTGCACATGGTGTGTGCTTGTTGTGCACCTGATGTCTCCTCTCCAGGGTGAGCTTGTTGTGCACCAAATTTTCCAAATGTGCTTGTTGTGCACCCTAGCTCTAATACCACATAGAGAATGAATAAACAAAAAATATCACTCAACTATGAAAAAATATGTAAAATATACATATGAAAAGCACCTATAAATATTATGACACATGAATTGAGATAGCCCACATGTTGAATGCTCATATCAATAAAATAAAAAATTTTAAAAAACAAAATAAACATAACATAAATTGTAATATACATCATTGCACAAGTCAAGGAACATGGCAAAGCTAATGTCAAGTGGATTGTCAAAACTATATGTTTGTAATATGTTTTTTCTTTCCTTCAAACTATATGTTTGTAATATGTTTTTTCTCTCCTTCAAACTACATGTTTGTAATATGTATGCACTAACTAGAGAGAAGATGTTGAGACTTTTTTTTTATTATTTTTTTTATTTCTTTTTTTTACTATCTATTTTTCTTTACTTGGATGCAAACACCCATCACGTGGATTGTCAAAATCCTAGCCATATGTAAATGGCTCTTCACTCTTTGTTATTTATGAATAAATTTGTTGTATTTTCTTCAACACATCTCATTGAAAATAAAAATAAGTTTTGATGAATGAGTTGTATGTTTTTTAGCCTTGCACAACCTACAAACTAGTTTCTCTTTGTTCCAAAACATTCACAACTGTGAAAATTAATTTTGATAAATTGATAAACCAACTTATGAATCAATTGTTAGAAAAAAAATACAATCAAACTTATGATTAAATTATGTTAATATTTTTTATTAAGTAACTAAAATATTTTTATCTCTCATCAAAATAGCATCCAAAATAATCTAAAACACAAATACTTTACTTATATAGCTTCTTATAGACCTAAAATAAGTAACGACCATATATGCTAATTAACAAATATCAAGACAGTATCACCAAGATGGATGATGAGCTAAAAATCTCATCACTAAAATAATTTTTTAGACATAATTCCAAACAAAGTATATTATTAGTCATTGTTGTTGTTTATAACATTTATTTTTATTTTTTTTTATTATATTATTGAAAAAAGTCACAGACCTGTGGGTCACCTCAATCTGATGAGCCTATTATATATGAGTCTCTCATGTACATTTGATTGTACTGATTTTCATTTTGATATTATTTGGGTATTAGTTTTAATATTTTATATGATAACAAAATCAAAATCTTGGAGAGTGCAAATCTCATGCTTCCATGAGGAAGGGGACGTGCGTTGTAACAAAACAATGCATGTGGTATTGCGTGCAACAGTGCACATATGGGCATAATTTTTGCACATATTTTTCACATATGCCCTGTTCACCACCATCTCCATTGATGCGCACCCACTACATTGATGTGTGCGGTTGTGTGTGTAGGTGATGCATGATGTGACGTGTGCATTGTCCTAGTGAAATTAGGATTTTGATTGTGCGTTATTTTTTTCAGGCAACAACGTATCTCTTTTCTCTCTTTTGGTGGTGCATAGAAATTACACCGTGTAGTTAAGGTTTACTGTGCAAGTCCCATTTTTTAGTGGAACAATATAGCATGTGATGTTTTTTGATAATATTTTATTATATAAAAAGTTTAAATCCCAATAATTATTCTAAGAAAAATTGGGAATAAAAATTAACCACAAGTGATTTTTTAGTTAGAAGAAACTGAGACACTTGATAAAATAACCACTCAAAGATATGACAAGAAGAGTTGCTACAAATAAACTTTCACCTTGTAATTATATTGTAACAATATATCAAATTAAAGATGACCTCAATTTACTCATATTACATAACATACAAAATTCTATAAAAATTAATATCATTATATTCATCTCTAACACAAGCATATGATGTAGTTACACATCTTCTTTGATTAAAAAACTAGAGGTTTTAAGAGTTTGAATAAGTTATTAATCGTTTTATATAATTTACTCAATTAACTATACAATTCTAAACGATTTTTCTAGTTGAGATTGATATTTCAGAAAAAAGTAAGAAAAATGAAGAGATTTCTAGTTATGATATTCTTATAATCATTAATAGATGAGTTTTCATTATTATATAGTCAAATTTTGGGTGATGAGAATTTTCCCACGAATCAAGTTATATCACCAAGCAATTCAATTTATATGAGAAGGACTAAAAAATATTAGAGATACATCTCATTCTACATATAATGACAGTCAAGGGGATACAAGTCATAACATATGGAAAGAGGGGAAAGTCTCAATTTGTGTACACAACATGATGATAGATCACACAAAAAATAATTATCTGAAGTTATTTTCAAAAAGAAGATCAAATCATTACTGATAATTGAGGAATACAAACTAATTACTGAATTCATCCATGAATTCTTACAGAATTCCCCCATCATTATCTAGTTGAAAAAAAATGTTGGAGATTCATCTGCAGTAAAATAGTAGTAAATTCTTTTCGAGCTCCAGTATCTACAACTCTTATAACTTATTCCTTTACCTCAACTATCTATATTATTAACTTATAAATCAATACTTACAATATAGATAATCATTCTCACTTCACATTTATTTCTTGTTCATTGAGTATAATGATAACCAATAGTAAACTCTCAAAAGTCATAGAGTATGAAAATATACAGTTTGACCTTTTGTTTTTTCATCGTGTTTTGCTTAATCTCAGTTGTCTTGTTATTTTTTTTTTATTGAACTATTTTTTAAGATAATTTAATTCTAATTTTATTTTTTTCATTACTCATATTTATTTCTAAGATAGAAGATTAACAAATTTTTTTTTTGAAATGAGCAGTGTAGACTATATATTCTTTCTTCTATGATAGAATGTCTCATATGATATTTGAGTATGATTGACCTATTATTTGTATATTCTCGACTTTGTCACTCATTTTTAACTAAGTTGAGAATATTATACTCTAATTTTAAAGATATTTATACCATAAAATATGAAATATATCAGTTAAAAAAATACATGCAAACGTATAGAGACCAGATAGAGATGAGACTCAATAAAATTTTATGTAATTTATTATTTTTATTAATAATTATTTATGATTTATATGATTATTTCTTATATTAATTAATATTTATAATTTATATGATTGTTTCTTTTTCATTATAGATCATAATTTTTTTTATTTTTCAATTATTTTATAAAATATTAAAAAACTAATTCAAAAAATATATATAAAAGAATGAAAAATAACAATTTATTAGAATATATGTCAGATAATTCCAGTACTTAATATATAAATTACAAAATCATACACCAAAACTTTATAAGTCAGTACACTCCAACAAAATAAAATTATAAAAAAATATATATATATAATTGAGATAATTCAAATAATCCTCTGTGATGAAAGTATTTCAAAATAATTTTAAAGGGATGTAATGCTAATCATAAATTATCTCATCAATCAAATATCTTTTTTTTCTCACCATATGCCCTTTCTAATTTAAAATTTTGGAGAAACATTATTTAGTTTACCTTCCAAAAATTTTGAAAGAATTTATTTTGTTCACAATCTTACCTTATAATAGGATAAGATAGCACATAGGTCCCTAAGATATGTCTTTCTTAATTACTCTAATAATAAAAAAACATAAAAACATGTTTTATCAAAATCAAATAAAATTTTAATAAGTATTGACCATATATTTTTTAGCACAACTTATTTTTTAGTAAGCCTATGAAGGATAAGAGTCCAAAAAAATATATTTGAGCTAGTTAGTTTCCTTACTCCTTTGAAATTCCATTTGGAGCTTCAATTAAGAGAGATAGTCACACAGACTAAATCTGAACATATTAACTCATATTATGATAACACTCTTATAGAATCATCATATGTATTAATAAGTATATATCAAATTGATTATAGCAAGAGTGAGATTTCTCATAAACAAAATCTACATCTAATAGTAAAGATGACTTCTGGATGAATTCTTATTTTAGTAACATCTTTCAACAAGACATAAATAATACTTTTTAAAAATAATCTTAAAAAAAAAGTGCATATGAAACAAACACTTGAATTTTTAATAACACATTTAAACATAGTTTGCATATTATAAAGGTATTGTACGTTCTAAGATAATCATCGAGATCTTAATTTATGAGATTTTCTCTGACAATTATCTCATTTGATTTACTAAGATGTGTTAATGATTTTTTTTAATTATAACACGAAGATGACTTTACTTATTGTGTATGTAGATGGTATTCTGATGATGAGAAAATAAATTAGACATTATACAACTCAAAGGGCGTCCTCAATCACAATTTCTAAAATGAATAACTTTGAACGACTTCAATATTTATTAAGATAGAGAATATCTACTCCAAAAGACGGAATATTTTATCATAGAAAATATGTTGTAGATATTTTGGACTTTTGGATATTGCTCTAATAAATACTATGATATACTCAAATACTATTTTCTTTATTAGATGCAACTCATCTAATTAATTCTACTTTATGTATGAAAAATGTAAAAAAAAATAATTATCTAATTATTTCTATTTCAAACTAACTTATGTAAGTTAATTTAGTCATTTTTTATATCATCTTCAACATAGTCATCTCGACACATCTCTTTGTATAATGAGAAATATGAAAAAATATTCAAGACTTGGAATATCTTTCAAGGATCATTAATACTGATAATTAGCCGAGTTCTCATATTCGAGTTGGATATCAATTTGCACCAAGATAAAATTTATTATGATTTGTTATACTTTTCTTAGAAATAATATTATTACTTGAAAAAATAATAAGTGGGCATTGATTTTGAGATTTAGTATGAAATCAGAATTCAAGGTAATAATAATGAATATCTTTCAAAGATCATTATTATATCCTCTTCAACATAGTCACCTCGACACATCTCTTTCTATAATAGGGAAGATGAAAAAATCTCCAAACTTAGAAATTTTTTTCAAAGATCATTGATACTTATAATTAGTCGAGTTCTCATATTCGAGTTTGCCATCAATTTGTATCAAGATGAGATTTATTATGATCTGTAATAATTTTCTTATAAAGAATATAGTTTCTTGAAAAAGCAATAAATGGGCATTTGTTTTGAGATTTAGTATGAAATCAAAATTCACGGTAATAATAATAATTGTCTATTAATTACTCTAGATCATGTACCGTATAGAAGAAATAAAATATTCACTTTATTATTTCATAATTATTTAATATGATAGTCACCAAGATTTAGGATTTAAAGAAAATAAAAAAGTCTCCAAGATTTAGGATTTATTTTTAGAGATCATTAACACTTTTAGTTAGTCGAGTTGTTATATTCGAGTTACGCATCAAATAGCACCAAGAGAAAGTCTACTATAAATTTTTGTATTTTGTTAAAAAACAATGTAGTCACTTACGAAAGTAATAAACATACATTTAATTTAAGATCCATCACAAAATTATAATTCAAGGTGTTAATGATGATTACCTATAAGATACTAAATCATATACCTTCTTGAAGAGATATGATATCCACTTTTTTATTTCAATAATATTTACAGTAATAGACAAGTGGCACGGCATATAACCTTCAATCTGATATTTCACAAGCAAATAAAATATATAAAGATATATTACCTTATTATGAGGAAGAAGAATCACCATTAGACTATTATTATAATTTATATTTTGACAATAGAACATACAACAGATATTTTCATGACAATCTTAAAAAAAATCTCAACTTATAAGTATAAGTTTACAATGAACCATACAACAAATATCTTCATGATAATCTTGAAAAAATCTCAACTTATATTTTTTACTTTCAAATTTAGTATTCACGACCTTTACATACTAGTTTGAAGATATGAACTATGATTTATAATATTTGTTTTTATTTTATTTTTATTTATTGTATTATATATAAAAGCATTAATCTTTTAAGTAATCTTAATTCAAAAAGCCCATTATATAAGGACATCTCTTGAACATTTGATTGTAGTAAAAAAACATTTTTATATTTTTTGAGTTTAGTTTCAATATTTTGCAATCATATCATATAACTTATTATAGTTTTACAAGGATTGCCAGATGTGATACAAAATGTCCACTATTGAATTCTGAGATATTACTAAGAAATAATGTAATAATACTCGATAATTAATTCAATATAAATATTTCTCTTAAATAACATACAAAAAAAATTGGGACAGCCCACATGTTGGACACTCCCATCAAAAACATAAACTAATATCAATAAAAAATACAAACATAAAGTTATAAAATTGTAATAATCTCTATTAAATTGAAGCATATTAATCTAAAATATCAAACTTAAATGAGAGAAAATTAAGTTAAGACCTCTTCAAAATCTTCATCAAAAAATCAATTAGCTACTCAACTATAAGAATATATGTTGTAGCAATAATTTCATCATTAATCTTCTCACTAAGGAAGAAACAGTTCACTTTAAAATATTTCATCTACTCATAAAATACTAAAATTTTAAGAATATATGTTTCGATGTCTGTCATAATAAAAAATAATGGAGAAAAAAATAAGTTTATAATTTACTCAAATAGGCGAAGCATCCTAAGTATATCACAATTAACTATCAATATCGATTTAAACTCCGTATATGCACTACATCTCAATAACTATTTGTTTCTTATTTGTTCAAGAGATAAAATTACTTTCAAAAAAATACAAAATCTTATCACAGATCTTCTATCAATGCATGTTAGTATTCAACTCTAATCTAAATATTTGACCAACTGTAAATACCCATGATCCCTAAAAAAATTGAAGTCCAAAGATTTCTTTATCATACCTCAGTATGCAAAAAATTATATCAAAGAAAATATACTAATAAAAAATTAGGAATTAACTAATTATGTTAACTATGTATGTTATACTAATATGATTATAATCATATAATTAATTTTCTCTATGTTTCTTCTATAAGTACTTGAGTCAACTAGGGTGATCACATTAAAAGTAAATTCAATATTTAGATCAAGGAGAGTATATGTTAAAACACAACCCAAAAAACCAAATATCTATAAAAATATCAAGTAAACATCTCATTTAAGAAGATACTTTTAATGTACTCTTTTGAGAAGATACTTCTTATATTTAAAGAAAATATCTTAGTCTCCCAATATTTTTCATTTAAAACTATGTTTAAATGTACTCTTTAAGTTAGATGATTCTCAACTCATTATTTCGTATAATTAAAATATTATCGACATACACAATCAATAAAATTATATTGTCATCAAGATTCTCCAAAAAAATAATGAAAACAAAAAAGTTTATAATGTCTTCCAGAATCTACATATTCCATCTGACTATGTTGCTCAAAACTTAGATTATACACACACACACACATATATATATCTTGTAAAGTCTCACTTGGCTCTGATACTGAATATTAAAAATCCCCATGTACAAAATGCAACTTAATACCAAATTTGAGAATTAACACAATCCATGCATCCTCCTCAATTTGATACCAAATCATTAGGCCCTAACATACAAGGTATTTTCCATTGATATTTTTTATTTGATCCTAAGTAGAATAGTGATCCTGAATATCTTTGTGTAACCGATCATGCAATCCCAATTTAAGAATCATGATGATTATTGGGTTTCTGAGAAATGAGATAAAACTCTCATAGATAAAGCAAATAACAAATAAAAAAGAAAGATAGGGTGCACAATCAATCAAGCAAAAACACGCAAACAACAAACTACAAAAGAAAATACAAAAGAAAAATTCAATATATTTTATAGCAACTATTTCATACTTTTGCAATGTATGTTCATGTTTTCATCTCTTTTATAATTGATATTTAAGTTGTTAAATAATAAAACAAAAAACTTTTTTTAACTTAATTCATGATACCATATAGAATGATGTCACGACACCTTATAACATATATACAATACTAAAATGTATGTTACAGCTTCAGTTGAGTCACAATTTTATAATATAATATCATAACTACAAAGCACGTGTTACAACTTCAGATGTCACGATTTCACAATCCAAGTTATGATTTCAAAGCACATGTTACAATTTTAGATGAGTCACAACTTCACAATCTAGGTCTTGATACCAAAGTATAGTCTTCCAATCACAATCACATAAAACAAGTTATGTCTCAGTTAGAGTCACAACTTCACAATTCAAGTCGTGATACTAAACATCAATAACAACTTCATAGATATGAATCAATCCTATCATATGTCTCTCAAGGCCACCATAAAAAAAATATATTATTTGTATCTAGTTGGTCTATCCTCTAACAATAAGATGATGCGAGAGAGATAAGAATTTATATTAAGATCATATTGATCACTAAATAAAAATATCATGATAGTCAATATTAAATATCAAAGTAAAATCATTCAATATAAGTCTTATCTTAAGATGGTCTACCTTATTATATGGATATATCTTCACAGTGAACATTCACATACAACCAACAATAAGCTTTCCTAAATATGAACATATCTAATAAAAGATTTAAGCATCCTAGTTTTCTTATAAAAATAATGAAAAAAATAAGCAGGACAAGAGTATGACAAGATCTATGATATCGATCACATACCGCTAAGTACAACTCCTATATCACTTCAAAAAAAATGATCAGAATGTCAAAACAAGGGTATTTGCTATAGGATCATCTAGATCATTAATAGACTAGTCTTTGATCTAAACAAACTGGATATGTCTCATTCTCCTAGTATAAACTATAGGTCATGGTCTATATTAGGGTGGTCTCATAAACTATTATATCATCTAGACCTAAAAGAGATGTTCCTTCTGAGAAAATCTCACTCTCTACAAAATCAATATGATTTGTACTTATTAATATCATATTGACTACCAATAAGTTCAATAACAAATGATGAATGACTCTCTACTAATTGATGATTCGGACAATACTGTAGGTGAGTAAGAAAAAATAATGTATGGAAGAATAACTTATAGTCTATGCACTTCTTGAGAACTTTAAAAAATGAGTTCACATCAAAATAGATAACATTTATATTTACTAAAATATTATCAGTCTCTGATAAAATATACGTGTACTCACTTTGAGTAATAGAGTATCTAAGAAATTCATATTTCAAAGTCTTAGTTAACAACTAGTCCCATCCTAGAGAACAAACAAAATAAAATAAATATATCCAAAAAACTTGAAAAAAAATTTAATAATCTCTCTAAAATATAGAATCTAAAATGGTATAGATTGTAAAAGAACAAAAAAATATCAGATTAATGATATAGATTTGAATTAAAAATATATTTCCTAAAAATATTTCAAAATATTTTTTTCTAAATAAAAGTATCTCGGTTATCTCAATCGAATATTTATTCTTTCTTTTATTAATCTCAATTTATTAGAATATATTGACATAGAAAATTTGATGTATAATTTTATGATTCATATAATGAGTACTAAATATATTTGACATATATTTTAATACATTAGTACTTCTTAATTTTTGAATATTTTTATTAAATTCATTATTTATTATTTTTTAAAATATCTAGAAAATAAAAAAAAATATGAAATATCACAAAATAAATATATTCATGTATACCTCAAATAGTCATCAATAAAAATAATTAAATATTTACATCTCTCTTTAGTTTATCTTTCTACTAGGACCATATACATTTAAGTATATTAAATTGAATAGATTCTTACTCAAACCATAATATTTTATACAATAAAAAAATCTAATAAGTTTTCCTAGCTGGCATGCCTAAATTTAAAATATTTTGAATAGTATATAGTATTCCCAACTTAACAAGTAATAAATAACCAAGTTAAAAATACATAAATAAATGATTCAACGCAAAAAAAAATTTAAAAAAAAGTTTTACTATCGAAAAGAAAATATATAATTCACACTACTCAATCTTATATAAAATCTTTTTCTAAGCCTCTTGATACAATAAATAAATATCAATTAAAATAAAAATAATGTTAAGGTTAAATTGTCTAGAAAGATGATTCATACAAAATAAAATAATAGGGCAATCAAAAATAATCAAGATTCAAGCTAAATATTATCATATCGAGTAATTTTCAAATATTTAACATTGGATATAATAATATTTTTAGAATAACAGAAAGAATATAATAAATATAATAAATTACCAATAATATAAATATTAGATCATACATCAATAATCTTAGAATCTAAAGAGAGAATACGAGCAAAACAATTTGTGATACTTAAAAGAAATGAATAAAATATTAATACCTTGGAGATAAGTTTTGGATACTCCTCTCTACTAGGTATAATGCTCACAGTGGATGAGCTCTATGAGAATCCCTAAATAACTCCAGTAATCAGTCTTTCTTAATATTATGTAAAAACTTTAGCCTCTCCCTATTAAATAAAACCTAATAACTATCTCTAATAAGGTCTATCCTCTTATAATGTATACACTAAACCAAGTATTTCATCTATCTACTTATACTTAGATAATCTCACTTCATATTATGTTATGAAATTTTGATTTCTACAAAAAAAATTACAACAAAAATAAAGTTATATCATTAACCTCCTCATCTGACCATCACCTAACTATCACTTGACTGTCACCTGATAATCACCTTATCATCATGTTTGTCACACCAATTAGTGTGCATCTAACATTCCTACTATCAGACATCTGATACATCTAAATTGATCTACCATCACAAGTTCCAACGATAAAATTTCTTCATCATCATCACAAAAGTTCCAACGATGAAATTTCTTCATCATCACACCAATTAGTCACCTTATCAACAACCACATTTGTCATCGTGCGTTCTATTGCACATAGTGAGAATGCAAAATCAAGGGTTGGAGCAAAGTAATTGTACCTCACCTTTAGGGTTTTCTAGCTCATACCCACACATTATGATTTATTTTTCTCTATGATACCACTTTAATAAATAATTAAATTTTGTGATTAATAAGAAATAATACAATAACATTCATAATTAACTTAGTACAAATATTATCATTATATAATGAACAAAAATAATTAGAACAACTCACATATTATGTGCTCCCAACAAAATCATAAACTAATATCAATAAAAAAATAAATATAAAACTATGAGACTATGACATTCAATAAATTTTTGAGAAAGTCAAATAAAAAAATTATATCATGATTTTAAGATATTTTTTCCATGAGTCAAATTGAAAATAGAGCGGTTGAATTTGAAGATGTGCATACTACATGTTGTGAGAGTGATAATTCTTTATAATGTAAATCATAATAATTAATATAGAGAACACTGAAAGAAGAAAAAAATTTAAAAACAAAATAAAATTTATTGATTTTTTTGTTTCAAAAAAAAACACCAATATATTTTCCTAGTGGAGCACATCTCATGTATTCTACTTAGCTGAAACAAAAAAAAAGCAGCCGTGTTTATTGGCTATATTAAAAAAAAAGCATAGACCCTGAACATTATAGAATTTCAATCAAGCAAAATAAGCACACAAATTTTACTCTAAAAATTGCCACTTTTTGATATTGATGGTGAAACCTTCAATTCCCTGTACTCATAGACATTCGACTATTATTCTATTTTTACTTACGTGAACTGTCTTTAAGGATAGATAACAGAAGAGAGTGACTGGTAAATGTACTGAAACTCAACTAAATGCTTGCTAACAGTTAACGATGGAGCATACAGCTGAGACTCGTCAGTAACGATGAATTGAGCAAAAGATCCTACAAAAGCGAAGGAGCAGACATGGTCCCCAATTTTGAAGGTGGTTACACCAGAACCAACAGCTTCTACAGTACCAGAGTAATCGGATCCAGGAATGAATGGAAGGGGTGGCCTCTCTTGGTATTTTCCCATGATTTGGAGGTAATTAGCGTAGTTTAAGCTCGTGGCTTTTACTCTCACTCTCACGGAAGTTGGTGAGCACAGTTGGGGAACTGGGAGGTCTGTGTTAAGTGTGAGTGGGGAGTTCTCGCTGGACATGATTGATTGCGGGCTCATTTCTGCAGGATCACATTGTCGGTGGCATACTAAAGCCTCCATGGATAACATATTTTGGTGACGAGCAGCAAGACTATCTTGAATATAACGACACTATTGCTTTTGGAATAAAAAGCATTAGAGCTGGACCAAATTCCCTGCTATTAATTAACACACGGATCTTTATTCTTTCTTTATTCTTTTCCCCTGATTTTTTTTTATCAGCCCAGTGTGAGCTTGCAAAAACAGTACTCGACGTCTCGCGTCGAATAAATATGCATAATTTTCAATTTAAAACTTATATATTAAAGTCTTAAAAATAGTCACCATAATATTAAAATATTTAAATTTAGTACACTCTATTACGTTCATACTAAACTATCCTCGTCCTCTCGTATTGGCCCTCGCCCTCTCCCATTATCCTCGCCCTTTCTTATTGAGCTGATGGAGCTTGACCACGAGCTTCATCGATCTCCTAGAACTCATGGTCACACTCCTCGAGAGTTCCTTTGAGCTCCAAGAGCTTGGATTCATCCTCCATCGAGTTCATGGAGCTCGGCCAAGGGCTCCTGTAGCTCAAAGGAGCTCAAGCGAGAGCTCCGTCGAGCTCCAGGAGCTCGATGTCGAGCACCTTCGAGCTCGACTGAGAGCTCGACGACGATTCCATAAAGGAACTCATGGAGACAGGGGGGTGGGAGAGGGGTGGAGAGAGGGATGGAAAGAGAGGGACGAGAGGTGAGGGCAGACGGGCGAGGGGAGATGGGCGAGGGCGAGGGCGAGTGCGTGGGCGTGGGCAAGGGGCGAGGGCGTGGGCAAGGGGCGAGGGCGTGGGCGTGGGCGAGGGCGTGGGCGAGGGCATGGGCGAGGGGCGAGGGCATGGGCGAGGGGGCGAGGGCGTGGGCGAGGGCGTGGGCGAGGGGAGAGGGCGTGGACGAGGGCGTGGGAGTGGGCGTGGGCGAGGGGCGAGGGTGTGGACGAGGGCGTGGGAGTGTGCGTGGGCGAGGGCGTGGACGAGGGCGTGGGCGAGGGGCGAGGGCGTGGATGAGGGCGTGGGCGAGGGGCGAGGGCATGGACGAGGGCGTGGCAGTGGGCGTGGGCGAGGGGCGAGGGCATGGACGAGGGCGTGGCAGTGGGCGTGGGCGAGGGGTGAGGGCATGGACGAGGGCGTGGCAGTGGGCGTGGGCGAGGGGCGAGGGCGTGGACGAGGGCATGAGCGAGGGGCGAGGGTGTGGGTGAGGGGCGAGGGCGTGGGCGAGGGGTGAGGGCGTGGACGAGGGCATGGGCGAGGGGCGTGGGCGAGGGCGAGGGCGTGGGCAAGGGCGCGGATGAGGATAGTTTATGACTTACAAAGTTGGGTACACTTATTTTTAATTTATTTTTAGTTTGGTGACTTTTTAAAATATATCAAAATTTTAGTTTCTAAATCTTAAAAATATCTGGGAAAACACCCGAAAACATAATTCTCCCCAAGTCAAACAAGAAAAAAGGAAGTTGCATTTTCATTATAAAAATACAAAAAAAAATAAAAAATGGTACTTTCAAAAATACTATTTGTGTTTTCGAAATTACAAAAATTTGACATATTCAAATTTTAGAGTTTTGTATGAAAACAATGTTTTAGAATAAAAAAATCCAAAATTTTAGCCTGATTTCAAAAATATGCCCAAACTAGTATGTCTAGAAATAGCTTGACAATGCTCGTTGTTATGAACGGCGGTCATTGTCACACTAATGATTTTTTAACATCAGAAGTCGGTGCTATGAACGTCGGCTATTGAAAATACTGTGGTGATCCCATTACACCCCCCCTGCCCCATGCCCCTCGCCCATCTGCCCTCACCTCTGGCTCCTCTTTTCCCACGCCTCTCCCCACACCCGTCTCCAAGAGCTCTTTCGTGGAGCTCGAGGAGCTCTAGCGAGCTCGACGTGGAGCTTACGTCGAGCTCCACGATGGAGCTCCAGGGAGCTCCTTCGTGGAGCTCTGTCGAGCTCCAGCGAGCTCGAAATGGAGCTCGCTGGAGCTCCTTGAGCTCCACGTCGAGCTCGCTGGAGCTTGATGAACTCTTTCGTGGATCAACTTTGAGCTCAATGAGCTCCACAAAAGAGTTCACTGGAGCTCGACGTTGATCCACGAAAAAGCTTTTCAAGCTCAATCTGGAGCTCGATGAAGCTCCCTGAAGGAGCTCCTGGAGACGGACGGGGGAGAGAGGGGTGGGAAAAGAGGGGCGGAAAGAGAGGGGCGAGAGGTGAGGACAGATGGGCAAGGTTAGAAAGGCGAGGGGCAAGGGGCGAGGGGTGATGAGCGAGAAGCGAGGGATGTAATGGGATCTTCATAATGTTTTCAATAGTCGGCATTCCCAACGCCAGCCTCTGATTTTAAAAAATTAATAGCGTGGTAATGGTCGTTGTTTATAACGATGACTATTGTCACGTTGTTTCCAGACGCACTAGTTTGCCAATATTTTTGAAACTATGATAAAATTTTGGATGTTTTATTTTAAATATATTATTTCCGTACAAAACTCAGAAAATGAAAGGTTCTTGTTTCTCCAACTTCCCAAATGCACAACACACACTTGGCATGGATGGCCTCTCATGCATTACCTAACAAAGCCAAATTGATTTGTTTGTTTTTTGAAAAGTCGTGCAAGTCAACCATTATTTTCCCAAAAAAATGGTTCTATGCATTTTTGCTACCTTATCTTTCATTTTTCCCCCCAAAACAACATATATAAATATATTGAAAGAAACAAAAAATTAATGTTCAAAATTTTTAATATTAATTTTACC
The DNA here is from genome assembly GCA_029783825.1 of Sapria himalayana. NCBI lineage: Eukaryota > Viridiplantae > Streptophyta > Magnoliopsida > Malpighiales > Rafflesiaceae > Sapria > Sapria himalayana. The sequence goes on from JAREIK010002830.1 coordinate 2,844,524, forward strand.
CTTATTGAATGAGATCACTCATATTCTCATTAAATTAAATTAACATAAAAAAACATTTTAAATCCAAATCAAACCTAAAAATAAAAACTGATCTACCCAAACTTGGGCATACCTAACATAAACATTCAAATAAATAAACTTATAAATGTGTATATAACCCTATATAATTATTTAATAATTATAATAATAAATATTTATTTATATAAATGTATATGGGTGTGTGTGTGTGTGTGTAGACATATATAATCATTTAATAATTATAATAATAAATATACATCTATATGTTTATATAAAATCATTTAACATGACATTATATAAGTAGTACATATATTTGTGTTTACATAAACATACATATATGTACATATATGTTTAGATAAACATAAATATAATTCTTTAATATAAACATATATATGTTTATATAAATTTATAAACATATAAACACACATTTAAATAAACTTATATGTGTTTATATCAACATACAAAATTTTTTAACCATAATAATAATAAATATATGTTTATATGTTTATATAAGTAGTGCATATATTTGAGTTTAAATAAACAAATGTATATACACACATATATACATTTAATATAAATATATACATATTTATATAAACTCATAAACATATGAACATATGTTTATGTAAACTTATAAATGTATAAACATACATTTATATAAAATTATATAAGTTTTTACAAACATATATAATAATGTAATCGTTATAATAATAAATATATGTTTATAAATCAACATCATAGTGGTCAGGTCTGAAAAAGATGATTGGTGCTTTAACTTTGGGGATACGAGTTTGATCCCTAGAGGCATCATATACATTTTTTGAAGTGTTTATCAGATCACTTATCATGATGTTGGATGAGAATTTTACATACTACAACCTCAGGGCCTAGAGGCACATGTGTGCGTGTGCATGTGTGTGTGTGTGTATGCGTGTGTGTGTGTGTGTGTGTTTATATATAAATAAGATTTTTGAAAAAAAAATTGAATAATAATTTTTGAATTTGAAGCAATTTTGGTGTTTAAAAATAGAAAATTTTGAATTTATAATCTAGTATTTTCAAAAAAATATTGAATTGTTTTTTTTAATGTTTATACCCACATGCATCAAGGCAATTTGGGTTTCCCATTTAGAGTATATTAAAGCATAAATATTTTATGTTTTGTTATATTATTTACTAAATATTAAAAATTAGGTTATTTTTCATAAATATTTTCAATAGTATACTTAAATATAAATTTCCCAAAAAAAAATAAGAGAAATTTATCAAAAATGGCCTATGATAGATAATTACCCATATAAGCGAGAATGAAGGATAATTCTTATGAGAAATGAGCAACATTGATGAGACAAGTTTATTGTTGAATATAACTCACCAAGAATCATGCCAAATCCACAAGCCCTTTTTACTTGCATGCATGAGAGCACCAATTTTCTAGCATTTTTTTTTCATTATATGTATTTTATTGGCTTGTATATAGGTTGAACTTTACTTGTTCTTTTCCCACATGAACAATGATCTCTCCCTTCTTAACATCAATCAAAGCTATCCAATAAACAAAAGGGGACTTCCTAAAATCAATAGTGTATAAGAATAATCTTCGATATTCAACACCACAAAAGTTAGCAGAGAAATAAATTTACCAATATTTATTAGTACAACTTTAATGATTTTATTTAAAAATTTAATTTATCTATCAATCATTTATAGAGAACGAGAGGTTAGCATATTCTCATATAGATTTGGCCTTTTGATTATAGATGACAGCATCAAGCTGATGCTTGATCCCAAGTCACATATGACATTTTGGAAGGAGTATTCTTCAATAATACAAGGAATGATAAAATTGCCAAGATCTTTGAGTTTCCTTAGAAGTTTTTTGTTGAATTATTACACTGCACTTATTGATTATTCTTACCATTCCATAAGTTTATAATTTTTTCTTAATACTCATTATATCAATCAAGAACTCCATGTAGTGTGCCATCTAAGATATGGCTTCCATTAAGAGTATATAAATTTCCAACTTTCTGAAAAATATTAGGAATCAATCAATGTTTTTATCTATCTTCCTTTTCAAAACTCTTGTGAAAAAGAAATGCTTGAATGGAGAATTGTGATTGTGTGCATATTCTTTGTTCTCCTCCTCATATTTTCTATTTGTTGTCATAGTTCACCAGTCTCCCTTTCTTTCTCTCCACTTCATCATGTTTTTCTTTGATGGAATCAATTGGGATTGGAAAGTAAGGTTGGCATATGGCATGACATTGGATGTCACAACTTTAGGTGTTGCAACATTGAATATTGCAATTTCATCTACAACAATAGACTCTTCTGCATGAGCTCTTTCTTTCAATTTTTTTTATTTTTCATCATTCTATTTCTTTTTTTGCTCCTCAATGTTATGGATATGCATCATTTTTGATTTGCATTGATATCACTAGGTAATTATATAGGTGTCAAAAAAGCTAGGTTTCCCGGGCCTGATCCGAAGCCAGGCACGGTTCAACCATGCCTAGCCCGGTATAACATGTTACAGTGTCGTGCTCAGGCCCGTGCTAGAAGGATCCTTGACATGAATTGTGTCATGCTGTGCCGAGGGTTTTTGGCCCGTGTGTCGTGCATGCACTGCAAGGATGCCTAGCACGTGGGCACGACATGGGACCTTGCACCGACCAACACCAAATAGGGGGACGACGTGATGATGCTCGATGGGTGTCGACTCAACATGCCCAACAAGTGAAGGTGGCATGATGATGTTTCATCGAAACCTTATTTTCATTTTTCTCATTCATTGTAAGTGCAAGTTGACCAATTTGATTCTCAATAACTTTCATCATTGTATTAATGTGATCCAACCTTATTTTCATTCATCTCATTTAATCTTTTTAGATATCATTTTTCCTCTGTCTCTAGCATAAGTACAATAATGTTATTTTCAAATGATGGTTTAAATATTACTTTTTATTGGTTATAATTTAAAATTTAAGCTCATTGCTTTTGATATCCTACCAAGTTGTTTCCATAATTCTACTAATATGAACTCATGTTCTATTATAGATTCCCTTGCCTTTCATCTGATAAACTCTCATGATTTATCATGTTAAGAAAATAGTGTCTAAGAATATTATTTTTTTGAGTCTGAAAATATACCATCTATTCTATAGTATATTAGCTTCTTCTACTTTATAAATCAGGTCAAAATTGCTCACCTCTTGCTATTTCAAGGCTTCCATTTCTTTAATATTTTGTTTCTTCTTGTGTTGGACTGAAAATTAGTTAAAAATTTATTCATTTTGGTATCCATTATTATCAATTTATTCAATTCTAAAATTCCAACAGGATTACTTTCACTTTCATTTGGAGCATGGTAGTTATTTTTATGAACTCCTCAAAAAAATAAATATGCCCACCCATGTGATTTGTTTATTATGGAACTATCCGAGGTTACATCAATAATATATTTTATCATATAATGTATCCTTTTGTAGAATATTTGGGTTTGGAATCAAAGCTCATATTCATGTCATTGGCACCTCCTCAATAAGTGTTTAAAGTAGTCACAAATATCATATAAAGTCTCTTACTTGAAGTGTCTAAAATGAATGATCTCCTTCCCCAATTGTGATATGATTTGAGGTGGGAAGATCTTGTTTAAAAATACTTGAACTAGTATATCCCAACTATCAAATAATCCCCATAAAATACACTAAAACTAACTCCTTGCCTTGTCCCTCAAAGTAAATAAAAACAACCTCAACTTGGTTGCATCCTAGCTAATTACATTCATCTTTATCATATTGCAAAACTTCAAGAATGTCAACCTATGGTTGTTTGGATCTTCTGAAATATCCTAGCTAATTACATGTGATGTGATTTAGTTGAATAGGTTGCACTTTGATCCTATAGTAGCTACCCATCAATGTTTACCTTGAATAATTTACAAGGATTTGGTGGGGAATAAACTCTTAGATAGCTTGAACAACACCTCATTTATTATTTTCAGTATAATCATTATCTTCCATATTTATTCTTAGCTCTTTATCTCAATAGGTGCCTCCTAGTGTCCCTGTCTCTAGGTCCTTGAGTATTAGCTTAGACCCAAATCTTTGGTTCATATAATTAATTGTGGCTATCAAACAAAACTAAATTGTAAACACCACAAAATAAAATAGATATTTAATCAACTACAAATAGAACTACTTTTATCTCAAGTTGCTAGGTCAACTCAAAGCTACCTAATTAGAATAAACTCAATCTCTAGTAGTCGAACCAAAAACATATTGTGATTTTGCTATAATAATAACAACTTATTGGTTTTTGATATTATACCAAAAGCTCATTAGACATATGTATGCGACTAATAGAATTATATAAGTATATAGGTCATACAAGTAATAAAGTGGATAAAAATTTATATATCAATCCCCAAGAGATTGGTGATGGCACTTTGATGAAGTTGTAATGAATTAACTATTTAATCAAGTTGATGAGATAAAACTATGACTCAAATAGATAGTTATATTATAAGTTGATTTACTTTGTTTGTATTTGATTATGTTAACTCTATGCATTATGATATTGCATTATATGTTTGCTAGACAAAGGATAAGAAAATGTAGAATTATCAGTCACCTAATTAGTCTTAGAAGTGTCAAATAGGTCATGTCATGTAGGCATGACCATTTTTTAGGCATGTTCGACCTATTTTTAACATGGGCCATGTAATATCGACAATTGCTCAAAAAATGAGCAATCTAGCATGGCCCATTGGTATGTATTTTGGTTGGGACATGCTAGGTCATACTAAGTTAGGCCAGGCCTAGCTAGGTTAGCCTAGTTCATTCCAAGCTAGCCTAGGTATAGTATAGGCTAACCTATGTTAAGTTAGGCTAGCTTGGTTCATTCTAGGCTAGCCTAGGTTAGGCCAGACTAGTTTGGTTCATTCTAGGCTAGCCTAATTCATTATAGGCTAGCATGGTTCATTCCAAGCTAGCCTGGGTCCAGTCAAGGCTAGCTTGGAACATTCCATAATCTAGCTAGGTCAAAACTAGCTAGAATGGAATGTTGTGCTATGTCATGCTTCTCATGCCAAAAAGTTTGGCCTGGCACATCTCAAGCCATGTTGTATTCTAGCCCATGGAACTTTTAGGTATGGTTATGAATAATGTCATGTCATGCTAGGAATGGTTGAACCATGCATTGCCACATGCCATGCTCGAGCTGCCTAGCTCAATTGAAACATCTAATTATCCTTCAAGAGTCAATCAACCATAGGCTATCATGGCCATGGATGATCCTCTTGTGGTAGCGCCTTTGGTATATGTGTCACCATCAATCGAAGCCATACATTGAGCTAACAATTAACAACATAATTTTGGCTACTTTTAGGTAATCTATTAACACTCCTTGATGCTTGCTTCAATCTTATTCTCTAGTTGGCACTTCTAGAAAACACACAATAATATGGTACTGACAATGTTTATGCTTTTGGCTTCATTAGTATTATTCTCACATCAATTAACTTGCATCAACCTAGGAGTTCCATCAATAGAAACCAACACAAGGGAAAAGTGCTCTACTCGGAGGGCTATCATTTCCTATTGATGTACTCTCCTTACTTTATGTTCCATAATTTACCTATCATTGTTTATTATTTGTTATTTTTTGATGGTGCCAAAACTTGTAATTAATTGACATGATCCCAAAATCATATTGACAGATTATCTCTTATCTAAAATAAAATGGGCAAAGACTAGTTACTGATTCTATCAGAATTATGTAGGTAGTTTGATCATCTAAATGTGAATTAATAGCTATTTGAGTAGATCGACTTGAGTTTTATAAAGATATATACATTCTAGGGTTAGCTCACATCCTTATGCATGATGATACTTCCTTAGTATTTTGGTCAATAATATATTTGATTATTGGATAAATAGTAGATTAGCATGATAATGCCCTAATATCCTTTTGGTATATAAGGTTATTGTCATCCTTGGACTATCCCCACCAATGATGACACTCTCATAGTTAAATCCTAGGTATGTCATCACCAAAGTCATGTTATTTCATTCATGAGTTATTTGTATATATACTCTTTTAAGGCAATACATCAATTATCCTTGATGATTACTTTAAAAATATATTTTTATTCTCTGACTCCTAATATCTTAAAGACATGTGATGATGTGGTAACAAATGTATTTGAACCTTTAGCTTTATAATCACCATACTTGTGATAATCAATATATGTCTTCTCATAAATTATACATATGGAAATAATATAAGAGGAATTAACTCATAGAGTTATTACTAGCATACAAAGAATCTCTTGTATTTGTTCCATAACTTACATGTTACTATCCATCTTGACTGACACAAAACTCCCCACACTATAGTGAAACACAGTTTAGTTTTTGTAGAATATGCAAAACGAATTGGTCATAAGTCCATTTATACATTTAGCTTCGTAAGCATCATACATATAATGATTAAACCTATCTTAATCTCAAGTTTTCACCCATGTTTATTTCATATATTACGATTATAAGGATTATCACTTATTTTTTACATTACTATGAGAGTATCTCTTATGATACATATGTCACTATCCATAATTTTTGAAATACATAAACCTACAAAATAGTGAAAACACTAAATTTTTAGTTATAATTAACACCATATATATCAAAATCCAAACCATAATATTAACACAGATATAATACACAAATATATGTATCCATCATATACAAGTATATTATACTAACCCTAGATCTCAATGTATCCTTATATTAAAGAAGATTTCATGCAAGATATTTTGAGATTGTATCTCATGGAATAAAGGGGTTTCCAGTGAAAGCTCAAGTGATGATATAAGTTTCAAAACCTAAACTCAATCAAATATTTCTTTTGGTTCCCTCATAATTGCTCGCCTTAATTTAGGGTTGGAATTGCACTTCTTAGGGTTTGTTGTTGCTCATAGCTCAAAATCTAATTACACTTTTTCTCTTTTCAAAAATCTTCTAAGTGTTGCTTATATATTTCAAGAATCCATGTAATGTTTTAAGTTGAAAGATGCAACACTAACTCAAGGTTATGACTTTCTAATCTTGTTGGATCATCTCTAGAGTACCAAAGTCATGATAGCAATGACTATCATGACTCAAGTAACTTCTTTTTGAAGTATGATGTTGTAGTGCTGGGAATACTAACAATGGCAAGTCTAAGATAAATTCTTTCTAGAACTAATATTTCCTCTTTATAGCCAAAAATCATGGTACTAGGAATGATAGTGATTTATGCATCTACTCTCTACAACATGGAGTCTTGGCATTGGGAATAGCCATGACTTGGTGTTTTTTTCTAGAGCACAAAGTCAGAGCATTAGAAATGGTCATGACCCGAGTAAAATATCTCTAGAAAAAAAATGACATGGTAGAAAAGAATGCCATGACTCAAAATACTAGGTATTTTGGCTCTATATTGAATGATTCATTGTACTCTAAAAATTATCACGACTAATTATACTAGTGAAGTACTTGGATACCCTAATGTGAAAATAATCTTATAGCCATTGTATATTTTATTTCATTGTAGTTGAAACTCCAATAAAATATCATGTCATGAAGACTATTTTGTATAGTGAAGAGATTGCAAATACTTGGTGGTAGAGTCATGATATACAAAAATTTTTACAATTAGTTTTGTAGATTTATGGACAAGAAAGAATATCATAAATAATTAGTTAGATATGGAAGGTATACCTAATTCATGACATAGGAAATATCATAACTCTTCATAACTATAATTTCACTAACATCTACCAAGTTCTTTCAAAATAGATATTTAATGAAATCTCTCTAATAAAAATTCAAATAAGTACAAACATAATAATAAATATATACCAATTCATCCAAAATATTTAGTATGTGAAACGTCGAAAAACTCTCACACTAAAGGTATTACTCATTCTCAATCAATTAATCTTTTTCTATTTCTCAAATACATCACAAATATTAAAAAAAACAAGAAGAATAATAATACAACATTATCAAATAAATAAATAAACACACGCGCGCACACACACACACACAATATCTCAATTTGGAGAAGAAGAAAGGTAGTATGATCAGCCACAAGAATCAAAATCATAAAATGGGAACTTTGATCTCGAGGGTTCAAATGTGGGCATGGATGTGGAATGTCTCGTTGAATTACATTTAATGCTTGCTACCTAATCCATCATTAGCATGATCACATTGCACAAATATCTTGCTACTTTCCAATGGAGTTCAGTGAATTTTCAAATGAACCAATCACAAAGTATATTTGCCTTTAGTTCTCCCTATACTTTCTTATTTCTTTGCTCTACTATTTCTCTCTCTAGCACATATTTTTCTCCACTATCTTATCTCTATCAACAATAGTTTTTTGCTGCTTACTTGTAATGGAATCCTAGAACTTCCCAAATGATTTGGTGCTTCCCATCACATCACTCTAGTCTCTTTTTATTTCACTGCCTATTCAAAGATATTCATAACATGATCTTCATAATTTTTGTGGGTGGTTACAAATAACTATTTCTTCTTGTTGAGATGTATCTCTCACAATACTTCACTTCTCTTTGCATTAGCTATCTTCCTCTTCTATTCTTTTCACATACTCTTCTCACTTGTTACCTTTTCTATCCAATTCCTCCTCTAGGAATTATGCATCACTTTTATATCTATCCTCAAGCACAATTTCCTATAATTGGTCTTTAATTTCATCATTTTTAGAATATCAATGACTCCTCTCAATTCACCTCATTGCATAGTTAAATAATGTTTGAATATGTCCAACAATTCTTCTTTCCACTTTTCTCTACTTCTTTCTATCATTTCTAAGTCAGTTTCAGAGAAGGGTGACACTTACTTTGGCTTTAAAGAAAGAAGACACTTCTTGCCCAGACTCCTTATATGTAGCATCTCTTATCTTTCATGTCTTTTAAATTGGAATAAAAATCACTCACAATAGCTACATTCTCTTATTCTATGTTCAAGCATAATTAGTCTCAATTTCTTCTCTCAATCATTGCATAGAGAGGTTGAATACATTTTTTAAATGCCCACTCTTCTATAAATCTAACTTATAAGAATTTACCTTTGGTTTTGCGACACTCTCATAATTAATCTGAAACTTTTTCACCAACACATAAGTCATTCATCTTCTCTTAGTTTTTTAAAGAAAAATTAGCTCTAGGACTATGACATTGGAAGAAGCCTCAGTAGTAGATTGTTTTTGTTGTTTATCTCTAGCTTTGTGACTCAATTTTGTCTCCTCTCTCTTCACATATAGCTTTGAAATCAATATCTTCATCAACCATGTCTTCATAGATCTTTGATAGTTAGGGTTATAAGAGTTTTTGTTGAGGTAGAGAAGAAGAGTTAGAAGTGTTGCAAAAATTAAGATTATAGGCTTTATATAAGATTAGAGTTTGTCACAACTAATTAGAAAATGTCATAACTTTTCACATGATCATAACTTCCTTTTAAAAGAAAAGTCATGGATAAGTTTTAGTGTCATGGCTTCAATTGATAAACAAGAGAGTCATGGATAAGTTTGAGAGTCATGACTTCATTTGGGTGTCCATGTCTACAAATATCTATGTATGTATGTATACATTAGTAAAAAAACATTAAAACATCTTTGTATCATACAATACAATAAATATATTCTTGTTTAATTCCTAGATAGGACTATATATAATATTCATAGTTAGAACTTCAATAGATTTTCAATATGGTGAGTGGTCTTATCAGTTCAGGTAATCTTTTCCATATTGATTTTCTCTTGAATATCCTTCTAATCATTATTTCGAGTAATATGCATCTTTTTCACATCCTTCATTTCTTCATTTTTCATGGCTAAGGTGTCTTCGATATGTCAAATATTGAATAAAACTAGTTATTTTGTATAATATTTCATGGTGTGTTGTATAGAAAAAAGCTTTAAAATAATAATTTCACTAAATTATAGTTTATGATGGAATATAATGGATGATAGTGAAACTGCATGATTTTTGTGTGAAATAAAGATTTGGTGGATTATTGAGAAGGAAGGGAGCAAAAAGTTATGTAATATCATAATATTTTTTATGTTATGATTTTGTTACACCTCATTGAGTTATAGGGTAGCTTTTTTACATTTATTCTTGGCCAAAACTGTACATAATTAGTTATGACAATCTTCATATGCCACAACTATACCATATCATTGACATAATTATTTCACTATACAATATATTTTTTTCTATAATGAAACTTTCTTAGAGTTACAAACACACTGGCTTGTAATATTTTTACAACTATGACATTAATTTCATATTATAACAACCAAATACCTCACTTGTTCTCAAAATCATAGCAAACCTATAATGCCACAAATTTTTTGCTTACAGAGTCATAAAGTCCAAGGTAAAAACTACGATGCTTTTCCAAGTGCCATGACTTTTAGCAATAAAAAGTTCCAAATAAAAATATTTGAATCATAGCCATTTTTAGGGCCATAAATTTTACTCTAGAGAAATGACTAAAATAGCAATCTATTTTCAATACTATGACTTTAAGTTATAGAGATGAAATATGAAGTCATGGTTCTTGAGACTTTGTTATTCTACCAAATTTTATTAATAAGCTAATATCTCAAAAGCTCATAAATGAGAATATTTCATCGATTAAGATCCACAAATATACAAGTCATATAAGTAGTGAAGAGGACTTTTATCTGGATATTAATCTCATGAGAATTTTATTAATAATTTGGTTATTCAGGAGTGAGATAACTCATTTCTAGTAAAATTGATATTTGGATTATGAAACAATCTTAGATCCATAGGTTTGTTCATTTGATCTACGTGGTAGACGTTGATATTTGGATTATGAAACAATCTCAGATCCATGGGTTTGTTCATTTAATCTATGCAATAGATATATGCATTAGCTCAACTTTTATTATGTCTAGACATAGAATGAAGGCTGAAGTATTATATAATATCTATTTGCCCTAATGATATTAAGATGATTGTAACTATTGAGCCCATCCCAATATTAATTCTTTCGTAGCTCTTCCCTCAGTATATCACAATCGAGATAATAAATCATCTCTATTCAAGAGTCATTTATAATTCCTTGTATTATAAGCAACTTTGTCAAATACCATTGATAGTTGCTTCATATGTACTTTTTTATTCTTTGGTCTCATCTATGATAATGTCTAAAATTAACATGGTTAGTAAGTACTTACACTTTTAGTTTCAAAAGTATCATACTCATATAATTAACATATATTTTTCTCAAGTTTTAGTGACGAGAATCATATGAATAAAAGTAACTCATATGGATTGTCACCACCTTGCTAGCCATAACATACTCACACATGTCTCGAGGATTGGCTTGTTGTTATTACTTTGTTATATCAGTTAGATTTATCAATTAGATGATGTCCCATTCCCAAAAACTCATTAACGACAATGTTTTGTCAACTAAGATCCATGGGTGGATGGGTCATATAATTAGTATAATAAACTTTGTTTATATATCAATCACATAAAGATTATATTAGCAATTAGTTTTTAACAATGAGATAATATTTTTTTAGTAATATAGATACTCATATTGTTAAAAAATCTTAGGTCTATGGTTTATTTATTTAATCTATGTGATATCATTAAGTTGCTAAACATATATTATATTAGAGGTGTCAAACGGGCCGGGCCGGCCCGGCCCAGCACAAGGCACGGCACGGTTCGGCCGTGCTTGGGCCAGCCCGGCACGATAAAAAAACGTGCCCGGGCCCGTGCCGTGCCCGGGCGAACAAAGCACGTGCCGTGCCGTGCCTTGGCACGGCATGCCGGCACGCGTGCCTGCGTCGTGAGTCGTGACTCGTGACCCAACCGGGCCCCGCCCCCGGAAAAAAGACCGCGGGTCGGGTCCAAACAGACCCGCCCCGCCTGCCCTGCCTTGCCGTGCGCCCGTGCCCGAGCGGGCCGGCACGGCACGGCCTTGCCGTGCCCACGGGCCGTGCCGTGCCCGAATTTAAAAAACCGTGCCGTGCCGGGCACGGCACGGTAGCACGGCTGGGCACGTGAAAAACGGGCCGTGCCGTGCTGGGCCGGCCCGTTTGACACCTCTATATTATATTGGACACAAAATAAAGATTGGGATATTGTGCAATTGTCATCCCTATTAAGTCATTCATAATGGCGTTCCCCCCATAATTATTCCCTCGATATGTTACTACCCAGACAAAATTCATCTCTCAATGAGATTCATTCACAATCTCATACCTTTTAGGTAACTTTGTCAAATATCCTTGATGGTTGCTTCGTATGCACACTTTTATTCTCTAGCATCCATTATTATAAAGACTAATGATTGATATGGTTAGAAAATATTTGCATTTTTGGCTTCATAAGTGTCATGCACAATAAACATATGCTTCCCTCGAGTTTTATCGGTGGGAATCATTTGAGGAAAATTAGTTTACAAGGGTTATCACCACCTTACAGGTCACAACATACTCATGCATCTATTGAGGATTGCATGTCACTATCCTTTTTCATTATGATATGATTCACACACTAAATATGAATTTCTTGAAAGAGTATTTTATATAATATTTATCTCAATTTGAAAAATACTTTTTAAAGATATATATAATAGATTAACATGTAATAATATTCATACTTTTTACTTCGTAAGCACCATAATCATAATGATCAACATACACAAATTTTAGGGCTCAACATACATGTTTATCTCATGCATTATAGTCAAAAGGGCTTTCACTTATTTTCTATTATATGCATGAGTGAGCTTCATGGTTTACATATTACTGTTCACCATAACAATCTCACACAAACTTATTGATAGTCAAAATCTAAATCCAAGTTTTATTTAATCACTATTCATTAATATTTATACATACAATAAATCAAACTATTTATTTATTTATAAATAAAACTAATTACATCACATAATTCCAATTACATAAACCAAAGACTCATGCTAGTTAGGCATAAATTATCAAATCTATCCCAATAATATAGAGATTTGAGAGCCCCCCAAACTCTAGAAATTAGCAAAAATCATGCATCCCTCACTTTCTTATGGAACTCCTAGAAAGTATGAAATTTACTCCTAGGATTTGATAGTTTTCATAGCTTTTCTTATTATGTGAGAGTAATGGAGAAGAGATGATAGGTATTCAAAATTTTTTTATCATCCACGTTTATACATGGGCAACCATGCATTACTCCAAGCAGGAAGGTGTGGCATTTAGAAGAAAGTCACAAATATGGTCTATATTTTTTCAGCTTGAGGTCGTGACTCTAGAAAATGATCGTGGCTCTATTCTACATATTGATCTTCTTTAAAACATAATCTCAATATTCACAATGACCAAGATTTGAGCAAATTTCCTTTATAACACAAAATTACAGTATTATAAAATGGTCATTGTTTTAAGCCTTTCTGTCTATTTGCAGTCCATAACAGGCTATGGTACTGGGAAGTGGTCATGGAGTAGAGACAACTTCTCATCTTGTTATATATTTGTAATAATGTGTAGAGACCATGACATTGGAAAATGATCCCTCTTGAGAATTATATGGCTGCGATACTAAAAATAGTCATGAATTCATGCTATTATAAAATTAGCTCTCAACTTGAGCACAAGTATGATACTTGGTTACTATGATGGAAAATTAATATTGTAGCTATTAGAATTTAATGAGCTAAGTAAGATTGTGAGTCTACTAATGAATTATTAGGATCATGGTGAATAAGAATTGTTCCAACTAATTAGGTATAGTTTTGGCCAATAATGAATATCAAAATATCGAGAGAATCACTTATCTTCTACTAAACACCTCCAAAAATTCATTGATTTCATTATTATTCATCAAAATATTTTAAAACACCAAAATTATGAAATAAACATATATTAGCTTTATTTCCACATCTATATATCATTATAAACCACTAAAATAGACAAAAATATTTGGTAAGTTGAATATCAAACAAACTTACATATTAAAATAATTGCTCATCTTCAAACAATAACTTTCCCCTCCAAAAAAATGAAATAAAATATATATATCATCATAATATGAAATAAATAATAAAAATCAAATCATGGCAGTGGTGGAGGCGGCCGATATGATTTTTCTTTAGGATTGTACTCCTTGAAAGAGAAATTTGATATCAAGTGCTCAAAAGGTGGTAGAAAAATGGATGACTATTTTAAATATTCTCTTTATGTTGATAACTCATCCAATATCTTTTCCATAATGTCATATAGAGTCTAATATCTTCGCCCAATCAAATTTAGTGCAACCTCAAAACTGTAAAAAAAAATTGGCTACGAACTATAACTGAGGAGAAAATATTTCTAAAAATAGACTATTTCTTTCTTTAATTCTTGCCATTTTTACAATCAATACAATGATTTATTTATAGGTAGTAGTTTGCCCTAATAAAAGCGAAAATTAAAAATCATTATCATCCATTAGAGTAACTATTGACTCTTGACATTTCATATTCCCTATTAAAAACAGACATTTAATGTTTAAAAAAACTCCCCATTAAAAATAGACATTTAATGTTTATTTAACAAAAACTTCCTATCATATAATGAAAATATTTTTGGTTTGCACTACACTTTATTATTTCTTCCATTCACTAGCATTCCCTATATGTTATTTCTTTCTCATTTATTATATCTCTTTCCTCTATTATTCTTTTATAATTTGCTCCAATAATATATTGTATAGAAATCCAAATGATTTAATGCTTTCCATTAGTCTAATATATTTCATTTCTTTCTCCAATAATTCATAGACATCAATTTTTTATGGAAATATTTTCTCATGTCATGTCATACTTTTCAACCTCTTCCACACTACTCCTATGCATCAGGAATGCATCTTCATTTTTAGCTCTTTATTGTTTTTCTTTACATTCTAGTGCATATTTTCCAAAATATGCAAAATATCCATAAACATAGCACAATGTGTCACTAAGGAATGCTCAATGTGAACTAGCTCATCTTCTCATATTCCTCTCCCCCTCATCTATTATGTGTAATCAATGGAAAATGATGAGCCTTCTTCTCAAATTTTAGTCGGACATTTCCTTTCGAGCATTAGCTTCTTTCCCTTTCCGCCTCATTCAATTTATCTCTTTATGCTCAACAATGTCAATGGCAATACTATTAGACACATTTCACTGACTTATTCAGTTGTAGGAACTCCTCGGGAAAAACATTACAAAATAATAAGGGAAGAATGAATTAGTTGGCTAGAAAATTCACCATTTAGGAATCTGAGAATTGATTACTTTAAAATATTTTTCATATCAAAGTAATACACAATAAGAATGACATATAATATTATTATTTTTTTGTAATAATTATAGAAACATAGAGAGTAAATAAAAAAATGTGCATATAAAGTACAAACAAACTTTAATCACAACCGAGTTCTTCCCTCATTCAATATCAACACACATTCTTTGATGTCACTCTCCATGTTCTTTAACCATTCATTAATAGCTTAGTGATGGCTAAAAACTCCATGTCCCTAAGAAGAGATTTGAAATTCACACTTTCTTTCATCCCTAGTAATCCAAGAAGCTTTTTAATGATTTTCTTATCAAAATTAACCCAAATCCCTTTCATATAACACATCTACTCCATCTATCCATTAAATCCACATAGAACCCCTTTACAATCGAGGCATTTTCTTATTATTTATGCATACAAAACATTATCCAATTCCACTTTCTAATAACATCACCAATTGGAGAAAAAAATTCACTAATTCACCTCTCCACAATAAACCCTCCCTTTTTTTTGCAAAGCATAAAATTCATCTATCTTTGCTTAATTTATGTAACGAAAGTCACCTTAGGCACCATGACTTTATGTGGCATCTCTAGGATGCTTATTTTCTCTCTTTTGCCTTTCTCCATATGGCTCATTTCCATGACATCTTTCTTTAATATTTTTATTACTTTCATTGTCAAATCAACAAGCAATGATTATTTAAGGTGGATCTTCATGACATCAGTAGAAAATTAGGGTTTTTGTGGAGGAGATCCGAGGGTTCTGTATTAATATTTGAGACTTAATACTTGTAGGTCATTACTCTAAAAGTTTTTGTTTTATTTTTCTATAAATAAAAAATCATGGCTTTAGGGCAAGCAGGACCTTCCAAATCATGACATTGCATCAAAGTCAAGGCTTTTCCATATAACTTATATAATATTCATCCTTATGTAGCAAAAAAGTTGTAGCTCTAAAAAACTCATTGCCTTGTTATTTATCTTTTATAATATTTTTTCTTCTATAACACCAAAGTCATGGCTCTAAAAAACTGCCATGGACTTGTCATATAGCTTTTGATTGATCTTTTATTTCTGTAACACCAAAGTCATGACTTTGAAAAACTACTATAACTTTGGGCAAAAAAATCTAAATAGTAATTGGTTTGAATATGTTATTCTTCTATATGTGGAAGGAGTGTAGGTGTAAATATATACATGCAATTTTTTATTCAAACAATAATCACAATTCATCACATAAGCAATAAAAAAATTATTGGGTTACCTCCCAAGCAATATTGTATTTAACATCCATAGCTAGAATTTCAAAACTTTCTTCTATCCATCAAAAATCTCAAATTTTCCCGCTAGCTTTTTAGTATATTGTTTTATTTCTTTCTTCCTTCTACTTTTGGTATCATGCATGGATGAAAGAGGAATGGTTGTCTCTATTTCCTCATCCACATAATTAGTTTGTGAATTGCTCTTCATAATTATTTTTTTCCTTGCCTTGACATTATGTAAAGTCTTGGCATTTTCAAGTTCATATGCATGAAACTCATCAATTTTATGCAATTCATGTTCAAACAAGTTAAATAATATCTAGCTATAAAATTTGAGAATATTTTTATCAAACTTAATGTTATATAAACTACTAAACAATTATTTTTTTTACAAGAATAATTATGTCAACTCAAATTAACTAACTAAACTAAATAATTACTAAAAATGGTACCAAAATTTTTTTCTAATTTTCCATATACTCATTAATGCGAGTGTCTCATTAATTGGATATCAATCTTATAAAAATTGTATTAGCAATTTGGTTATTCAATAATGAGACAACTCATTTTTAGTAAAATGGACACTCAAATTATTAGACAATCTTAAGTCAATGGTTTATTCATTAAATCTATGTGATGCCATTAAGTTGCTTAATATATATTATATTGGATATAGAACAAATGTTTGAGTGTTATGTAATGGCTTATTGCTCTAACGGCATATAAGGTATTTTTCATTATTGAGTCATTCCTAATGGTGGTCTTATTATATGTGTCTCCTTGGTACATCACCATTAAGATAATAATATCATTGCATAAGAATCATTCATAATCTCATACCTTTTAGTAAACTTTATCAACTAACCTTGATAGTTACTTTGTATGCATAATTTTATTCTCTGACTTTTGTTGTCATAAAATAATGATTGACATAGTTTGTAAGCATTTGTATTTTATCTTTGTAAGTATCATACTTATACAATTAATGTATGCTTCTCTCAATTTTCACCATTAGGAACCATATAAGTAAAAGTAGCTTAAAATGGTTGTTACTACCTTGATAGTCACAACATACTCTTACATGTCATTGTCCTCCATAGTTATGATGCGACTACTACCCTAAAGGTGAATCTCTTGGGAGAAAACCTTATATAATATTAATCCCAATAAAGAACTAGTTCATTTAAGATGTGTACAATGGATTAATATGTAAAAATATTCATACTTTGTACTTTGTAAGTATCATACTTGTGATGATTAACATATACAAATTTTAAGGTTCAACATATAGGTTTATCTCATGCATCATAATCGAAAGGGCTGTCACTTCCATTTTATCATATGCATGAGTTACCCTTATGGTTTACATGTCACCACCCACCATAAAAATTTTAGACAAACATACAGATAGTCAAAATCTTTATTCAAATTTTATTTAATCACTATCCAATAATATTCATATATAAGATAAATCAAAGCATTCATTCATTTATAAACAAAACTAATTATGTGACATAATTCAAATTATATAAATCCTAGAACCCATGCCAGTTTGGTATAAATTATAAAATCTATCTCTAGAGGAGGCGTATTTGAGGGCCATGCCCCCAGACTTTATGGATTAACATGAATCATACATTCCTTGCTTGCTTGTGAAAATCATATGGAGTGCTAAATTTTTTCCTAGGGTTTAGTAGGTACTGTGACTTGGCATGTTGTGTGAAGAAGAATAAGAAGTAATGAGAGATATTTTTAAAGTTTCAATCTTATACTTTTATACTCATGTAGTCTTGCATTATTCTAAGTAGGAAGTCATGACTTTCAAAATAAAGTTCCTACTTCGGCCTTTATCTCTTTAGCTTGATATCGCAACTTTGGCACTGTAACTTTCTATATCTCAAATTTTGTAGTTTTCTAAAAAGTTCTGACTTTGACTTGAGATTACCAAGTCTTTTTAAAGATAAAGTTATGGTGCTTGGACTTGGCCATGATCTTGAGCACTAGTTGGGTATTTGGTTGCTATGATGAAAAATTTATGTTACAACCATATTAATTTGATGAGATAAGTATGGATGTTACTCTATGATAATATCACAAACCAAAATGAATATGTCACATAGTAGAATGATTGTGATAATGAGTTGGTAGGGACATGATATACAAGGATATCTATGAATAATTAAGTAGAATTTTATCCAATAATGGATGTCAAAAGTACACACGACTTCCTTTTTTATCCTATCATCTAAACACATGCAAAAACCTATTAATTTCTTGATTATTCATCAAAATATGCAGAACTACAAAATCATGAAATCAATTCATAAATTCTTTCATTCCATGCATATAATCATTATAAACTATCAAAATATATAAGAATGTTCAGTAGTATGAATATCGAATAAACTCACATAGCAAAAATTTACTCATCCATGAGTAATAATTTCCCCATCAATAAAAATATAAAAATAATTCAACTTCTCAATTCAATTCCACATAATGTGTATATCATCAAAATATGAGAATAAATAATAAAATTATAAATCAAGGCTATGATGGGGGTGATTGATTTGATTTCCATTTAGGATCATACATCTTAAAGGTGAATTCTAACATTGAATGCTCAAAAGTAGTAGAGAAGTGGATAATCTTTCTCACTCATTCTTCTATGTAGTTAGATCATCCAATGTTATTGCCAAAATTTTATAAAGTGCTTCTTATTTTTGTCCTATTGAATTCATTGCATTTTTAAATAAATCTATGGCACAAGATAATTTTTTATATTTGCACTATACTTTTATATTTTCTCTAGCCACTAGTATAAACAATGCTTATCTCTTGCCTCCATTACTATGTTCCAATCTGTAATGATGGCCTCATAAGCATTTCAAACGAGTCAACACTTTCTATCAATCCAATATATACATGTCTTATCATGTCCTCTAAGAGTTTTTAGATTTTGATCTTCAAACATTTCTTGCATTGAAATAAAATCCATATATATTTGATATAGATGATTTCCCACATCACATCATATTTTCCAACCTTTTCTACTACACACATGCATAGGAAATATTTCTCCCTTTTTAACACATTTTTTCATTTGATATTTTGCTCCACATTTCCACAACACACAAAATATGCACAAGTATACCACCATGTGTAGCTAAGGAGTGATCAATGTGGGCTAGTTTAATTTCTTGCATTCCTACCTTCTTTTCATATCATGTGTGTCAGTTGCGGTGAAGAATGGCCTTCTTCCCAAAATTTTGATGGTCCTTAGTATCAGTTTCTTTCCTTATCTATCTCCTTCTATTTTTTTTTATACTTGATAATATTAGGGGGGACATCATTGGATACATTACATTGATCTGTTCATCTATAGGAAGTCCCTCAACTATACACAACAAAATAATAAAGGAATAGTGAATTAGTTGACCCAAAAAATATATCTTCAAAGAACCCAAGAATTGATATCTTTAAGATATTTCTCACATCAAAATGTGTTGAGCAATTGCACTTTCATAGTTATGATTTTAAGATACAGAAGAAGAAAGAATAACAAAACAACAACACAACAAACAATATATATATCCAATCAATAATCCAACCATGGCAGAATAAAAAAAATGAAAGAATAGAAACTAGAAATAATGTGGTTCACTAGTCACTCAATACGACTAGCTACATCCACCAGAAAAAACTAATGCATTACAGATTAAACCAAAATGTCCAGAATTCTTACAATATGTGCAGCACAGAAACAATCGTGATAAATCATGCAGAGAGAGAGAGAGAGAGAAGATGAACAGTTCTAGATCATGAAAAAATTAGTAACCTGAAAATAAAAAATACAAAATATTTATATTAAAACTTTCTCGGTTCAATTAACCGGAGCGGGTCGAATCATTGGACGAGTCAGGCTCTGCTCCAACAATTTTGACCCGCTAACCGGACAACGAGACCTCCGTTATTGTGCTACTGCTGTATTCTCGGCCTCTTAATTTTCCTTTCCTGCACTTTCATAAAAATATTAAAACAGAAACATTTGGTTAAACAAACAGATTATCAAAATAAATTATATATATAGCAAAATGGTTCCCAATGAGGATGATATATAGCAAAATTTCTCTCTCCAAAATAATAATAAAAACATAAAGAGTCATTAATAAAAATGAGCATATGAAATATACCCAAATTTTACCCACTTCTATGAGTTTTCTCCTCATAAAATATTCACATACTCCCTTTGATGTTACCATCCATATGTCCTTTCAATCCATCAACAATTTAGTGTTAGCTAAAAACTATGGCTGCCTATAGAGAGATTTAAAATTCATGTCTATAGTGCATTGGAATGCAAACAACATGCTAATGATTTTATTATTAAAATGAACCCAAGTACCTCTTGCATAACATTTCTTCCCTCACCTATCCTCTAGATTTGTATAGATCTCTTTCATAACTAAAATATTCCTCTTTTTTGTATGCATATAAAATAATATTGAATTTTGTCTTCTCATAATTTTCTCAAAGAAAGGAATGAATTCAATAAATCCTCTCTTTCTAATAAACTCCTATTTGAACAACACATAATCCATTTATCTCTCCGTGATTTCTATAACAAAAGTCATCATGGGCATAATAACTTTGGGTAGCATTTCTATGATGCTAGGTTTCTATCTAATTCTTTTGCCTTTATGGCTTGCTTTTATGATATATTTCTTTATTGATCTTCTTCCTTTCATTATCAAATCAACAAATTATGAAGATTAGGGTGGATTATTATAGTGTTGATAAAAGGTTAGGTATTATTGTGGAAAAAATGTAAGGGTTAATTACTTAGAGTCATGACCTAGTATATGAAGGTCACAACCCTATGGGTTTGTTTTTCTGCTATAAATGAAAATTTTCATCACTATGGAAAGTAGTTCCTTCAAATTCTTGGCATTGGATCAAATCTATGAGTTTTCCATATAGGTACTGCAATACTTTTTCTTCTATAACACCAAAGTCCTAATTTTTAAAAATAGTGGTAACTTTATCATAAAGCTTATATGATGCTTTTCTTTTTGTGACATCAAAGTTATCACTCTAAAAAACTACAGCAACTTTGACATTAAGCTTCTAGTATCTTTTTATTTTTGTAACACCGAAGTCATTACTCTAAAATATAATCATGGCTAGTTTGAATTTGTGATTATTTTGTGTAGAGGGTTTAGTCATGGCTTTGGGTAAAAAAATTTAGAATCATAGTTAGTTTGAATCTGTAATTATTTTGTGTGGAGGGTTTAAGTGTAGATATATACATGTAAAGTTTATTCTCAGAACAAATAAACTTCATCAAATAAGAAGTACAAAAAAATTATTAGTTTGCCTATCAAGCAGCACTATATTATTTAATATCCATATTTAGATGATCAAAACCTATTTTCCTCCATAAAATATCTCTGATGTTCATGCTAGTTTCTCATTATATTGTTTTCCTTCATTCTTTCTTGTACTTTTAATATCAATAATAGATGTCATATGAATGATCAAATCGATAGCCTCATCCACAAAGATAGATTGGGTGAAGTTCTTCTTCTTTGTTTTCTACTTAGTTTTGACATTGCCAAATATCTTGGTTTTTCTTCTTCTTGTGCAAATTCTCCTCCATTAATTTCTCTATTTCAAACAACAAAGCTTCATGATTCAATTTATCTTTTTCTTTTTGAGTAATTGAGGCCTTATCTTTTATTTTCTATTCAAGATTTTCTACCATAAACATCTTCATATTAATCATTGAGATTTCATCACTCACTTTTTCTTCTTATTCTTGAATAACTGAGGATATATCTTCATATTTTCATGTAGAGTCTCAATTATATATATTTTTGAATTAGCGTTAGAGATTTCATCATTCTCTTCGTTTTGTTTTTCTTGAATAATTATGGTCATATCTTTATTTTTTTCTTCTAAATTATTTATCATAAATATCTCAATATTAACTACAAAGATTTTTGATGCACATTCTTCTAACTTAACCAAATATATAACTTTATATTTCTCCTTCAATTATCTCAACTTCTCTTCCTCGGTGACTTTGGCTTTTCTCAATTCCTTAAGTATTTCTTTTAGTTCAGCATGTAAATATAATTCTAAAGAGGGTTAATAATCATAATATGTACTCTCCTCATAGCTTTCATATCCTCAATCTCTATAACTCTCTTCCAACTAATAATAGGGTTAATAATGGTTGGCATAATATTCATAATACAAGTTACTACATTGAGCATAATAAGTCTCATTGTAATAATAGTTTTGAATTTTCTCTCTCACTTTTATCTTACTTTTTCAAAAAAAATGAACTCATTTGTTGTATTTTTCTTATGTAGCTCCTTAGGATAATCTAATATGTATTCATTGAAAGATTGGCTAAACATTTTGAGTTGTAAATTTGGTGCCTAAAAAAGAAAAAGATACATGCAAAATCCAAGATACAACTATATACTTTCCAAACTAGTAAATAAAGCTTAGCATTTATGGAATGATCATATGTGAGTAATATTCTTTATAATATTTAATATCTCAAAGTCATGATACCGATTTATTACCATGACTTTGGGATGAGTAATTTTAGCTCTATAATATTATGTAACTTAAAATTTATGACTTTATAAAAAAGATGTGGTTGACTTGAGACTACCAAACCACTTTTAAGATAAAATCATATTGCTTGGACTTGGCCATGACCTAGAGCACTAGCGAAATACTTGGTTGCAATGATGGATAAGTTATGTCGTAGCTATATAAATTTTATGAGATAAATATGGAAGTGACTCCATGATAATATCACAACTACAAAGAATATGACATAAAATAAAAAGATTATGCTAATGAGTTGGTATGGTCATACCTCATAACATACAATGATTTTCATGATCAATTAGATAGAGTTTCAACTAAATATTAATTATGAGACTATGTAATACTCCATCTTGTACTCACCCAACTAAATACTTTCAACAACCTACAACCTTATGACTATTCATCATAATAGACAAAAATATCAAAGTCATAAATTAATCCATAGATTTTTCTTTTCTCATGCATGTACATCATTATAAACCACTTAAATATATAAGAGTGTATGATAGTTTGAACACCACATAATGGCCATTTCCATTCATAGTGTTGTGACCATCTATTTGCAAGAGAAAGATCCAAACCATAAAACATGTTTAGTGTCATAGCCATTTGATTCAAGAAAGAGATCAAAGCCACAACCCTTTCCTAGTGATATGACTATGTGTTATGAAGAAAAGACATATAGTCATGGTCATTCCCAACACTGCAACATTCTAAAGTTATAAAAAGGCCAAAGTCGTGACTTTCTCCTAAAAAGTCATGACTATCTATTTAAAGCTTGCACCCATCTTCTCAAGTGTAAAATGAAAAATCAAGAATTTCAAAAATAATTGGAGAAATTCCTAAGGGGTCAATGCAAGGCATAAGCATAAACCTTAAGGGGTGAATGTGAATTTCAACCTATCCTAAGAGAAAATCCAAGGTACACAACTAAGTATTATAAATTTAGGGTTTGATTCCTAGATACTCTTGAGAGTAATCATTGGTAACCCAAAATTTTATGAGGTATTTCTCTAATTATCTCATGAGAATTATTCTATAATATTAGGTTAAATTAAGGTCTAGGATTATTATATTTAATTATGTATGATGGATATTTTATAAATAAATTTAATATTTGAATTTTATTGTAGTTTGGATATTAATGGATGTGATAATTTTGTAGAATAAAATAAGAGTTTTGCTATTGGTGGATTTGTACATGCTATAATGATAAATGATGATAGATAAGTTATGAAACACACTTTATAATAGTAGGAAAGAAGTGGTGACCCTTTTGAATATGATGTGTGAGATAAACTTATTATATCAAAACCCAATATTGAGATATGTTAATCATTTACATATGGTGCTTATGAAGTCAAAAACATAAATATTTTTATAAGTCAATCTATTTTGAGTCTCTTAGAAAGACTAACCCTCATTTGATGTGAATATTTTATGGAATATTTTTCTAAGGATTTTGTCATTAGTTTGAGAGTCACATTTCATCATGATAGATTGTGATAAGAAAGCCATGGGACATGCATAGTTGGAGGAGACTCATAAGTTGGTGATATTTCATGTGAGTTCCTTTCTATCATATGACTACTATTAGTGAGATTTAAGGAAAAACAAATATTAATAATTCTAGTATGATACTTATGAAGTCAAAAGCACAAATACTTTTACTGTCACATCATTTTACATTTATATGATATGTGAGGTTAGAGAATAATAATGCATATTTGAAGTAATCATCAATGATAATTAATAAGTTGCCTAAAAGGTATGAACTTGTAAATGACTATTGAGTAGAAATAATTTATTATTTCTATAGTAAATTTTCAATGGGACAGTTATGAGGTGATTATCATTATAAGGGTCCAATAGTTTATAACTACCTTCCATGCCAATAGAATATTATGATATTTCCACAATAATCATACCTTTATTCTATAATCAAGCTCAATAATATTCAAATTATTTAGATAAGTTATCATGCTTAATGAAATGTACCAACCCAAAAATGTAAGAATCTTAACTAAAAACTAGCCTTATTCTTTCAACTAGCATAGTAGCTAACTAACTTAAAATGCATATATAATTTATATAAGATTGATATCTAGATGAAAAGTTCACTTTACTACTTGTACAATTCATATACTTGAGAGACTAGTTGGATGATAGACCCCTACCTAATGAGATTTTGAGATTTTGTCTAAATTCTAAAAAGTGGGCATCTTAAACAAAGTTATAATAAGTTTTTAGTGTCATTTCCGAGATTCTTTATTTTCTTAGTCAACTTTGGTTGATATAACTATCCTTGAAAAAAAATAGTTTTATTTTTAGTAGTTTATATATCAAGATCTTACTTTGTTCCTCAACTTGTATTGCTTAATTTTGTTACTTGTTTGTATCTTGTTTTAGTATTTTTTTTTATTTTGTTTTGTAGATGCTACATCCTATATGAGCAAAAACTTTGGGATTGAGTTAATATCTCTGGACCTAGTGATGGAAAAAACTATAAGAGCACTTTTGAGACAAAGCAGAGAAAGAATTTATGGAAGGAACTAGTAGTAATATAGATACCCAACGGAGTAATGAGCACCTTGTCTAACAACCAAACCATCACTATACCTTGGGAGATTATTGATGGCCCATAATAATGGACAACTACACTAGGATTCAAATGAAACTAGTGAACACCAATAATTTTGAGTTGAAGTCAAGTTTATTAATGATGATTCATCAACATAAGTATAGTGAGACAATATTAGAGGATCTAAATATATATGATGCAATATTTTTGGAGTTATGTTTATAGTTAAAATTAATGGAATTAGTTTGAATGCCATCAAGTTATATCTATTTTTTTTCTTGGTTGGACAAGGTATGAAGCTAGTTCTAATATTTATCTCAATACTCAATTGAGAGTTGGGATGAACTTGTGTAATCTTTCCTCACAAAGTTCTTCTCACCTAAAATTATCTAATAATTATAGAGTGGGATAAGTCAATTCTATCACAATGAGTTTGAGACTTTGTATGATGCTTGAGATCAGTTTAAAGAATTATTGAGGAATTGCCCTCAATATGAGTTTGAGTTGTGGTTCCAAGCCCAAACATTCAATAATGGGATAAACTACATGATGAGGTACATGATTAATATGTCATCGAGTGGGTAAATTATGAACAAATTACCTGAGAAAGTATATTATTTATTTGAGAAGTTAGCAATAAGAACATATAAACTCTGAATGATCATCTCTTTGGGATAAAATAAACTTGAGTGTTATAGCTGGATAAATTTACTATAATCGAGACAAATATGAAAGTATTTATTAAAAGGATAAAAGTTCAATAGGAGAAATAAAAATAATAGGAGAAATCATTATTATGCAACCATAAGAAAGGGTGACTTTCAACAACATTTATCAAGAGCAAAAGACATGAATTGCAAAGCAAAAGGTGTGTACTTTGACCTAATATGAATATCTCGACACATACCATCTAAATGTGAGAAACAATAAGAATTTTTTTATGAAAGGTCTACAAATGAGTAGCATAAATTCCGAAGAAATTTGGAACAATTCTATGGGACACAATATTCTATGAGGATAAAGTTTATATTATCCACATTTAATATATGAAGAGAAATCTTTCATCAATGACAAATTGATAAAATTGTTGATTAATATGAAATGAAGAAATGATTTTCAAGAGGACTAGATATGAAGGTATAAGTCGAAGTTGGAGCAAACAAACATGATAATGAATAGTATAGATGGCCAATGAATTACCAAGTAATACTGAGATATACTTAAATAAGTGCATGTCAATTATAATTAGAAGTGAGTAAAAAATTTAAGGGGCAATGAATAAAGGAAGCTAAAATAGAGGGCATTATAACTGGTAGCTCTGTGACTTACCTATAAATACAACTTTCCCAAAATTCATGATCCCCAACATGATATTTTCAAAAGTCACAACTCCCAATGCCATGACATCAAAGTCATGGTGCCAAAAAAAGAGAATACCCAAATCAACTACCTAGTTGTGATTGAAGAAAAATGAGGATCATATGAGCGAATGTAGAATGATGCTAAAGGTTTTTTTCCTCTAAAACTTCATTTTCCACAATGCTTTAAAAAGAGAAATTGGAAGAATAATTTAAGAAATTTTTCAATATTTTTTGTGACTTAGAAGTCAACATCCCATTTGTCAAGGTATTATTTTAAATATCTAATTATGTAAAATTTAAAAATGATGTCATGAACAGTAACAGGAAGTTGGAGAAATGAGGCATGATGAATATGATAAAAAAATATAGTGCAATTATTCAATGAAAACTCTAAAAAAGTTGAATGATTCATAAATTTTTAAGATGTCATATGTAATTAGGGAGCACACATTCTAAAAGGTATTATATGATTTAGGATAGAGTTTTAACTTGATTTTATCAATCACACTAAGATTGAACTTCGGTGAGATCACTCAAACCTCTTGCTCACTATAAATTATTGATTGATCGATAAAGTGCCCAACATATATTATTGAGATATTTTGGTTTAGGTTGGTATACTTATTTTTCTTATAGATTTTGTAGTTTTGGATAAGACCGATATCCTCATTAGTCTTGGGATGATAATTTTTAGCCACAAGGGACATCATCATTGATGTCAAGAAGTGAGAGTTCACTTTTTGCATTGGAGAAGAGTAAGTAAAATTTAACATTTACAAATATATGTAGTGTCTATATGATAATGAGAAAGATTATTGGAAGATTGATAACATACTCTAAACTACAAGGAAATAAAACATGAACTTTAAGTGAAAGCATTTTGTAGAAGACTCTAGTCTAACAAATATGAGAAAAATGAGATAGAAGAATAATAATGGAGCTATAAAAGTGAAGCTAATGACTACTATAAAGTCATGACATTTTTCAAAGTCACGACTTCAAAAAGGTCAAAAGAAGATTAGTCCAAAGAGGTGGAAAAGAAAAGTGAAACACCTAAATTCTATTCTAAATTGCAAGGAGAAAATGATGTCTATTATTTGGAAAAAATACTAGTAGTGAAAGCATACAAAAATCCCATTTGGTGGCTAATGAAATAATATAGAAAGATGACTTCAACAATGATTATAGAAGATTCTTAAAAATAGAAAAAGAAATGGTGACATCAACAAAAGTCATGTCTTATACTAGTAATATAACTTTGGAGATAAAGAAGCTAAATAAAGAAGACATGATAAAACTCAACGTAGAAATTTTGGAGTTATATAAAAAAAATCTCAAGGACCTAGGCACAACCTAACAAAAATTTATGGTAAAGCTAAATGTCACGAGTTTGAAGTTCTAGATAAAAAAAGAGCTTGAATTGTAGTCCAAAAAAAAATTTATGGCGACCCTTAAAGTCATAGTATCTAATAATGATAAAGCTGTAATGATCCATAAAACCATGACATCACGGGAAGGAGAAAGATATGAAAGAAGCCCCAACAAAAAAAATAATGAATATGAATTAATGCTAAAAAAAGCTTGGGAAGAAAAAAGGAAGTGAGAGATAATATGACAAAGGTAGCATGAATAATTGAGATCACTAATTAAAGTAATAACTTTTTGATGTCTAATTATGGATATTAAATATAGCATTGCTTGGGAGGTAACCCAATAATTTTTTTTCTTGCATAGTATGATGAAATAATTGTAACCACTCATACATATTCTTTTACACCCACAAAATTTAGTTGTTGAATTCAAACCTCACTATAACTATTTTATGTACCCACACAAAAGAAGCAATCCCACTGTCTAAGCACACTATGACATTGAAACTTAGTCATATAAAATAAAACTAGTTATTTTAGTAAAAATTTACAATATGTTGTATAAAAAAAAGCTTTAAATGAATAATTTTACTAAATTATAGTTTTGGATAGAATATGACAAATAATAATGAAATTATGTGATTTTTATGTAAAATAAAGACTTGGTGGATTATTGAGAAAAAAGAGAGTAGGGGGTAATAAAAAGTAATAATATTCTATGTCATAACTTTGTTATAAGATAGTTACACTGATCCATTCTTGGCCAAAACTTCACACGTATTATCATGACAATCTTTGTATGTTATGTCTCTACCACCTTATTGACATAATTCTTTTACTATCCAATTCATTTTTTTTGATATGAAACTTTCTTAGAGTCACATCTACACTAGTTCATAACATTTTTTATGACTGAAAGAATAATTTCATATTATAATAACTAGGTAAGGTACCACACTTATACTCAAAGTCATGACATAACTTTAGTACCACAACTTTTTCATTATAATGCCAATAAGTCTAAGGAAAAGGCCACAATGCTTGGTATAAAATTGTGCCTTTTAGCTATAGAAAGTTCCAAAGAGTAATACTTAATCCACGACCATTTCTATGGCCTTGACTTTTTCTCTAGAAAAATGATCAAAGCCAGAAATTTTTTTCAAGCCACGACTCTGTTATAGAAATAAAATATACAGCCACGGCCATTCTCAGGGCTAAAACCATCTAATACAAGAGAGAAACACAAGCCTGAGCTAATTCTCAATATCATGACCATATTATGTAAGAGAGAGATCAAAGCTACAACACATTATCAAAGTCATGATTTTATGTTCCAAAGATGAAATATGTAGCCACAACCATTCCAAATGCTACAATATTCTAAAGTTAGAAATAAAATATAGCCACGACTTTCTTCAAAAAATTCATGACTTTCTACTTAAAGTTTGCACTCAACCACTTAAGTATAAAAGGAAAATTGAGAATTTCAATAAGTATTCTAGGACATGAGAAAAAAGAAAAATGCTAGGGTTTTAGGAGCCACATCTTATCAAACCCGAGGGAATATTTATGAAAAAGGGGCAACATAAGCCACAAGGATAAGCCATAAGGCATGGATGTGAATTTTGGCCTACCCTATGGAAAAATCAAAGGTGCATAACTAAGTATTATTGATTTAGGATTTAATTTCTAGATACTCGAGAGAAACCTAACGTTCCAAAAGATATTTCTCCAATTATCTCATGTGAATTCCTCCCAAATATCAGGCTAAATTAAGATTTAGGATTATATTTAATTATATGTGATAGATGTTTTATAAATGAATTTAATATTTATATTTTATTTTGGTTTGAATATTGATGAATATAATAATTATGTATAACTAAAATTGGACTTTTACTATTAGTGGGTTTTGCATACTATCATCGTAGATTGTGATAGGTAAGCCATAAAGCATACTCACATATAATAGTATGAAGGAAGTAATAGCCACTGCAATCATGATATCAATTTTGGCATCAATATTGATGTATGATATTAATTTTGGCATGCACAATTGATGTATGATACTTTTTTTAAGTATTTTGACATCAAACTTATACATTAAAATCTTTTGAGTATAATACTTATGAAGCTAACAATATAAATGATATTATAAGTTAATCCACTATGTATGCCTTAGAAAGACAAACCCTCAATTGATCTAAGTATTTTATAAAATATTTTTCTAGGTATTTTATCTTTAGTGTGGGAGTCACGTATCATTATGGTAGATGGTGATATGTAAGTCATGAAAAATATGTGATTGGATGTAACTCATAAGGTGTTGATAGTCTTATGATTTCCTTTTTGTCATATGATTACCACTAATGAAATTTAAGAGAAAACATATATTAATTGTATGAGTATGATACTTATGAAGTAGAAAGTACAAATACTTTTACTATCATATTAGTTTATATCTATATGACACATGAGGTTGGAAAATAATAATACATTTATTATTTTCGAGTAGAGAAGATTTATTATTTTAGTAGTAAATTACTAAGGGGACAACTTTGAGGGGACAATCATTGGTGAAGGCTCAATAGTTGATAAGCATCTTCTATGCTAATATGGTACTAAGGTATTTTATATTAATCTTACATTCATTTTATAACTTAATAATACCCAAACTAATTAGATAAGTCACCATGGATACTAAAATGTATCAATCCTAGAATTTAAGAATCTTACCTAAAACTCGTTCTTTACCTATCAACTAGTCTAGTAGTTGACTGATTATAGATTGATATCTAGATATAAAGTTCACTTTACTAGTTGTATGACTCATATACTTGTGAGACTATTTGGATGATAAACTCTCACATAATAAGATTTTGAGACTTTGCCTAATCCTAAAAATTTGGCATCATAACAAATGTACAATATGATATAAGTTACATAGAGAGTTTTATGCATGCTACACATTTGGAAAATACCACAACATGTTGTGTTGTTGTACTATATTGTATTGTATTGCTACTTTGGAAAAAGCCTTGAATTCTTTAGACACATCTTTCTATTCTATTTCAGCTCTTATTTTTGGTTCCATTTTTTTGTTGCCTCTCTAATTCTTTATCACATCTAAATATAATGGATATGCACTCCTTTGGATTTATCTAGATATTGCTCAGTATTCCATTCACTTTTTTTTATCAATAATGCTAATTACCCAAATTGATTCTCAATAATCATTATTGCTACATTCATGTGTTATAGTTTCATTTTGATCCATTTCATTCGGTTCTTTATAAGATCATTTTTTTTTCAGTGTATCTAAGAGCAAGGTAATTATAGTGTATTCAAGTGATAACTTTTCTACCCCTTTCAGATAGTTATAATTGGAGCTAGAGGCTCCTTACAGTTGATAACCTATTGAATTATTCTAAAAATTTATCTAAAATTAGCCCATGCTTTACTACACATTTTGACAAGTCCCATATGATAAGTTTTCATTATTTCTCATGTTTGAAATAATGATTTCGTATTCAGAAATCATACATCAAGAAAAAAAATTAATTTGTTGACATGTCATCTTTGATATAATTTTTCTTATTTAATTTTTGGTACATGCATTAAAACATAATTATCCAAAAAATTTAAGTTCATTTTTTTTAATTCTGATGTGTACAAGATAAGGGGTGGAATGAAAAATAATTATTTTATTAAGAATAATTATGTTATTGTACAACATATAGTAGTTACTTGGATTTTGAAAATCTCAATTTTTTGTCAAACTCATAATTTACCATAGTCAAAAAT
The DNA here is from genome assembly GCA_029783825.1 of Sapria himalayana. Taxonomy (NCBI): domain Eukaryota; kingdom Viridiplantae; phylum Streptophyta; class Magnoliopsida; order Malpighiales; family Rafflesiaceae; genus Sapria; species Sapria himalayana. The sequence goes on from JAREIK010002830.1 coordinate 2,876,936, forward strand.
ATTTAATTTTATGTACACTTAAATAGCCCTTTTCATAAAATGACATGTCACTCAAATATTTAATTCTCCTTACTCAACTAGATAAGCTTTTTTACTTTCTTTTGTCATTGTTACATAATCTACCTTAGTAGTAGATAAAATCATAATTTTTTACTAGTTAGAATTCTAACAAATTATTCTAGTCCCCAATGTAACCACATATCCAATAACATTTCTCATATGGTCCATCTCTCCAAAAAAATAAGCATTTAAGTATCTTTACTATCTCAATTTGCATCTCCTAAAACACAAATAGCTTTCAGTAGCACCCCACATGTATCTAAGTTTTTGCTCTATTACTTTCCAATGAAATTTTCTTGGATTAGACATAAATTTATTATTTGCTCCCACTACATGAATAATATCTAGTCTCAACATACCATGACATTTATTAGATTTTAAATAGCCGAGGCATATGAAATATTAGCCATGTAATTTTTTTATTCATCAATCTTTGAACTTTGCTTATTTGATAACTTAAAATAGTTAGCTAGAAGAGATCTGACTAGCTTGGTATTACTCATGCAAAAATGCTACAAAACCTTATAGATGTACTTAACTTGATATAATTATAAGATACCTTTTTTTCTATCTCTACTAATTCTCATTTCAAGTATCTATTTTGTTGCACCAAAGAACTTCATCTCTAATTCATTGGAAAAAAATTTTCTTCAACTTCTTGGTCTAATCTATTTATTCTCATCTCATCCTCTAAATCCCTTAGAGAAAAATTGTTGATATATAACTTCCATAGATATAACCAAGTGCTACTACAATGCTAGAAACTGAAAAAATGGCAGTCACACTTGATTACTAGAAGGAATATGTATGTGTACCCAATATATTTTTTATGTGGAATGCCTTTGAACACCAATATATGTTGTATCCTTGGAAAAAATCAAGGTATTCTTTGATTTGATATACTTATCTAATTGGTAAAGTTGTCTTGCATATTGATAACTTTGCTAACTCTCATGTCTTATTGGATTTAATAGACTTTATCTCATTTTCTGTTACTAGAACTTACTTGCTTGAATCTTCTATATAACATGCTTTATTATAGTATTCTGGTTCTCCTCCATCTGTCAAAATAAAATAACTCACATACTTTCTATTGGAAACATGTAATTGACTAGATCTCATTAACATAAGAACTTGTGCATGTGGCTTTTTAGTAACACTTAATGTTATTTCATCTCTAGAGATACCAACTTGTCATAATAATAACAATATTTGGGACATAATCATGCTCAAAGTAAATAGGTTCTAGATTGATTAGATCAATTCTTCTATTTATATAAAGGACTTTTTCATTAAAAATAAGATTACTATTTCTAATAATCTTTTTATTCTGGTCATTCCAATATATATAGTCAATTTCATTATCACCATAACCAACAAAAGTGTATTTAAATGATTTAGCAAGAAGTTAATTCCTACCATTATTCCTAATTTGCACATAGAGACAATCTAATATCTTTAAATGTGAAAGACTAATATCATTTTTTTTGTCCAAAACTTTTTTAGTTTTTAGAACTCTAAGGATGTTGATGATTCATGGTTGGGAAACCATGCACTAGGTGAATGCTTCTAGCTTTCTTAGTTAATATTCTTTACATGTGTTTTAATATGTCATTCTACTGTGGTATCTCTGTCACTATTTTTGTGAGCTTCAATCCACTCTCATAGAAAAATGTCTTAAACCTGATATTTTCATATTATCTTTCTTTATCAAAATGCAACTTCTTGATTTTCAAATTGATTCCATTTTTCATAATAATTTAACATTTCTTGAATATTTCAAATACCTCAAAATTTTTTGATGTACGGAGTATATTCACACTTTCCTACTTAGATCATCAATAAATATAATAAAATACAATTTACCACCAATTGATGTTAATAAAGCTAGACCCCAAACATATGTATGAAATAACTTGAGCTTTAATTCCTTCAAAGTTCTACTTGCTTTCTTGAAACAAACCCATTCTATTCTTTGATGATGTAACTTTGACACATATTAATGAATTGACTTCAAACATGATAGTCTCTTTTTTGAATGAAAAACTTTTAGTGTCCTTCCACTCATATGCCCTTGTCTCTAGTGTCATAACCTTTATATTCTTTATATATGGTGACTATAATTGAATATCTTGCATACATGGTCATGTAAATAGTTCCTTTCTTCTTTCCTTAAGCAATAGTCATGACTCCCTTTGAGTTTTTCAAGTTATCACCTATAGAAGTTATTGCATAATTATCTTTTGCAAACTACTTAATTAAAAACATATTATTTTCAAGTTTGGATACAGATATCATTTTCTCCAACTTCCAATAAACTCATTCAACTTGATTTTACTACTCCTTGATCAACGACATCACAAGATTGATCATCACCAAGGTACACATTTCCTTGAAATTTTGCGATACAATTCTTTAATATTTCTCTGCATGAATTTGTATGAAACAAAACCACATGTGCTTCATACTCAAGTTTCAATCTCTCTCTCAATAGAATATTTGAGAGCATAATTCATTTATTCTAACATAATGTTCATACTTATCTATTCATCATTTTTCTTTTTGTAGACCAATGTATTTAAATTTATAATTACTCAATTTTACAAAATTCTAATACTCAATATTATTTTTTTTCTTGTGTTTTTTGGATTGATGACTTGTTAGGATTTATACTTTTATTGAAACTACTATTTGTGCCGCGGAGTTGCAACCCTATACAATGGAATTTTGATTGGACTAAAGCTGAATGATCTACAAGAAGTCAAATATTATTCTGTGTAGTCTTGACTAGCCAAAAGCTAGAATGAATAGAATTTGGAGTCTTGACTTAGATATAGTAACAAGTTTTGGGTGGTTGTGATTGTAGAATATCTTTTGAAGTTATAACTTATATTGTTAAGTCGTGATTCATCTTAAGCTATCACATCTACTTTGGAGATGATACCTAAAATATGAAGTCATGACTCAACTTAAGCTATATTATATGTTATGATATCTTGGTCATGTTCTATGGTGTCATGACATCAATATTATCACAATATATCTTGAGTTGTTGTGATTGATAACTTATGTATTTTAGTCACAACCTTTTCTCTAAGATCTCGAAATGATTGAAATCATGATATGTTATGTGTTTTTATGACTTAGCACTTGAGTTAAGAGATTATTACTTTACTATATAAAGTCTTATAAATGAAATACAATAAAAAACATGATGTCTAGTTCATGAGAAGACATGTTGCTCTACCGCAAAACATGAATGGTATAAAAAGTTTTTCTCTTATTTTGAGTGTCTCTCTTCTCTCTCCCCTTTTCTCCTTTGGTGAGTATATGTGCTTCTTTTATCATAGTTTTTTTTACCTCTGCTCAAAAACCTAAACCAATATCATAGTTTGCCTGCTCTAGTTCCTAGTTTGATGTAATGAAAAGATTATGCTACAAAATCTTAGTTTACATTTTACCTCCTAATTTCTATCCAGATATCATATCATCTGGTATTGAAGTTTCTTATCTTGGATGCCTATGGATTTATCATTTAGCATTAAAGTAATTGTAGTGGTACATAAATTTTGAACAACTAGTATTGGAGCTTGTGATCGGTACTCTAAATTCTCAATAATTGCTATTAGAGTCAAGTATTTTGGGACTTTTTGATTTATTTTTTGGTATCATATATAGGCTCAGTCATATTGCATGATTTGGTGATCACAGCTAGGGTTTACTATATCTATGGAAAGATGAATTTAAGAAAAGCAAGTATGGTATCATCTAGGGTTGAAATTAATAAATTCATGGCAAGGGCTTTGAATTTTAGAAGTTAGAGATGAAATATCTACCTGTTGATAAATATTAATGGCTTGTAATTGAAGAACCAAAACCAACAGTTAGTGATCAAAAAGTAGGAAACTTTTCTATGGGTAATTTGGACAAGTTGGATCAGATAGTGCAAGGCTTGATCTAACTATATATGGACAATGAAGTCTTGATGAATATTTTTGGTAAGAAGTCCACAAAATATCTGTAGAAAAAGTTGAAATTACTTTATCAAAACAAATAATTAAAAACAAGTTATTCCTAAGGAAGAAACTATAAAAGTTTTCTTGGAGGAGGGTGATATACTCTCTTCAGACTTGTATGAGTTTCACACATTGATCGGCCAATTTTCTACTATTAGACGCGAGATCACTTAGAATGATAAAAAAATTATTTTCTTTTATTCACTACCTAATTTTTGAGATAATTTGATTATCACAAATGGTAGTGATTTAGTAGACCTATCATCTAAGGTAATAGTTGTAACTTTATTGTCATAAGGTACAAGGAGAAAGAGTATAAGGAAATACTCTAAAGATGCATTGTATGTAAGAGGGAAGATTGAAGAATTAAGTATGTAGTAGGAAAGCACAATCAAGTGTAAAAGGATGATCGAAGAATATGAATAAACTAAAATTGAGATGCTAGAAATGTAGTTTAGCTGGGCACTTTAAGATGGACTACTAAAGAAACTAATAGGCTGCGATGAGAAAATATGGAATCACAACCTTGAAAAATCTTGGGCTTGGAAGACATGGAGTCATCTATTAGGAGTGAGATTCATTTTTCTGAAGTTTGTATTGTTCATGTGGATGAGGAAACTTGGTATATTGACATAAGTGTATTATATCAAATGACTTATCATCAGAACTAATTTGCATAGTATTAGTCTTGATGGAAGAAATAGTAACTATGCATGAGGAATGACTCAATATTAAAATAGTTATCTATGAGATAGTTAAGATAATTAGAGGTTGGAGAATTGAAGTAAATACTCGAAATAATTGTAAATGGAAGTTAACATGTTGCCTAAAAGGTATAGAAATGATAATGACCCTTATATGGAATGATATGTCATATTTATGTTGAAATATCTAGGGAACAACTACTAGGGGATCATCTTTATTAGTGACAATCCAACAAATGATAGGTACCTTGTAAGCCTGAGGGCATTGGTAGTAGAGTATTTTCATAATAATCAATTATTTATCCAACAATCAAATATGATATTAACCAAACATTGAAAACCATGATCAAGTAGAAGTATGTGTGCCAATCCTAGAGTCTAAGTATATTCTCTAAGACCAAGTACAACAATTCATACTGTACAATTTCCAATTCATTCTTGATTGATCAAGTTTTCAAAATAATCTTTATGGAATTGATATTTGGATCTATGTCTAATTTATTACTTATATGATTTTTCGTATCCTCACAAATTCTCAACAACATTCATAAAGTTCTCTTTGTCATCAATATTTCTCGATGCACCTAGAATTATTCGTCCTCATCTTCTAATAATGACATTAAATTATTTTTATCCTCATTATTAGTTCCAATTTTTTCATTTTCTCTCATTATTATAATTCTTTTATTTGGGCATCGACTATCTATGTGAATCCATCCCAAACATTTAAAATACTTAATATCATAATTTTGAGATAGAGAGGTTTCAAATTTAGTTTGCACTCCAAGATTTGGAATTTAGATCGAACTTTTTATTTTTGTCTAGGTAGCTTTTTATCATCTTTTTTATAAATTATATTCTTCTTATTACAACACCCACATTGTAGTTTGGATATGTACTTTTCCTCACCTTCAACTATTATTTAATTTTGATAATCATATCCACAATGTCTTCTAACTCTATATAATGATGTAATTCTACCAGATTAGTAATCTCTCAATTAGAGACAACTAAAAATCTCATCATTGTGGCCTCCTGATCTTTTTCCAAATTTGTTCTAATCATAGCTATCTCTATTTCCTTTAAATAGTCATTTACAATGTTATTTGCTTGTGTAACATTGTACAACCCCCGATGGTAGTGATTTGGTACAAATATTTTCACATAAATATTTTTATTTCTTCCCATGTTACTACTAGGTGTAGCTTATTTCTCTTTCTATTTTGTTTTAACTGATCCCATCAAATAATTCCATAAACAGTAAACTTAATTGCAAAGATTTTTATGATTTTTAGTTCTGAGTAGTTATCAAATAATTGCATAATCACCCTTGAAATGGTGGAATTTAATCTTTATACTGCCTAACTTGTTATCTTCCCAAATCCTAGTTCACAACTATTTCTATATCTTCCGTGATTAAAGTAGAATCTTGCTTTTATTCATCTTATAACTCATTCCCATAGACTTTATAGTCACTTTCTACATAATCATTTGATTATCTTCTCTCTACCAGTCATATTTGGAGTATTCTATGACTATGAGTTCTTCGCTCAATTTAGTCTCTCATGAATTTTCTCAAATTCTATCATCATCATTTGTCCCATTGCACCCATCTAACCTCTTTAAACATCTTTGGATTAGCTAGCCAGGAAGTGCCTTCTCCTATACTCATTTTACCGTGATTTGATATTTTTCAATGATTACTTTATGATTTTTAATAACACTCTTATTATTCTTAGCTAACTAATCAAATATGATACATTATATGAGTTAGATTTGGTTCTAGAACTTATTGAATAGAAATAAAATAAATTTAATAACATAAAGGAAAATTACAAAAAGATAACTAACAAAAAGATAATAGCTTGATAAAACTTTATTTTACTAATTTTTTTTCTATTTTATCTCTCTCTCTCTCTCTCTCTTGCTTCTTCTTTTACAATTTTTTTTACTTTTTTTTGCTATTTTTTTGCTATTTTTTGCTTTTTTTTTTTTTGCTTTTTTTTGCTTTTTTTTTTGCTTTTTTTTTTTGCTTTTTTTTTTTCTTTTTTTTTTTGCTTTTTTTTTTTTGTTTTTTTTTTTGCTTTTTTTTTTGCTTTTTTTTTTGCTTTTTTTTTTGCTTTTTTTTTTGCTTTTTTTTTTGCTTTTTTTTTTGATAAACTATATAAGATGTGATGTTGAGAAAAGAAAATAGAAACTAGATGGATATGAAAATATAATTATGAAAAGTAGTGAAGAAATAATAACTTTTACAACTTGAGACTTGAGATAGGCGCTGATACCAAAATGATATGAATCATACTAGCTAATCTTAGTTAGACCCATATACAAAGTATAAAAAAAAGACTGTTCAATAATAGGTTACAAAGAAGGTGTGGAACCCAAGACCCAATGTTTATAAAAATATACGAAAATCGATTATAAAATGATGCTCTCAAAACTAGAGATGAGGATCTGTATGATAAGCCAAGAAGACCATAACTAGAGATCTTGTTACTTCAAAAATGGAAGGTGGAAACCAAGACACTGTGTTTATAATGAAACACAAACTTTGGTTATAAATTAATAATGTCACAACTAGAGATGGAGATCTAGATGATAAGTCAAGAACTCATTTCCTATAACTTAAATAGAAATCTTATAACTTTGGAAGTTCTCAAAGAACACATGAATATTAATCTACCTAAAATTCAACTTGTCTTTTCATTCCATGGAGGCATATATTTATAGAGTGCTTGAGATATTTCCTAAAGCTAGAAGCACTCATTTACCTTGGATACATCTCCAATAATTAGAGACAAAAATAATTCTTATCTTCATTGATTGAATTACTCACAAAAATAAAACAACTACTCACAAAAAAATAAAGAATAACTAGATGTTCACATTCAATGAAATTGTGCAAAGATAGATTTAATTAATTAATCATGCTGAAAAGGGCTCTTAGAGGTACAGTTCACTTCATTCCCTTCAAATTACTTCAATCAAGCTTCAATTATTTTTATTGGGAATAATTAGGTGGGCAAATCTATGCATACATAATTTACTATTTTAGGTTCGGCTAAAACTTGTTGGATTATATCATTAAACATATTTTTGAATTATCTTTCACTTGCCCTCATAACATGTCTAGTCGATATAGTTATGGGTTAATTGTAATTTAGACTTATTTGAGTTTATAAAATAACATCATGTTGGGTGACTTGAAAACCATGATTTTTTTTAATAACCACTAACATGTCAAGTGGGGGAAAATTGGATTTCAAATTTTTCGTGCACAATATAAATATTTTATGTCGCAGTGCATTTTTTTTATTTTGAAAAAAATAGATCCTTTCATTAATTTTTTTCTCGATAATGATGCAAAATATAAATTAAGGACAAATAGTTTACGAATCTGAAAACCAATTAAGGACAAAACCAAGGTGAACAACAAGCAACATAGGTTGGAGTTAGGTTTTTATGCTTAGACATTTATTTGGGTAATCATATGGAACCCTGGAATCTACAAGATGTCTTCCAACACATCTCAAGCACTTTTATTCTCAATATTCAGCTAAATTGAATTCTAAGGTTAGAAATTTATCCATGTGAAAATATTTGAATTTATGAGTTTATTTTTGGGTAATTATTATATTTGAATGTTGATGGATATTAATATAATTTAGAAGTAAAAATTAGGGTTTCACTAACATATTGGTTTATGAGTGTTGGTTGTGGTTGATGGTTACAGGCAAGGCATGAGACACACTCATGTGGTTCAAATAGAAGGAAGTGATAACCCTTCCAATCTTAATACATGACATAAATTAATGTGTGAAAATCCAATATTAAATATATTAATCATTATAAGTATAGTATTCACAAAGCCGAAGGTAAGAACTTATTAAAAACTAATTCATTATAAACTATCTAGAATAACTAACATAAAGATAATATGTGGGTTAAGTATAATATCGTATCTTTGAGTTTTACCATAGTGTGAAAGTCATATATCAACCATGGTGGATAGTGACATTAATGTCATGGGGCACATGCAAGTGGGTGAGACTCATATGATAGTGGTTGTTCTATGAATAATTTCTAGTTATGACTTCCATGGGTGAATTTATGAAAAATCATATATTTAATTGTCATGAGTATAATGCCCACTAAGCCAAAACCACACGTAAAATTAGAATCACATTATCTCAAGTCATTAATATAATTAAAAGATAGAGAATATAAGTACATACTCAAAGTAGTCATCAATAGTATTTGATGTATTGCATAAAAGGAGTCGATGTGATATGACCCTTAAATGGAATGACATGTTATATCAGTGCTGAATACTAAGAAAAAAAACTATGAGAAGAATATCTTTGATAATAACAATTCAGCAAATGATAGCAACCTTGTATGCCAAGAGAGTACACGAGCATTTTCACAAAAATTTATTATTCATCCAATAATCAAACATAATAATGATAAAATACTAAGAAACATTCATTATGCACAAGTACATAAACCAATCCTAGAGTCCAATTATATTTTATAAGACCAAGTACATCTATTCAACTTGGACAATCATTAGTTTATTATTGATTGATAGAGGTGTCAAATGGGTAGTTTCATGCTAGAATAACACATTAGAGTGTGAAATAAATGTGTTACAATGCATTGCTAGGCATGACATAGGAGGAGGCTTGCCATGCTTTGCTTGGCATGACATGGTAACTAGACTAGTGGCCCGACATGGCACTATTAGCCTATAAATGTTAGGGCCATGATGGGCCAAGAGTGGGACATGCTATTCAAACTAGTTCATGCCAGCATGAATTGGTTCTTTAAAAAAATATAATTTTTATTTTTTTTTTGAATTTTTTTTCATTTAAATTTAGCCAAAATCATGATAGCATGTCGGCAGGCCTGGCTGACGTGCCGACCATGCCATGCCATAAGTAGTATTCAATTTATGGCATGATGGGGTAGAGGAGGAGAGGCATGTCATGTCGGAGGGGAAGCATGTTGTGCCATGATGTAAGTGATATCTAGCCATTTTTTTCATTTAAAGTTGACCAAGCAAGGTAGGAGAGGCATGACCGCCCAATAATGACCTACCACTACCACATGAGTAGTATCCATCTTATATGATTAGTTTAAAAAAAACACTCCAATGAGTAGTCACCTTATGAGACTAGACCCATGACCTGAGACTCGACCATAGCTAGTCCTAAGTCACTAGGCTGGTGGACCATGCCATCGGACAAGCATTGTGCCATCGGCCTGGTTGACACCTCTATTAATTGATCAAATTGTCAAAACAATTCCTACGAAACTAATATTTGGACTTATGTCCACTTTATTACTTATACTATGAGTTATATGATCATTACATTATTTGTAGAGTTATATGGTTGACACCCAAATATTTGTAGAGTTATGTTGGATGAGAGATCCTCGCTCAACTAGGTTTCATGATCATGTGAATTAACTATGAGTTTTGACACCCTCACAAAATCACAACAATATTTATAAATCTATTTTAGTCACCAACATTTCTCTATGCACTAGGAATTCTTCATCATCCTCTAATAATGGTATTAAATTATTTTCGTCTTCATCATCAATCACAATGTATCCATTTACTATCAATATCATAACCCTTTTGTTTGGGAAATGTCTAGCTATGTGATTGCATCTCAAACATTTAAAATACTTAATATCATAATTTCAAGATAAAGAGGTTTTAGTTTTACCTTGCACTCTAGGATTTAGGATTTCATATTGAAGTTTTTGTTTTTGTAGCCTAGATATGTATTTTCCCTCACTTTCAACTATTATTTGATTTTAAAAAGAATATCCACAATATCTTTTAATTCCACATAATAATGCAAATCTGCTTGATTAGCTATCTCTAGATTCAAACCAAATAAAAATTTCACTATTATTGCCTCCTTATCTTTTTATACATTTACTCTAATCATACATATCTTCATTTTTTTATAAAAGTCATCTACAATTCTATTTCCTTTTGTAAGCCTTTGTTTTTTGCACATCCCCCAAAAGTAATGCCATGATACAAAATATTTTCAGATTAATATCTTCATCTCATCCCATATTTCTACTTGGTGTTTCCTATATCTCTTTCTATTTAGTATTAACGGATCCCACCAAATGATTCCATAATCAGTGAATTCAATTGCATTGAATTTTACCTTTTTCAGTTTTGAGTAGCTATGACATTCAAACATCAGCTTCATCTTCTTTTCTCATTCAATATATGTTTTAAAATAATTTCGCCCTTGAAATAGTGAAATTTTTATCTTTATACTACCTAAGTTGTTATTTTCTTGAATCCTAGTTTCACTACTATTTCTATAACTTCTGTGATTAAACTAGAATCACATTGTTATTCATCTTCCAACTCCTTGTCATTGTCTATATAGTCACTTTTTACATAATTCCTTGATCATCTCATCTATCTCTCTCTCTCTTAGTCATATCTAGACTATTCCATGAGAGTGAATTCTCCACTCAATCTAGTCGGTCACAAATTTGCTCCAATTCTATTCTCATTATATCTCTCATTCACCCATCATAACCTTCATGAATATCTTTGGATCAGCTAGCCAAGTAGTGTTTTCTCCAACATGTATTTTACCATGATTCAACATCATTTAGTGATTACTCTATGACTCTAATAACACTCTTATTTTTCTTATCGAACTAATTGAGTAACATACAGGATTTGAATTAGAGATGATTCCAGGAACTTATTGAATAGAAATGAAATAAGATTAATAATAGAAAGGGAAAATACAAAAAGATAATAACAAATAGATAACAACAAAAAAGATAATTGTTAAATAAAATTTTGTTTTGATGATTTTTTTTTTTGCTTTTTTTTCTCTATCTTTTTTAGCTTCTTCTTTTGCTATTTTTTACTATTTTATTACTATTTTTTTGCTATTATTTTTGCTATTATTTTTGCTATTATTTTTGCTATTATTTTTGCTATTATTTTTGCTATTATTTTTGCTAAACTACATAAAATAGATTGTCAAGAAAAGAAAATAAAAACTAGAAGGATATGAAAAATAATTTTGCAAAGTAGCAAAGAAATAACAAATTATGCAAATCCAAGATTTTAGATGGGCTATAATATCAAAATGATGTGAATCATAATAATATTAGCAAGACTCATATACAAAGTAAACAACAAAATGGTAGTTCTACAATTAGGCTTGAAGGAAGGTGGAAACCAAGACCTAATGTTTATAAATAAACATGAACCTTTGATATAAAATGATGATGCTACAACTAGAGATGAAGATGTAGATGATAAGTCAATTAAAAACTTTACTAGAAATCATGTTACTTCGATGTTCTCAGAGAACACATGAGTAGTAATCTAACTAAAATTCAAATTACTTTTTCATTCCATGGAGGCATATTTCTATAGAGTGCTTGAGAGATTTCCTCAAGTTAGAAGCATTCATCTTCATTGGATACATCTCCAATTACTAGAAACTAAAATAATTTTTATATTCAATGATTGAATCACTTGCAAAAATAAAATATCTACACACAAAAAATAATAATAATGAAATAACTAGATGTTCATATTCAATTAATTTGTGCAATAAAAGACTTGATTATATGTATTGACTATTGTATTGCTATTGATCTCACAATAAGGTCATTAGGTATAATTATGGATTCATAGTATTTTAGACTTCACTGGGATTCATGAATTGCATCACTTTGGGAGTTTGGGTGATTTTTGAATTTTAAAATCATGAATTTTTAACAACCACAAACATGTCAAGTGGAGGGGAAAATTGGATTTCCAATTTTTAGTGCAAACATAAATTTTTTTATGTTCCAGTGCATTTTTTCAAAATTAGATTACTTTTCAATATTTTTTTTCAGACAGGTGACCCAAAATATAAATTTATAACAAATAAATTTAACAAATGATTTTTGAACTAGAAAAACACTATTTCCAATTCCAAACATATTTTTGAATTCGAAAACTTTTTAATTTTTACCCAAATCTAAAATTTCTAGACACACACACTTACACATAAACACACATACACATAGACACAGACACACACATACACATATATAAATCTATAAATATACATATATAACCTATAAATAAATAAATATTTGTATATGTATAACCTAAGTATATATGTATATATGTATAACAACAATATATATATATATATATATATACACACACACATGTATACATATACATGTAGATAAACACATACACATGTGTGTCTATATATATGCAGCATTAGCCGGAGGACCCCAATTGGGCTGCCGTTTGGCACCATCACATCCTCCTGATAATCTCATTCTTTGGGTGGAGGCTTGTGAGCAGCTTCGTCCCCATGGACTGGAAGCTCAAACAAAAAGGCTACCACATCGCATCCAAGTGTGTCACCTGTGAGTCGGAGGACACGACCCACCTCTTAATGTACTACAAGGAGGTGTGGAAGGTGTGGGATGAGTTCCACCCGACATTTTTTGTCAGAGACTTGGACATCGAGCAGGACGTCCGCCAGGACGACATGCCCATGATCCCGATGGACCTCGACTGGATTAAAAGGTACGTGCCCCTGCTGATCTGCTAGGAGACCTAAAAGAAATGCAATGATGCCAGGTTCAGGACAAACACGTTCCTGACCGAGAGGATCATCTCTAGGATCGACACACTCCTGGAGAAGATCCGGAGGGCTCTCTCGCCAAGGAGCCCGCCAATGCGCATGCACCCTGAAGGGATGTGATGGGTCGAGAGGAGCCATACCACCCCACACATGCGCACCACCTGCTCGTGCATGGTCTTTTGGGTGCAATGCTCATCGATGCTGAGAACATCCCAAAGTGGGTCCCACCACCATGCCCAGACATCGGCCGGAGCCTAACCAGCCGACGAATCCTAGGACCCTGGGAGGACACGAAAGCAATTAAGTGTGGGGCCCACCAGTCAGATCAGGCAGCAAATAGGACCAGGAAGCCGCTGTGCATGAACGAGATAGCCGGACCTGGAGGAGATGCCAATAGTACTGGAGGGCAGCTCAAAGTGGAGCCAAGAAGAAGCGGGGGCTAGATCTCTCACCACGTCTCCAGGAGTGGAAGAAACAAAATTTTTTCTATTTATGGCCTTACTTGCATTCTGAATACTGTAGCACCACGCACACATAGGGACGGACCACGGCACACATACGCACATATTCTTGTCCATTTTTGTGTAGCATGCAGAGGAGCCAGCAAGTCCCAAAAATAGCTGGCAGTGGGATCACCAACGTGTAGAGGGCCTCTCCAACAAGCCCGAAAGGCGGTGACACCAAGATCTGCCGACGAGTCCAAACAGGGCGACTGTGAGAAGACACATGAGCAACTAGTAGTGGGGCCCACCGGGCCGATCAGGCAGCAAAGAGGGCCAGCAAGACCGCCCAGCAGGAGGAATGGGTGATCCATGATCAGTTGAAGGGCCATCAGAATTCGGGAGAACCCCCAAGCAGGGTCTGGAAGCTATGGAGTCTAGACCAGCCGCACGAAAGAAAAAGATCCGGAGATGTAGTTTCTTTTTATGGCCCTACTTGTATTCTAGACATTGTATATACCATGCACATGTAGAGACGGACCACAACATGCACGCACACATGATTGTCTATTCTCCATGTAGCATGCAGCGAGGGCAACGAGACCCAGGAGCAGCTAGAAGAGAAGCCCACTAGTGTAGCAGGCAGACCTATATTAGGCGATACGGCACCCCCGGGAGTAGAAGACCTATCTTTATAGTATTTGTGGTTTTATTTGTATTCAGACTTGGTTGTATGTGTAGAGAATTGGAGTATGAGACTAGACTATGAGATGGATCACACCACACATGCGAATTAATGCATGTTTTTTGGTTTTCTATTGGTGCAAGATGCAGCTACTCCTTGGAGCTCGAGGTGGAACTGTCATACCCCAATACACTCCTGAGGACCACTGGAGAAGAACTTGGAATCCTAAGAGGAGAGGGAAGCATAAAAGTGCCAAAGATATGAACTTGTGGATTTATATGTATTTAGATTTATGTATTCTACTGCATAGCCACGACATAGGCAGATGCTTAATGCTACATGTCACACACATGCACAATCTTATATTTGCATAGTATTTGTATGGTACAGCATGCATATTCCTTCAAAAGACTTGGAAGGAGCCGAATGGAAATGATGTAGCGTGCATAAAGACTCAATGTCGCTTCATAAGCTTGGAAATATCAAGTGATTTTATTTGCATTCGTACACTTAGATTTAGACATTGTGGTCAAAAAAAAATGGAGGTAAGATTAGATTAGTGTATTTTAGCACACCAAAATTTGATTATTTTTGATTTTAGTGAATTATTTTTTGGTTCGGATTTTAGTATACCAAAACTTAATTATTTTAATTCTGGCATACAACATAAATTTCCTCTATTTTTTTGACAGTACATGATATATGTAATTATGGATTTTGGATTCAATGTGAAAAATTTGGTTAATTTGGTATAAATTGTTGGGTGAATTATGTCTTGGGGTCTTGGGAACCCAAATAATTAACCTTAAGGCCTCATAACACTTATATTTGACTTTAAGGATATAAACATTTCCAGGACAAAAATGCCCTTAATGATTCCACATCAGCAAAAATTAACTGACACGCGAGGGGAAATCAAGATGGTCTGTTTCATTGACAAAAATTAACTGAGAAACGAAACAGAGAAAAGTGATGATAGATGTAGGTTACCGATAAGATTGTGGATGCTTTTAAATAATATCATACCTGACTCTGTGACCAAAATGCAAGGTAAGTTTTCATCGTCAAACTCATAAGGTCTTGAATCAGGACTACAACACACTGGATTGGACAAAATCGGCACCCTTCGAGCCTTAACGGATCTGATCATATTCGCCTGAATCTCAGGAGTAATATTTGGATGAATAATACCGATACCTCCAAGCGTAGCCATGGCGATGGCCATGTGCGACTCTGTTACGGTGTCCATGGGAGAGGACACACAAGGAATAGAGAGAGGGATGTTACGAGACAGAAGAGTGGCGAGAGGAACATCGTCTACAGAGAAGTCAATGTAGTGAGGCAGAAAAATAAGGTCGTCATACGTGTAAGAATACCCCCTGCCGAATAGCACCTCTGCGGATAATCCGTCATATATGTGTGTGTGTGTGTTTACAATTACATGTATATCAGTATATGACTATATAAACACATGACTATGGATACATTATTAATCAAATATATGACTATGAATTCGTTTATATATATAAGTCATGTATACATGAAAATATTAATCCGTGTATACAAAGTTGTGTTAAGTTAATAGTTTTTCGAAAACAATATTCTTAAGGAGTGTTTTATAGATGCATATATTTATAAGTTACCGCTATGCTATGCTATGCAAGCAATATAGTTTTCAAGAAATTTATTTTTTTTATTTTTTAAATAATGGTGTGCAGGAGTGGCTAGCGAGGGTATTTATGGGCATTTATTATTTTCCACATCATCAGGGGTAAATGAGGTATTACAAAAATATTATATCTTAACTTTAATTTTTGTTTGTTTCATACTTTTGAGGTCAAATATAGGTCTTATGAGGCCTTAAGGTTGATTATTTGGGTTCCCAAGACCCCAAGACATAATTCTCCCTAAATTGTTTGTACATATAATTGATATAATAAACATAATCCTTGGAAGCATAAAGTTACACATTATCCAAGGAGTTTGTATGAAAATATATTTAAAATAAAAAATCCAAAATTTAATCTTAGTTTCAAAAATATGCTCAAACTAGTATTTCTGGAAACATGACAATGACCATCATTTATCGTGAAGTTCATTGTTACACTGTTGATTTTATAAAATATGATGACATTGGGAATACTGTCCGTCTATTGAAAATATTATGAAGATCTCATTACGCACATCATCCCTCGCTCCTCTCTTTCCACATCTCCCCTACCTGTCTCCAGGAGCTCGACTTAGTTTCTCAAGCTCCACGTTGGAGCTTTTGGAGACAGGCAGAAAAAGATGGATGGAAATAGTGGCTGGAGGTGAGGGCAAACAGACTAGGGGCGATGAGTATAATGTGATCTCTACAGTATTTGACATTTAAAAAACCAACGTGACAATGGTCATAATTTATGTTGACGATTGTTAGGACATGTTTTTGATATTATGATTTAATTTTGAATTCTTTATTTAAAATAAATTATTTCCGTACAAAACTATTTTAAAGAGCCGGTATTGTTGATTAGTAAGTCATATTAGACAGTGGAGTTAACTTTTATCAGTGCTTTTCCACCGACACCAAAATCAAGCCTCCCGTTGGACAGGGGCAACTTCTTCTTCCAGCAATTTCCTTCTCTGAAAATTGCAACATCACAGAAACAATCTCCCAAACAAGCCAACCTGCACATGTCCTCGGTAACGGACGTAAAGTGCTCATAATCAGACAACGGCCAATCCGTGTTGATCATCTCCATCAATTGAAACCCATTTGTTTGATCACATTTTTGTGAAGGAAACATCTTAATGCAACCCTTGCTGTGGTCGTTATGAAACATAAAATCATAACCAGGTGGGCATGTGCAAGTCGGTTTTTCGTCTTCCTCCATTTTGCAGTAGCTGTTGAAGCCGCACGCTCCGCTACCTGTGTCTGCGGTGATTTTAGTGCAGATATTTGCTGGTAAGAAACCTAAAACTTTCCAACCTGTCAAAAAAAAAAAAAAAGTGAATAAATAATCTAACAATTTTAAGTTTTGCTTCATTCATTAATAGCTCACCGTCATTGCTTTTCTTTGAGTAGGTGTATTGGCGAAGAACTCCGTCAGCGTCGACAGATATTCTTTGATAATAATCCACCATTGGAGTTCCTTTGGAGAAGATGTGGAAGAGTACTGTTTTATTCTCGGCAACAAGACTCAAATACCCATTTGGTTGAAAAATGACCTGGTAGCCACTGCCAATTGTAGACTGAGTTGACCAGTAAGGGGAATTGGGGGCTTCAAGAGGATATGTGGTAGTATACATAACAAGATTCCCATCTTGTTGCATGATCAACTTAAACCTTCCTTTTGAATAAGTTGCATCAGAATAGCGAGCAAATAATTGGCCATCTTTGTTCAATCTTTGATTGGGCAAAATAGTATCTGTTGGATAATCAAAACTCTGCCATACGCTAACAGCTTTGTTGCGAGACACCACGAAATTTCCAGAATCAAGAAAGTAGGCAAAAGATACTGAAGACGAATCATTAGTTTTCGAAGACCATATCTCTTTGCCTTCTTTATGAGAGAGAACAAGACCCTGTTGAGAAAGCTCGAGTTTCGAGCCCGACTCTGCCAGTTTGTTTCCATTGGCAGACCAAACAATGGTTCTTTCTGTTATTTTGTTGAACCAGATGGCTAGCAGGAAACTGCCCTTGCTGATTTCACGGAACCCAAAAGCGAAGTCACCATTAGGAGATGATGACCATGAAGTGTTTCGATTGGGCGTGGCAGTGAACGAAGAACCCACTGTAATTCTGACCTGAGTCTGACAAAAAATTGAAGAAGGGAGAGTGAGGAGAAAGAAGATGAAGCTGATCATCGTTGAGATAATAACTTGGGTAATGGTGGGAGACTGATCGAGTGATGCCTAACTTATACTGTTTCCGATAACAGAACGGATTCGTCCCCAACGTTTCTTTCTGATCGACTGACGAATCTCTGATTCGCCAACCCTGGGTCATCCTTTTTGAAAAATGGGGCACCCCCCCCATTCGGCAGACGCACTTTTTTTCTTATTTTCTTACTGAAATATGCTTTTACGATTAATTTAACCATTATGAGCCACCGAGTTTAATTTTGTTAATATTCGAAATGGACTTTTATCACAATCTTACGACTCCATTGCCCATTGGTGGCGATCCTGCAGTTTTCAGGGCTGCTGATTGGTTTGATCCCACCGGACGTTGAAATTCGTTTCGATCGTTTGATTCATTTTTTGAAAATGTGCAACAAGAAGATGAGGCCTTTGTCAGAAAGTTTGACGGAAATGCAACTCCTTGGATCATACCCATGATCTTCGGAGAATGAAATATCCATGATTTATTAGGTCCACAAATACGAGTGTGACGTAGTGTTAGGTCAAATTTTGGGTGGGTGTGTGATATTATGTTTAGGTACCCCAAACCAAATAAAACTAGGTTTTGGTTTAGTTTTGATTAAAGTTTAATTTTATTTAGTTTGGTTTGATTTTATTGTTAATTTAATTTAAATGAGTAGCACTATTTTCAATTAAATTAAGTGTTATTGATGATTAAAAAAATGAAAAAGTTTTAATAATATAAAAACTTATTTTTTTAGAAATGAGAATGCTCAATATGTGACATGCAAATCAAACTCACAAAAAACATATTTCATTTAAATTAATGGTTATGATTAGAATCATGCTTTCTGTAACTATTGTTAAATACCATGTTTTTATAAATTAAAAATAAAACCAATAACTTATTTTTTTAGGTGGGTTTTCTTTTGTAATCATATTCATTTTGTAACCATTTTTTTTTTTTAAGTGTTATTTATTAGTTATAACCCTCTCTTTTGGCGGAGGAATACCATTTTTACAAACTAACATCTACCCTTATCCCTATTACACCCTATATTTAAGAAGAACTATTTAGATCAAACTAAGTGTATAAATTTAAATGGAAATGTTTTTGAGGTATCTCCCTTTAAGTTTTGAGACGTTAATTCTTTCTAATGAAACCATGGCTGAATCTTTATTCGTATAGTAAATATAAGTGCAGTCTTTTTCAAGAATCCATGTCTCTTCCATGTCTTGTAAGATGAGACCTTTGATTTGGAATTCTTCTTGTGATGTTACTCTTTGAAAGGTGCTGGAATGCTATCTCTTTTTTCTGAGTATCCCGCCTTAAAAATCAGCATTGCATCTTTTAAATTCTGCTTTGCAATAAATATTCCGCCAGATGTGCTTGATAATCAGCAGCTCTTAACTTTTCTGCTTAACCTACAAACATTCCAGCCAGAAAAAACTAAAAATTTCAGCAGCAGACTCCCTTCTTAAGCTGTAAGAATTCCCTGCTTGGCTGCCTCCTTCCTTGCTTTTTAGGCTTTGAACTTCCTTTACTCCACTGTAGCTTCTTTACATGAATTACATACTTAGGACATCTCTACTAAAAAATTTACAGACTTCCAGCTTTTCTAAAATAACACAGACCTCATAAAAAACAGCATCTACTTAAATCAAATAACACAGACTTCCAGATAAAAAACAGACTCCATACACCTATAATAAGAAGAAAACTAAAAGACAGCAGGTACTAGGTCCAGCTTTATGACTTGGTTACCTGCAAGAAAGAGCTACATGCATATATATAATCTAGACTATTATTAAATACCCCGTCTTGCTCCTTCGAATTAGCCCTGCAATGTTACTGAACTTTTTTTTTTTTTTTTAAAGCTGTAAACAGAAGCTGTACTGTAATTTTGAGCCCCCTGCAGTGTTATTGTTTTTTAATAATTAACCTGCAGTACATGAAAGTGTAATTCTGTTTTAATGAGCAAAAAAATATCCCTAAACCTGCAGAAAGTTCATATCTGTTTTTAAAACAGAAACGTTGCTTACTAAAGCTTGCCATATTACTGTATTTTTTGAGCCCCCTAAACCTGCAATCTTACCAAGCTGTACTACAATGTATCCCAACCATCATAACAACATCCCTCAGGACCAGGATGAGGCTATGAAGATATGAATTTTAATCTGTTTCAGCATCATACATAGAATACCAGAATAAACACAAGAAAATCCTTGTAACTAAAAATTATTATTATTTTTAATTTTTCTAATATAAGGAAAATCCATGCTATCTAATTTTATAATACCAAAATACTTTTTTGGTAAATTATTTTCTTTATACTCGTGATCTCCTCTCTTCCTACCATCTTTAGATAATGCATCAGCCAAAGCGTTAGCTTCTCTGAAGATGTGTTTTAAAGTAAAATCTAATGAATTTATGTCATGCAGAATTTCTTCTATCTCATTTTCGTATTTCCACATAATTGACTGTGTTTTAATTAGATTTACAACTATTTTTGAATCAATTTGAATATCTACATTCTTGATATCTAAGTTTTTACATATTCTTATTCCTTCTTTTAGTGCTAATATCTCTGCGTGTAAAGCCGACGATGCTTGTAATCTTCTAGTGAAAGCTAAAATTAACTTCCCCTCCGAGTTTCTAATTGCTCCCCCTCCTCCAGCTTCCCCCATATCTCTATCGAAACTACCATCTGTATTTAAGGTAAACACACCTCTTGCAGGTTTTTCCCAATTTATGCTAATTGTTTTAAACTGCTTTAGTGGTTTTTCTTTTAGGTTCCAAAATTGTAAGGTATCCTTATCCATCTTTGAACCTTGTGTTTTTATAGGGCATATCTCTGAAATTTTTCTTGTTTCCTCTTTTATTTCTTTCCAGATATCTTCCACCATCATATGATACCCTTCGAATCTACTTTTATTTCTAGCTTTCCAAATGCACCAAATGACTATTGGTGGAACATTGCTTTTAATCCATTTCTGTGCCATGCTAGGAACATTTGAATTACACCATTTTTTAAACCTGCAACTAAGAGGGAGATGTTCATATTTTATCTGCAATTCTGATGCTAATCTTTTCCATATTTCTGCAGCTACTTTCCCTTCTGAAAATAGATGATCTAGTATTTCAATCTCATTTAAGCAACATTCACATCTAGAAACTAGCTGAATACCTTTCTGCTTTAAGTTATTATCAATTGGGATAATATTAGATAGAACTTTCCACATAAAAGTTTTAACTTTTTGTGGATTGTCATTATTCCAAGCCCATTTAAATAATTTTTGTTCCTTTTTCTTTTTTCTTAAGACATTTTTCACTGTTTTAAGCGAAAATGTGCCCTCCGGAGATAAGGTCCATCTCCATCCTTTTTTCGTCTGTTTAGAGTAATTTTCCACTAACTCTCTTTGTTTAAGCATTTGATTCCAAACCTGTGAACTCCTACTTTTATTTTTTATTTTATTAATGTCATCCTTTATGCAGTACTTTGCCCTCATAAATTTTGACCATAAACTTTCATTTTCTTTTAAAATACCACCATCTCTTGCTAGCCCCTGCTTTGGCTAAGTCAATGATGTTGACAAAGCCTAAACCAGCTTCTTGAAAAGGATAACATAAATCTTTCCATTTTTTCCAATGAAGTTTGTGTTTTCCCTCTTTTTTTCCCCACAAAAAATTGGCTAATTCTTTTTCAATTTCTTTTATAAATTTGATTGAAGGCTGCGTGATCATAATATTATGCATTATTAAACTTTCTAAAACATATTTTATAAGAGTTATTCTGCCTCCCATACTTAGATATTCTACTTTCCATCCTGCAATTTTCTTTTTTAATTTATTTATTAGAAGCGCTAAATATTCTGTCTTAAACTTTCCTTCATATATCGGGCAACCTAGATAAATCATTTCTCCTTTTTTGTGAGAGAAACCTGTGATATTTTTAATTCTATGTGATAATGCAGTTGAGGCTTTATAAGATATCATATATTGACATTTTCTTTTGTTTAATTTTTGACTTGTTTCTTCCTCCATGCATTTTAATAAATATATCAAATTTCTTAATGATTTACTGCATCCATTAGTGAATATCATTACATCATCTGCATATGCTAAACAACTTACCAGAGGTGTGTTTTTAGGCTGTCTAAAAGTACCTATAAGACCATTTAACATTTTATTTTTAAGATTAACTATCAAGAGTTCTAGATAAATATTAAATAGTGATGGCGATAGCGGGTCGCCTTGTCTTAAACCTCTAACTGGCTTTATTTCCTTTCCTACTTTCCCATTTGTTATAATTCTAGCCCATGTATTTGATATACATCTGTATATCAGATCTATCCATGTCTCAGAGAAACCCATTTTTCTCATCGTTGAACAAAGAATACTCCATTCAACTCTATCAAATGCTTTGGAAAGATCTAGCTTAATTAATACATTATTACCTCTTGTTTTAGTACCTATTTCTCTGCACATTTCTTTTGCCAAGCAGATATTATCCATAATCAATCTATTTTTCATAAAACCAGTTTGTTCTTCAGAGATAATTTTAGGTAATATCAATGCTAATCTATTTTGCAGAATTTTGGTTAAAATTTTATATATTGAATTACAAAGGCTAATTGGCCTAAAGTCCTCTCCTTTCTGTGGATTTTCCACTTTCGGAATGAGAATTAAATGAAAACTACCCCATTTCTTACCTATATCAGCTCCACAGAATATACTATTTATGGCTTTTTCTAAATCTTTTTTTATTATTTCCCAGCAAACCTGAAAGAAGCAATTGTTCCAACCATCTGGGCCAGCTGCACTGTCTTTATTCATACTAAAAATTGCATTTCTAATTTCTTCTTCTTCAGGGAATTTTGTTAACATATTATTATCATCTGAAGAAATTTTATTCTCAATATTTTGTATAAGTGTGTTGCCTTTTAGCTCTCTTATTCCACATAAATGATTCTCAAAAAACTTTGTAAAATAATTTTTTATATCTAAGTCTTTTTCAAGCCATACATTTTCATTGTTTTTTATTCCCCTAATTCTATGTTTTTGAGATTTTAGTTTAGCCACTTTTTGAAAAAATTTTGTGTTTTTATCTCCTTCTTTCAACCATTTAATTTTCGCTTTTTGTTTCCAGAAAGCTTCTTCCATTAACAGTTTTAATTTTAATTCCGCTTGTGCCTTGCTAAGATTTCTTCTATTGATTATACTTTGATCTGTTTCAAATTCTAATTCACTTTTTAGTACTAACTCTTCTGCAACTTTTATATTTTTAATTATATTTCCAAATGTTTCATTATTCCACTTTTTTAATTCAACCTTTAGTCTACTTAATTTATTATTTAAAATTTGAATCGGATTTCCTGAAACTTCAAGATTCCAGGAGTCCTTTATCTTATTCAAGAAATCATGGTGTAAACACCAAGAATTTTGAAATTTAAAAGAACCTCTTGTATAAATTATTCTTTTAACAGAAATCAATAATGGACTGTGATCCGAGCAGGATCTATTTAAGTGATTAACCTCTGTAGAGCCAAACTGTTCTAACCATTTAAGGTTAAATAAGACCCTGTCTAATCTAGCCCATATTGTTCCCTTCTTTTTCCAGTTATTGCACCATGTGAAAGATGACCCATTAAATTTGGCTTCTATTAGATTAGTATTATTTATTGTGTCATTAAATTGAGCCATTCCTCTCTTATTTGGTAATCTACCACCCTTCTTTTCATTAAAATTTCTAACCGTATTGAAGTCTCCACCTATTATCCAAGGTTTATTTTCTAGGGCAGTTTTTCTCATTTCCTCCCATAATTCTTTTCTCTCCTCTTTTTTATTTTTGGCATAAACTATCGTTATTATTTCATTTACATTTTGAGTTAAACTCAGGTTTATTAATTGATTAGTATCTTTTAATATTTTTATGTCCAAATTATTTTTCCAAAATATACAGATTTTACCATTATTATTAGGGTAACCATGGTTAAAACCTAAAATAGTTTTATATTCTTCTATTTGAGTTTTATCCACCATCGGTTCAGCTATTAAAACAAGATTAATTTTATGCATGTATATTAGTTTTTTCAATCTATTCCTTGAAGAGGAGTTTGCAATTCCCCTTATATTCCAATAAATGTAATTATACATTCTTTATGGATTTAGCTTGCGCTCTAGTAGTGTATGTGGTCTCATATATTTTATTTAAGTGTTTTTTCATTTTCCTTGATTTTTTAAGTGAGCTTAATTCTCCTCCTTTTTCCACTTTCCATTCTTTATTTACTTGGATAGCCATTTTTTTTAACTCCTCAATTGCCCAATCTTTATTTCCCATTTTTTGTTTTGCTTTAGAATTATCTATATTTATATCATCTTTAGTTGTTCTTTGCTTTAGTTCATTTTCCTCCACATCCGTATAGAGGGAGGTCAAACTTTTTATTTCAAATTCTTCCTCAGAGTCCTCTTCAACAAGGACAGCCCAGCTTTTATTTTTTTGAAAATTAGTTTTCATTTGAACTCTAGTTCTTTTATTCAATTCTGAAATTTTTCTAATCAGCTCCCTCCTCTTCCTCTCTTCTATTTCTGCCCTTTCATCTTCTATATTCGGTTTGTTATATTCAATTAATTCTAGTTCTTCTACCTTACCATTCTGGATTTCTAATTGAGCAGTGTATGAATTCTGTGGTTTTATTTGATAAATCAAATCTCCTTTTCTACCTACTGACATTTTCCTTTCCTTTCCTCTTTCCTCTTGTTTTAGCTTATCATCTATTCTTTTCTTGTTCACTAAACATGCTTCTACGCCATGACCCATCTTTTTGCAGCAAGAGCAGAATGAAGGGAGGAATTCTGGAATGATTTGTTGCCAAAATCCCCCTCCATCTATATTTCCAATCCAGATACGATTGGGTAATGGTTTCTGTAAGTCCAGCTCAACACAAACACGTGCAACACTCGGTCTAGAGAGTGTTGCAGTAGCACCATCAAGAAGAAGAGGAGAGCCAAGCAAACAAGCAATACGGTATAGAGCATACTTATCAAATAAATGAATCGGAAGCATGGGAAACAACAGCCATACCGAGGCCAAGGAGGATTCTTCCTTCGTCGTGAATTTAGGGGTCCATCTGAACGTTCTCATGGGATAGCCCATGATATACCAGACGCCTTTCAACCATAGACGATGGAAATCCTCTTCGGAGTGTAGTTGTATCAGCATGTGTTTATCATCTATGAGCCCGATTTTAATCAAAGCTTTGAGCTTCAAAGTTTCAAAGAAGGAGCGGATATCATCAATACGAGGTCTACCATGCGAGAATTTACCCACAAGTGTGTGCTTGTGAGGTTCAGAGAGCATTCGAAGGTCTTCGACAGAAAAAAATATCGAGGGTTCCTCGATATTTTTTTTTTCTTGAGTGTCCGAGGAAGACGAATGAGGCGCGTTCCTCTTAACAAAATCCGAAAATGATTTCATATTAACTAAGAAATCCATTTTCTTCAAAAATTCGCTTGCAATTTACTTCTTCCTCCACGAAAATTGCAGAATCGTTCCCTAGGGAGAAGAAGAAGGCGCGGTTCCTTCGAAGGTTTTTCGAGAGCTCGACCTATCGTTGTGTATGTTCATCCTCTTCCTTTTCTTTAACCAATCTTTACAATATATATATGTTCATCCTCTTCGAAGGTTTTGTAGCCATTGTTATAAAATCTTAAACCAATCTTCTATAACAATTTGAGAGGCAATGATTTACACTCATCTTCTTCTATTTACAAGGATTACATAAGAAGAATTGATGTTTATATGGAGTTTGTGTGGAAACCATGTAATATATGTGTGGTATTGGTGAGAAGATTGTTCATGCAGTATTATTGTAAAGATTGTTCTGCGGCATTCTTGTGAAGATTGTTATTGTGATATTCGTGTTGTACTCTCAGTGTTAGAGAGTCTTTAAAAGAATATCAAAGATCTTAAAATTCATGGTTTTTAGGAATTTGTAATTATATATATATATATATATATTTTTTTGAGCTATGTTATGGATATTAAGATATTTTAAATTATAATTTAATTATATGCATATTCTGTCAATTTTGGGGTAGAATTTTTATTTGTGACTGTGTGCATGTGGATGTATTTTATAATATGTGTGCGTGCGTGTGTGTATTTCGAATTGAAATTCAGTGAAACACAAACTAAAAATATATATGGTTAAATACTCAAAATTTCTTTTATATGAAAATCTACTTTATGTACAAGAATTTCATTTTAGCATACGATATATGAAATATTAATATAACAATAATTTTATCTCCAAGGTGCAAGTCAAAAAGATTATCTAATAAATCTTGAACATAATAATTATTGTTCATGGACTAAGATACTTGTCATTGTAAATAAGACATGACTTCAAATACATGAATGCAAAATAAATATTTTTTTAGATGATAATTATTCCAAATTTATTCTTGTTCAAATAATTTTAATTTTAGAATTCTCATAAAATTTAATATGTTACCCATACACACATATTATGCACACACACACACACACACATATAAATGTATTTGAACTATTTATACACACACTCACACACATACACACAGCACACACACACACACACACATATATAAATGTATTTGAACTATTTATACACACACTCACACACATACACACACATATATACATGTATTTGAACTATTTAACACACACTCACACACATACACACAACACACACACACACACACAATATGCTAAACCCCCCGGGGGTTTGATCAAGTAAGGATTTAAACTACAACCTTTTTTTTTTTAATTTTTTAAAAAACACAGGTGGGATACTTGTTCCAACTTATGCATTTTTTTTTAGAAAAATGCGAGTTGAATCACTGCCTAATCTAGCTCATAATCTTTAATTTTTTTTTTAATGTGAGGTACAATTTTTCTAATGATATTATAGAAATAATTTCAAAATGATATTGATGTATGTTAAGACAAGAAATCATACATAATTTTCAATTTCATGTAAGGATTTTTTTTTTCACAAAAATTTCCATTTCAAAGTACATATAAAGCACTAATTGAATTGGTGTATGAACAATAAGATTGACTCTTTTAATTTGGGCAGATTCCAAATTTCATTGAGAGCCACTATTTTATACTTGACATATTATGTTTTGGTATACAAACTAAATATATTTACAGAAAAAAAAGAACCTAAATTTTAATATTTAATAAAACCTGTACCAAAAAAAAATATTTATATTTTGATACAAAAAAAAAACCCGAAAGATAAGTCCATGCCAACATAAAAAAATGAGACTTTTTTATAAATGCAACTTATAAGCATAATTTATAAATTTATCTTTTAAAAAACTTATAAACACAAGTTTTCAAAAACAATATACATTTTTTAAAATTTGTAAACTTATAAACAAAAAAATATATATTAAACTTTAAAAAAACTTACACACACAACACACATGCACGCACGCACACATGCGCACACACACTCACTCACTCATACACATGTTTATATATAAGTTTTCTAAAACTTTTCAAAAGCATATTAAATATTTTGAAAATATATGCACGCAGGCACACACACATTTATATGTTACAATATAAAATTACATATGTACATGTTAATAATGTTTAATACGTAACATATAAACTTAAATTTAATATGTTAAATACACAAACTAACAAGGTAACTCAAAACATGCATAAACTTATATATCCATTATAGATTTTACATATATATATATATATGTGTGTGTGTGTGTGTGTGTGTGTGTGCGTGTGTGTGCGCGCGCGCGCGCTCGTGCTAATAAACTTATAAACTTATATATATGTTATAAAATATATAAGTATAAACATATTAAACACACACACACACACACACACATGGTAATATGTTTAATACTTATAAGTTTATGTATGTTATGTATATGTATTATATATATGTATTAAATGTATAATAGATATATAAGTTTATGTATGTTATAAGTTACGTTATTAGTTTATCTACATATTAAACATAAGTTTATATGTAACGTATTAAACATATTAAACATAAGTTTATATGTTATGTATTAGGCATATTAAATATGTACATAAGTAAATTTATAACATAATGTATAAACATGTGTGTGTGTGTGTGTAAAAGTTTTTAAAAAGTTTAATATGTTTTTTCTATTATAAGTTTACAAGTTTTCAAAAATGTATACTATTTTTAAAAGTGTTTTTTCTAACACTAACATATTAGATTTTATAATAACTCTAAAATTAAAAAGTATTTAGATAAGAATAATATTAAGATAGTTGATTATCTAAAAATTTCTTATATTGCATGCATGTATTGAAAGTGATACCATGATATGATGATAAGTATATTTGTCTAAGGAAAGTAGGTCTCAGGTTTTAAACTCATCAGAAATAATCTTTCTAATTTTCAAAGGTAAAGTTGTCGAGATATTAGTATCTTTTAGACCTTACGCTAAGTGAGTGCTTTATGCAATGGGTATGACCTCTACCTCCATATTATTTTTTTAAAACTTGTGTTTTTAAGCTATGTATGTAAGTTTTCGTAGACTAGTAATGTTTATAAGTTATGTTTATAAAAAAACACCTTTTGTTTTTTATGTTGACATGGATTAGTGCAAGAATATTTTTGGATTTCCCTTTTTAGTATACTAAAATATAAATATTTTTTATTTTAGTATACTTTTTACTAAATATATAGTTTTGGATTCTTTTTTTATAAATATTTTTTGAGTAATGTACCAAAATATATAATTTATGCTTTTTATATTTACCTTGTCAACTTACTAGAGATAATCATTATTATCATTGTTAGAGGTAGCAAACTAAGAAGATGGTGAACTTAGCTCAACATAGTTCTAACTTGAGTGAGGGCAAAATGTATCTTCATGGGATGGAGCCATCGAGCCAAGTAGGTCACTACTTTTGCATGTTAGGTTATCTAACCCCACTCAGATAGATTAAGATTATATGGTTCGACATTGCATTTAGCTAGTTAGAAATGCAATGTATTTACAAACATATCTACCCAAAATCATACATGCATTACACCAATTGCTATGATACGTGTACAACATGCCAACATGAAAAATATTTAGGACAACCCAATATAATATTTTAATATTTACAAAATCTTTCAAATAAAATTAATGAACTTAAAAAAATAATTCTTGTTAAGTCAATATAATTTAATGTAAATTTAGATCAAGCAAATAACAACTTTTGTTGATCACCAAATTAGGCTTAATATGGGCTAACAAAGTTTTGTGGCTAAGCAAATTGATGTATATATAAGGAAAAATATTGCGAGCCATAATTAAAGCACATATGAATGGAATATCAAATTGATGTACCAAAATGCACAAAAGTATGATGATTAGATGATGGAACCCTTAAGAAGGTGCAAATTTAACGTTTAGATTATAATTATGAGACATGACAATTGTTAAACACTAATATGAGCTTCATGCCACCATAAAAGTGTAAAAAACAATGAGTGATGCATAAGAAACAACTTAAAGGGTTCAAAATCATCTCGTAGACAAGAATCAATATATTAATAAATTAACATGGCATAAAACACCATTTATTAATCATGAATAATACATTTCTATAGAAGATGGTTGCGACTTGTGTGGCAAGTACCATTTGTTTTTTTCATGAGGAAGTTCTTGAACCAACGAGCTGAGAGTTTTGGGTATCGTTTTAATCCATCATTGTAGTCCACATAGTTAATTCCAAATCGTACAGAGTAACCTGAATTCCATTCAAAGTTATCCAACAATGACCACGCAAAGTATCCTTTCACATTGATCCCATCTCTACAAAAAGAAATATGATATTAGCTTTTTCATGCCCATAGTAAATTATAAAAGTTACTATACCGATTATCCAAGGCTCTTGCTCTCAATAAGAAATTAATATATCAATAATATAATCCTCAAAAATTAGAGAGATTATATTTGATGAGTCTCAAATCTAAGATTTTCTTTCTTAAGCAAAGATACTTACTATCAAATCAAAATAATTGCTATTACACAAAGATAAACTCACAATAAACTATGAAAAGTAATGTTTACAAGCCAACACTTACTTGATTGATCTTTGAAGAAAGTAAAGATGTTGATAAAAATAATCAATCCTCATTTTATCATCAAGAGCTTCTTTCAGTGTTAATGTTGCATTATTTGATTCATCAACGCCTAATTAAATATATTGAATTTAGTTTCAAATAAAAGGTTTTCTTGAAGACTTCCATCTTAGGTAATTTAGGTAGTGTATAATTATAAAATAAGATTTCATAATATTACCATTCTCTGTTATGTATATCAACGAAATATTGTACTTTCTCTTCGTGTAATGCAAGAGTTCATAGATTCCTTTCGGGTATATATTGATCCAACTTGAAGCTGCCTGTGATATTGTGTTGCACAAAAAAATTCATATTAATGCTTTTCATTTATTTTTGTTGGTTTTAAGTTATTAACATACATACCCGTGGGCCAATTGGAATTCCATTACTCTCAGCTGCAACAAATAAATAGGACAAAATATTGAGTCAAAAATTTTGAAAACACGATGCTCTAATGACAAGAAATAATATTTGTATCGCTACCACAAGATATTCTATTTGGCTAAGACAAACAACTCAAAAAGAGTAGTTTAACTAGTAATCGATATGCATAAAAATTAAAAGGTCATGAGTTAGAGTTCTTTGTATTATTTAGGAATAGTTCTTGTAGGAAGGATTATTCCTCTTGAAAGATTACTTGAGGCGTGTATGAAATAACACAAATACCCATGATGATCTAAAAAAAAGAATATCAAACAAAGAAAGATTTTGCCTACATCGTGAGGTTTTGTGTTTAAACCATGGTTATGGGTTTGAAGTATTGCACATTTGGAACTAATTTAAAGATGAAAGTAATGAGAAAAAATCACCTTCATCAGGATTTAGTCAAACAAATCAAAAAAGAAACTAATTTATGAAAGAAAGTAAATGTGGAACAACCCAATTCTTCGAAAATGACAAGGAGAGGTTCCACAACACAATTGTTCATAACAAAAATGAATCTACCTAGACATGGAAATTCAATTAGATGGATCCACTCAAACTGAGCCACCCATCCAATCAAACTTGCACCATGAGGTAGGGGGACTCAACTAGTCTTAATGGCTTTGGAAGATCTCATGTAGCCTAGCTGAGTCTCAAGAATATGAGCATCCATATCAAGCTATCTAGGGGGAGGATGAATCAACTAATGTTGCATCAATTAATATTGTACCTACAATATATTTCAACAACTCATTGCAACATTGATACAACCTTGGTTACATTGCCAAGTGGAGTCATTTTAACTTGGACAATGAAATCCAACTTTCCAATAAGTCGGCCCAACTAGAATTGTCAACCCTAAATTTATCTATAATTAAAATTTCATAAGCACTTACTTGTTATATTAACATGAGAATCAGTAGAATAACTTGATTTAGTAACATCAATGCAATCTATATTTGAAGCATAGTTACTAGTGTAGTAGTTCAGTCCAAGAAAATCAAGTGATCCTTCAACAAATTTGGATTCTTCATGAGAGAATTTCGGCAACCTATTCCCAACAAGAGATTTCATTGTTGAAGGATAATCACCTTTGGTCATTGGTTCAAGAAACCTGCAACAAACCATCACATAATATCATGTTATTATTGGTCTTGTTAAACATTCATAATCAAATGAATTGAAGGTGATAATATTTTTCTATATTTTCTAGCGTGAGTAAGCAACCTTGGGCTCCTACCCAACACTTTTATGTAATAGGATCAATGGGAATCCTTTAGTATAACTAAATCATACTTTTATCATCAATCCTTACATGGGACTTATATCATATAAATGAGAAAATTTTTTCTAATACCACTTATCAAGAGTTTGTTCTATGATCTAACATAATTTTTTTGATTATTCATTGATAATACCTACCATCCAAGCATAAAATCCAAGGCTCGTTCTACAGCATTTTGATCGATAGCTACCTCAAACTTAGGCAAATACCAGTCAGAAGCTAATGATATGCCTATTATTCCACTTTGAAGTTTCTGCAAATTTAAAATTTATGCAAATAGATTTAGTAAGTTTTTTGAATAAATTGTGATGTTTTTATTATTGAAAGAAAGTATGATGTGGGATGGATGAGTTAATCACCTGATATTTTTCTCTGTAGAGTTTTACAGCAACACCATGGGCAAGGATAAGATTATGCGCCACCAAATACGGCTCTGTTGCTGAATCTCCACCAGTACAATTTAATTGCATCCAATTGGAACATCTTCCTGGTGCCAATATTCCACTAGAGTATCCTATTGTGGAGTAAGTCCATGGTTCATTTATCGTAATCCAATGCTTAACCCGATCTCCAAATTCATTAAAACAAATATCTACGTAGTCACGAAAATCATTCCTGCAACACACACACACACACACAGAGGCATGCACTACATTATCGTTTTGAACAAATAGTTATAAAACTTCAACTTCTGAGTGAATAAAAAATAGAAATGCATATATACACGATGTTATTGCTGAGGAAGCCACTGTATTCATCTTCCAAAGATTGGGGAAGGTCCCAATGAAAAAGTGTTACAAAAGGCTTTATCCCTACATATTATAAAGAAAAGAAGAGGTGCTCAAATTGAATAAGCTCTCAAGCAAAAATAGGTAGATTTTGTGGGTTAAGTCACTACCATTCAATAAGAGTTCATTGATGAGGTTATTGTAGAACGTAATCCCTTTTATGTTTATCCCTTTTGCTGCTGTTCCATCTAAAAATATATTGTAGATAACCAAAATAAAAAGCAATAATTTTTTTCAATAAAAATATAAATGATAGTAAAATTTAAACCCATACTTGGTAGAATTCTTGACCATGAGATTGAAAATCTGTATGCATCTAAACCCATGTCCTTCATTATCCCAATATCTTCCTAAATTTTACAAGCACCCAAATATTTAAACATAATAATGATTTTGTATTATTCATTCATCAAATGATTTTTTTTATTATGTAAAGTATATTTTCAAGAACATTGAGAACAATCTTTCAAATATGACATGATAGGAAAAATACACATAAAAATCTTAAAAATATGATGAATAAAGATTCCATATCAATGTAAAATGTTTACATTTAGGTACCCAAATTATGTATATCATGTACAATTGACGTTTGATAAATAAATCAATCATTAGCAAGGACTAGCATTTTTTTTTATTTTTTTATTTCTCTTGTTCTCTATCTCCATATCTAATACATACTATCTTTTAGCTTATGTATGGTTCTCAAAGCCTAATGATTTAGAGAAAATAATGCCCCAGTCCCAACAATGGATCCAACTGATCGATATCCTAAAGAGCATATATTGCCTCTCAATAAATAAAGCTCATGACCTCAAGATAAAAGAATTCATTCTTTTTTTCAATCAAACTACTATGTTGTTGGTTGGTAAGGACTAGCATTGAGAAAAAGATTCACAACAATAGGTCTTTAGCCAGAATCCATGGTGTGAATTTAGAGCATTGATCATCTTGAATTTTCTAGGAGGTGGAATCAATGTAATATAAGACATGAAAAATCTAATATATATCATTTAATAACAAAGTCATATAATTTACATATCATTTTCATTGTTTTTTTAATTTACACAATTCTTAATTAATAAAAATGATATGAGAGAAAAAAAACCTTGTAGCGATGATAATGGTCGATGGCCACATCTCCATTTCCATGGTCTTGTATCTTATCTATCATTTAATTCATTTGCAAAGTGAGTATAAAACATGTTGAATTAGAATTGAATAAAGTTAGATATAAGAACCAAATTTTCTGGTCATGTGTAAACACAGACATAACACATATTGCAATCCCATATTTTATTTAACATGGAAAGTTCATCATGATTTAATAAAAATATCATAGTTAGAGGTGAAAATTAGATCCAGGCTATATACTAATCCTATGGCCCTCCCAATCTGCTTGATCCCAAACTTGACTAGGTAGACACAATAGTTAGTGATACCATCCAATTCAACTTGGTCAAGTGAAAATGATTTGGCCTACCATTGAAGTTAGGGTTGTACCTTGTAATGTATTTTGTGGTGAACTTATGTAATGTATTTTACCACTAGCTACAATAGGTGCATCCCTACTAGCATTGGGTGCAACACCGGGACAATTTAGCATAGTCTAGCCTAGCTAGACATATATGTTGGCCACACTTTATGAAATTCTCTTGATATAAATCTTTTAATTGTTAAAC